>CM023482.1:33200840-33719372 GCA_013339685.2 Hyalomma asiaticum
CCTATCCTGCACGAGCTGATTCCAATTGATGCCTGCAAATTTCTCGATTTCGTCTCCCATCTTACTCTCTGTCGTCAACAGCTACGCTTACCCTCTCTTGGTATCCATTCTGTCGTTCTAACTGTCCATTGGTTATTTAGCCTTCTCATCACGTGGCCTACCCATGTCCATTTTTAAATGCGAAGCATGTCTTAGCGAACTTCGGCGAGTTTGAGCGTATCTATCTATCTATCTATCTATCTATCTATCTATCTATCTATCTATCTATCTAGCCGCCTAGGATTTTGTGCTCTCCTGGCCGTTTCGCTTATCGGATGTTTACGAAAATTGGTATGCCACATCATGACTACATGACAAACATAAATGACAGGTCATAACATGAAAATCATGATATGCATGTCATGAGCGGCATGATTTACATGCCACGGTCTTGGTGCTCTCCTGGCCGTTTCACTAATGGATGTATGCGAAAATTGATATGGCACACCTTGACTGCCTTACGAACATAAATGACAGGTCATAAGATGAAAATCATGGCATGCATTCATGAGCGGCATGATTTACATGCCACGGTCTTGGTGCTCTCCTGGCCGTTCGCTAATGGGATGTATGCGAAATTTATATGCACAACATGACTGCCTGGCGAACATAAATGGCAGGTCATAACATGAAAATCATGACATGCGTGTCATGATCGGCATGATTTACATGTCACATCTTGGTGCTTTTCCTGGTCGTCTCGTTATGGGATGTATACAAAAATTGGTATACACAAATATGACTGCATGGCGAAACATAATGACAGGCCATAACATGAAAATCATGACATGCATCTAATGAGTGACATGATTTACATGCCACGCGTTCGTTAATGTGACGTATACGCAAATTGGCATGCCACACATGACTGCATCACAAACATAATGACAGGTCATAACACGAAATCATGACATGCATGTCATGAGTGACATGATTTACATGCGACGGTCTTGGTGCTCTCCTGGCTGTTTCTTTAATGGAATGTATGCGAAAATCCGCATGCCACAACATGACTGCATTGCGAACATGACTGACAGGTCACACCATGAAAATCATGATATGCATGTCATGGTCGACATGATTTACAGGCCACGTGTTTCGTTTAACGGGATGTATAAAATTGGCATGCCCCAAGATGATGCTCACGAATGTAAATGACAGCTCATAACATGAAAATCATGACATGCATGTCATGAGCGACATGATCTACATGCCACGCTCTTATTGCTCTCTTGGCCGTTTCGCTAGTGGGAAGTGTAGAAAATTGGTATGCAACATATGACTGCATGACAAACATAAATGACAGCTCATAACATGAAAAGCATAACATGCATGTCATGGGCGCATGATTTACATGCCAGGCGTTTCGTTAATGGGACGTATCCCAAATTTCTATGGCACAACCCGACAGCATGACGAACGTAAATGACAGGTCATAACATTATAATCATGACACGCGTGTCATGACCGGCATGATTTACATGCCATGGTCCGGGCGCTATACTGCCGTTTCGTTAATAGGGCTCCGTCTACTGACCAGAGGGCGCTACGTAGCTCTCGTCGGACGGCTGAGTATCGCTGACATTGGCCGCTTGGTCGCACGTATGAGACGCGCGCACGGTGAACCGAGGCGACAGCGACGCGCACGTTTCTTCGCTGCTTTCCGGGCGTGCTGCGAACCACACGAACGCTCGCGCGTCGCCCTTTGGAACAGTTGCCGCAGTTCGGAGCGCGCGTCTCAAAGGAAAAAAATTGGCCGCGTATCTCCGTGCTTCGCTGCAATGCCGTCGAAAGACGATAGCCTTCTACCGGCCGTACTACATGAGTCCCGTTTCGCGTGTTTCTATTCCCACGAGGATTGCGCAAGCGAGAGGGAAAACGAATAGACGCGAGGAGAGAAAGGGACCGGCCGGAGTGGCGGGCGGCCGTTCCCTGCCTTCCGTTCGGCACGAGCGCGAGATAAGGGCGCCATCTGGCCATGGTTACGGGAAACGCAACAAGCGTGCCTAGTAAAGGAAACGTCCGTCTTTGCGCATCCTAACAGCACTAGGGTCTTTAGAATTACGCATCTATGTATTTCTACTTAATGCTCACACCGTCCAATGCATACGTATTGATGTTGAGCCTCAGATATGCGTAATATTTGCTTTTTGCCGACTGTGTTCAGAAGTATGAGGTAGCCATCAGTTCAAGCTGGGTGGTCGTTGAGGAAGGGGTTCACCTTTCGCAGCAGGACAGACACACAACCAAACACACACCACACACACACAGACCAAAATTTCTGCGTTGAAGTATCCCAAGACTATCGTCTTTAATAAAACGAAACAGGTGGGACGGGCGGTCGCTGCTGCTATAGAGTTGGAGACGCGCATCGCCTTCGCGTATTTCCTGGCACAGTCTGCCCAATTTTCCTTCTTCTCTCCGCCAGGTAGTGCATCCGGGCGCGAAGTGCCGCACATGGAAAACTCGACTGCACGGAGCCGATACGAAAACGGTTCGGCCCAAATGACTGCATACGATCATAAATGACAGGTCATTACATGAAAATCGTGACATGCATGTCATTAGCGGCATAAATATGCATGCCACTCTTTTCGGTAAAAGGGATGTATAGCCCAATTGCTATGGTAACAAACGACTGCATAACAAACGTAAATTGCAAGTCATAACGTTAGAATCATGACATGCGTGTATGCGTGTATGAACGGCATCGTTTACATGCCACAGTCATGGTGCTATTGCGGCCGTTTCGTTAACTTAGTCTACCAAACGCGGTGTATAGCGAGATAACATGCAATCCATCTTACGTTCCTTATTCGTGCTTCGCAGTTCCTTGATTCCCACTGCACGTGGATCTGCCAATTTTTTCTTCTTAACATCGTTATTATGTCGGCGACCCACGTCCTGTTCCCTGACCCACTCGGCTGTCTTCCTATCTCAATGTACGCCATCATTTTTACTTCAATCGCCTGCTGCGTGGTTGTTAACTTCGTCTCGAGCCTTTTTGTAATTCTCGAAGTTTCTGCCCCAATGTCAGTCCTGACAAGATGCGCAGTTATATATCTTCTGTTTGGGTGACAGCGGTAGGTTTCCGTTCATGAGTTGGGAATGTCTCCCATATGCGCACCATCCCATGTTTATTATATGGTGGATTTCTTTCATATGGGTGATTCTCCTCTCCTAAATGTAGGCATTCTTCTACGACTTGTGATGTCTGGTTTTCGATCATGAAGACAATATTTCGCCGTTCCATTTGCCATTATCTTTGCTTTCTGCATGTTCATACTTAATCCTGCCTTAGCGCTTTCCTCGGCTAAGTCTGCAATTATCTTCTGCAGTTCGTCGCCATCAGTGCTAAAGACGACTATGTCATCGGCAAATCGTAAGTTATTCAGATATTCGCGTTAATTCTTAGCCCTGTCTTGTCCTAGTCTAATCTTTTGAAGATTCCTTGCAAAAATGCAGTAAATAGCATTGGCTGTATCTCCTTGTCTGACACCTTCCTGTAATAATTTTCCTGCTTTTCCTAAGGAGGGGTAGGGTGGCTGTAGAAATCTTTATAAATGTTGGCATGGTGTTCACGTAGCTATCACATATCCCTTGGCGACGCAATACCTTCTATTTTATTTCTTGAGTTAGTTAATCTCATCTGTTGGCGTTGTTTGATTAAATCTTTAGTAGTTTGAGAGAGCTTATTCACATATTGTCTCGGTGCTTTGCCCCCACTTCGATTGATGCTTCGGTGATCGGCTTAGTAATGTTTTCGTTCATCTTCTTTATATCCTCATTTTCTTCCTATCTAGAGCCCCATTAAATTCTTCTGTTTTCGCTCTGACGACATCGAGGTTGGCCTGTTTCCGCTTGATTAACTTTGTCCTTGTCCGCTTTAGATAGAGGGTTATCTTCAACCTTACTACTCCATGGTCACTGATTTTGACGTTTCTGATCACTTCTGTGTCTTGTACTATTGCTGGATCACTGCACATTATGAAATGCACTTCGCTTTTCGTTTCTCCGTTGGGGCTTTTCCATGTCCACTTCCTGTTCTTACGTTTCTTAAAGAAACTATACATTACAAGGAGGTGATTTCTTTCTGCGAATTCCACTAGCATCTCTCCTCTGCTTCACCTTCACCGTACAACCTCACTGCCTCTTCTCCGCATAGTTTCTTTCTTTTTCGCATTGAAATCCCCCATAACTATTGTATTGGGTGTGTATCTTGTTCATTGCCATTTTCTACATCCTCATAAAACTGTTCTACAGCCTCGTCATTGTGGCCGGTCGTTGGTGCGTAAATTTGAATTAGTTATAGTTTGTATCTCCTATTTAGCTTTGTCACGACACCTGCTACCCTTTCATTAATGCTATAGAATTCTTCAACGTTAACTGCCACGACATTGTTTATGAGGAATCCCGCACCGTATTCGTGCTTCTCTGGCCCTTATGAAAATGAAAATTGAGTTTCTGATGTTACCTAATGCATTCCTTATGTGACATTAGACTGACATTAGAAATGCAAGGACAAATGAGTTTTAGCATTACGCATGCATTAGACACTTAAATGACAATTCACATGAAAATCTCAAATGACCGAAGTAGTCAGAGTTTCAACTACTCTTCCTAATGTCAAAACACATAACAAAAATGAAATGTGAAGAGTTATAATAATATTTAAAAATGCAAGAACTAATGTGTTTTAGCATTACGCATGCATTAGACACTCAAATGACAATGCACATGTAAATCTCAAATGACCGAAGTAGTCAGAGTCAACTGCTCTTTCTAATGTCAAACACATAAGCAAAAATGAAATGTGAGGAGTTCTAATAATATGCCGCAGTGTTAGTTTATATTACACGTCTAAACATTCAACTTTTGTCTTTCGGTTGTCCTAAGCGCTAAAGAGCACCTATTCCATAACACTTTTGAATCGTGTTATAGTAAGAAATCTAAAATTGATGACAATTTGCATGTACAGGCAGTTGACATGTATGTTAAGCATAGGAAATATGAGTAGCAATGACTAATGTGTTTTAGCATCACGTATACATTAGGCACTCAAATGACCGCGCACACAATGACTTCAATTGACAGAAGCATTCAAGGATTTGAACTCCACCGCCTAACGACAAAACACGTTCCGGCCAATCATAAAGAGATCCCGCCGTAATGTTAAAAAATTCCAACGCGCTTCTAAATCGTGTTGGAAATTAATTAAATTTCGAGGCAGGGCACATTCACTAAGCAAGTCGCAGTCGCGATCACACGAAAGGCGATCAAAGTGTTGATGTTGAGGGCAAAGTACAAATTTAGGACAGTCTATAGTACTCCCATATCTGACCCATATAGCGCGTTTTAATAGTCGGATATGCAAGAACAGCTGGTCATTAGTTACAAAGCATGATGCTGAGTCCACGGTGATCCTTTCTTCCGTATGTCTAGAATGAAACAGATCTCTTCAAAGGGTTCCAAAGTCATGCGACCTACACCCTCTCTCTCTCCCCCCACCCCCCGCCCCACACTCCTTCCTTCTCCTTCCAAGCGAGCACGTGTACGACCCGTTCCCCCTCACAGACACACCCTTCTCCACCACAGCATCTCTCTTGCAGCCCCACCCCCTTCTTCTCTGGCGCAGCATTGCACGCCTTTCACCCCCTTTATTTCCCCAAGACGCTTAACCGTGCTGCCGGATGGGTTGCAGAATACACGTCTTATTCCTCTATGAACCTATACAACCCACCTACCAAGTCACGGGGAAAGTAATCAAACCCTTCGTTCATCCGCCATGGCGCTGTGAAACAAGAATTTGACGCTTGGAGTACAAAACGCATTGCCTTCAAGATCGGCAATGACGTATCAGACATAGGACTCGGAGATAGGTGCTGCCTTAGGGGAGTGTTTGGAAATCGCTAAGTGCTGAAGATAAAAACATAGTTAAACACACACACAGAAAAAAAAGACGACATGACGAAATTTTTTTAATGTTCGTGTTCTTTTAGCTATAGTACAAGATGTCCCACGTTGGCACTCTGTTGTCACTTCCTTATTTCTCAAACTGAAAAATGCATATCTTGTGAACTGTATGCAAACAGCGGGAAAAGAATGCAAATGTCCCAAACTTGCGTGCAGTATTGCGAATACATCTTGGTTTAAAAAGAAAACATTTCTTTATAATAACACTACACTACCGCCACCTATGTAGTTTTACGTTTCAACGTAAGGCAGCGGTTGGCACAGTGCTGTTGGCGCAGCGAGTGGGAGCAGCGTGCTCGTTCGGTGCTTGTGTTTTTACCATGTTTATCGCTAATATGCGCGCTTATTGTGCTTTTATCATTGTTGTTAGTCGCCGAGAGCATATATGCCGTGTGCCGGAACGTTGTAGGGTATGTAGTCATCGGCGGACGCTGCATCGTCGTCGTCTACGGCAGCCACAACGGCCGGACAACATCTTTGTCACCGCGCTCAGTGCTGTGTTTTTACCACAATGGTGTATGTGTTATTCAAGTTGATTGTGCGATTCGTTGGTGAGCGTTCGTCACGCAATGCGCGTCGCAGCAGTGACTGCGGTAGTACACTAGCCCGAGCCTGCGATGTTTGACGAGACTGTCGCCGAATGTCTACATTGTTGTCCCCAAAGCTGAAGAGTGCACAGCGGATGCCCAGCTTCGGTAAGCCCAAGACAGCCGCTGAATTATGTAACCAGCATTTTCATTGCGTTTTGACTTTTGTTGTGCAGGAAACAACTAAAACAGCCCGGACAGCGTGGTAAAGCAGGAATGATGGGCTGAGTATGGCAGGTATGTTTGTGCTGGGCTTTGCTTTCCGAGTACCTAAAAAATTATATGGCGCGGTTACCATGTCCGCTGATTGCAGCCAGAAGATGGTGATCAAGAATCGTTGCGTTACGCGTGCCTGTGCTCCGGCAACGTTCAGGTCATGGCTTTGTTATTCCTTGGCTGTACTAGGTACATTACGATCGCCCGAAGCTTCTTGATACAATGCGTTGTCGCTATGAAAAGGGGTCTTCCACGTGACGGACTAGTACCCTTCGGTCATCGCGTAGCTTTTTCACACTGGGGATTAAACAAAAGTTCCACAAGTTCAGTAAAATGAACCAACGTGCAAAGAAACTACAGTGGAGTGGAGCATGGTAGAAAAACACTGTGGTGTCATCGCGCATTCAGTGTTGGTTTGTGGCTTACGTCTCATCTTAGTTGCGCCTCCGACTACCTCGCTGCGTGTAACTGTTTGTTCCAGAAATTGACAGGAGTTTAAATCTCGCTGCACGGTGTTACGGCTTGCAACATTTACGTGGGTTAAAGAAGCTCACTTGTGCTTTACGGTTCTCTTATTTTTTTCATTCACTTCTTTTAAACAGCATGATACCAAAAGTGTGCTTTTATTTGCACGATGTGCAACTAAGATGTGGCGTTCAGTAAAGTTGGCAAAAACACAGCTTTAATATTTTTATGAAGTTGTCAGTTGGAAAAGGGCTTACATTTTTATGTCAACTGTGTTTGCTGAAGGTTGGAGAACAGGGTTCATGTTTTTGTGAAGTGTTAACACAATACAGAAAAAAAAAGAATGAAAGAGTAGCAATGCTTTGAGCGTGCAATATGCGCATGTGGATTGGCTCTAGGGCAGCAAGGATTACTTTCTTGAAAGGCTAACATTCATTATGCAGTACACTATTTTTTGCATAGTTTAACTGTCAGATATACATGGAACACGTAATCCTCACCAATCAATCTTTGTAAAAAAAAATTTGCTACAAGTGCTAGTGTAATCATCTCCACATGAGGAATCCGTTTGGCAATTTACATTTATGACCTTGTATTTGTGAAGCACATGTGTGCAAGTTTGGTCTGCAGTGGCATTTCTACAATAAGCTGCAAGAAGCTGTTACTTCACTAATACTTCAAAGAACAGTGCTAACTAAACTCATGCACAGACTGTGCTCGCCCGTCGCTCTGGCTTTCTGTGTACATGTTTCATAAGTGATGTTTTTTCAGTGTGGATCCGTACCAGCAAGCTTTCTTAAATCGATTAATATCTGTTCTTAAAGCACTGTGTGCTTATTATTTCAGGGCCTTTATTGCCAAAACACACCGTGTTTGTTGTGTGCTACGTGTGCCTACTGGACTCTGCTTTTCTGAAAATTCATCAACGTTTTTGTGTTGTTGGTTATGTACGCACGCAGTGATGACGATGGCGCTGCTTAAGGCGCTCAAGGAGAGGACAGCATGCTGTAGGCGATGGATATGTTCTTGCAAGCCCGTACAAGTCCTCTTAAGTGGTAGGCATTTGTTTTATTCAGTGCAAGTTGATAGTTCTTACATTTCGCACCTATTGAGAAAGCTATTGTGCCCTTGAGAAATTCTTAGGCAGGGGAAACATGTGACAGTCCATTTAGTATTGGTGTTCTACTTTGCCTTTGAGCTTGTGCTACCCGTTTATCACAGGATGTGCTTAAACCTTTTGTTAGCGCATGTAATTCTGATTAGTTCTGCATTTTAAACAGTGAGATTTTATATCATCTACCTCAGCAGGGCTTTAGCATTGTATGTGAGGTATTTCAATAACTTTGGAGCATCTATACAATGTAGAATTAGCAGTTTTATTGTTGATATTTATCGGGTAAGTTTCGTGAAGTATTAAAAACCTCAATGAAAAGTTGTGCAGCCCATATGCTCGCACATAGGGGATTCCCCCATTTTCAAATGTGTTTACTACCACCATGTGGTAGCGAGAACCTGCTAGCAGAATGAAACGTGTAAATATTATCTACTTCCTCTGAAGCAATGCACAAATTGGTTGAAGGAAAGCTCATGGAAGACAGGAACAGTGCTAACTACCAACAGGGGGTTACGAAGAAGAGTTAGTGCATATATTCCACTATGAAAAAAAAAAGAGAGGAAGAGATAATTGTGCTTACTTTGTTTGGCAGCAGTTGACGGCATACAAGCAAGTTTGTCACCTGCTTACATGAAACGCCTCTACAGTTTTCCTGTCCTTGTTCATTATAAAGCTGTCTTTATTTTAGAAACGTATCTGTGAAGCCCTGTAACAGGGCTTCGCAGATATGTTTCTTCCACTGCACAGCTAAAGTACTTGTGTATGCACTTTTGAATTCTTCTGGTGTTGCATCACTTGGATTTTAACAATTGCCTGTCTGATCTGTGCTGCCCTTTGTATAAACACAGCTTCATATTTTAAAGGCAATTCATGCACTAGATCAATTTGCTGGTAACATTTTGCATAATTGGTCATGAAAGCAAGTTCCTTTTTCCCTTTTTTTTTGTCTCAAATCAGAAGTAGCCAGTGTGTATGTGGAACTATATGTCTGCAGAGTTTTTTTTTTCTTTTTGGGCTTTTTGCAATTTTCTTGTGACGCATATATATGACATGTGAAACTTTAAACAATGTGTTATTTCTGGTTAAACTAGTTGCAAATTTAGTACTGTTCTGTTGTAATTTACGTGCTTGTATGGAGTACCCTTTCAGTGTAAGCGGTACCCTTTCGTGATTTCAAGGATGTAGCAGTATCTCACACCAAAGTTTAGATTCTTCTGTGGTTTGTAAACGAAAACTATCAGCATTCAAGCATACTGGTTCGGACAGCTTCCATGCAGCAGCATCACCTAGGCCTTGTATTTTGAAAAAAGCTGCATGATGTGAATATCCTAAATGCTTGAAGAAATAGGCCAGCACATATTGTATGAGTATACAGAACGTGTTGGCATGTTTCCACTACTGTGCTGGTTTTTTGAACTTCTTGTGAAGGCAAAGTACTACTGCTGTTTGTCCTGCACAAAAATAAGATTAGGTAGTTGAATATTGAATGCAGATTGATTATTAGTGCAGCTGATAAAAATATATCATTACATTGTAAAATGGCATCAACTGTAAAATGTTTTTCGCATGTGTTACACTTCAGCACCTGCTCACTTGTTGCACTAAGCAGTATAGAAAACTAGTATTGGTGCTGCTATGCTTCAATGCTGTGCTTAATTTTCACACATTTTCTTGCAGGTTGTGCACTAGCTGCAGCTTTACCCATACAATCGGTGGAACAAGACTGGCCCTTCGTCATTGCTGTGTCAAGAAATCAAATAGAAAATTGCTTTCTTCTGTGAACCTCTCTTCATGTCTTATTTTTATTTGTGAGTGTAGGAGAGTGCATTCATAGCAAATGTAGAAATCACTGAGATAGCCCCTTTCATTGCCCTGTTAAATATAGATTAGTTGTCACTGCAGTGCTTGTTTCAAAATGCCTCCATCATTTCATATGCGTTAGGACTGCAGTAAACCACAAAACGAAATGAAAAAGGATTCATCTACCTGTGCAGTGAGCATGCCTTTGCATGAATGTGAAGAATGTAAGTTATTAATGTCTTCATGTTGAACCGATCGTACGGACGTTTACTTCCATGACATCAGGTAACAGCCACAACACAGGCATCACGAATGCATGGAGCTCACCAGAATCTTGAGCATTAGGAGCTCTATAGAACAGTGGTCAATATGTAATAAGCTGTCATCAGGAGTGCATCATAACAGTGCATCAGGAGCTCACCGGAATCTTGTGCGTTAGGAGTGCATCAGAAACTCATGCGCCAGGAGCGCATTAGAAACTCATGCGTCAGGAGCTCTATAGAAAAGCGGTGGCCAATATGTACTAGACTGACATCAGGTATACATCAGAATAGCTCATCAAGAGCACGTAAGAAACTCATTCGTCAGAAGCGCATCAGAAACTCATTCATTAGAAGCGCATCAAAAACTCTGCGTTAGGAGCTCTATAGAAAGACGGTGGCCAATTCGTACTAGACTTACATCAGGAATACATAAGGAAATTCATCAGACAGTCATTAGAGACTTTTGTGATCCTGATGCGTAAACTCATCAGACTCTCTACAGAATGACATTAAATTTTTTCATAAGGGGGCAGTCCTCTGTAGCAGAGAATATGCCCATCATTAAGCGATAAGTATCCTTCCCCTGGTTTCCTAACCTCGCTAAGGCCAATGATATCTCCGTTAATACCCCTTATTTCTTCTACTAGTTCAACTAGTCTGGCTTCACTCGAAAGAGTACGCGTGTTAAGAGTCACTACGTTTAATTTCCAATGGCGGCCTGTCCGAGTCAAGAGGCGCTCCACAGCCCACCCTCGAGCTGGCGCGCCGAATCTACATCACCCGTCAGCTGGACACGATAAAGGCACCTGGATCAACTACAACAGTCACGTCCTTCGAACCGCTCCAAAAGCCACGACCGCGAAGCCGACTCATCACATCGTAGCGATAACGGCCACTGCTACTACCACCGTCACTTCGGTGACCCTGCTCGGAAATACCTACCAACCTGTTCAACCAGAGGTCAGCAAAAATTTCAATGCCAGCCCGTGAAGACGACCGCGAGCTGCCAACTTGGAGGCCGTGCGATTTTTGTCACCGACCAAGTCACTAAGCGGCGGTTACTCGTCGACTGTGGGTCCGACATCTTATGCATTCCGCGAGCCTTCCTGCACGAAACACGCTCATGCGCGTCCTTTGAGCTTTGTGCAGCGAACTACTCTAGCATTAAGGCCTACGGCTCGCTCCGCCTGAACATCCACCTCAAAAACTTATGCCGCGAATTTCCATGAAACTTCGTTATCGCCGACGTTGCAGAGCCTACCTTCAGGTCCTACTTCTTGGGGCACTAAAACGTCCTACTAGACTGCCAGCATGACCTGCATATTGACGCCACAAGAGATCTCTCCTCGCCAAGCCAGCGTACGACCATCCAACAGCTCAGCCTTAAGGTGCTTGCAGTAAAAAATCAATCGCCGTACCACGCGCTCCTCGCAGAATTTCCTGACCTGACTCAATCTAGCGGCGCCCTCGAGAGGCGAGCCACACAACTGTCCACTACATCCGCATCATTCCCGGTCCTCTGGTCTCCTGTCGTGCCCGTCGCCTCGCTCCGGACCACCTGCGAATCGTAGGCGGTCCGGAGTTTTAAACTTTCAGAGAAGCCAAAAACACGCTACTTGCTTTTAAATTCATTGCATTATCGTACTCGAAATCTGTTTGTCAAGCACCTCCCGCTACATCGCTTTTAAATGCAGCGCCGTCTTGCGCTTTAGCGGAACGACTTGCTCAAGCCCATATTTGCGCCCAGACCCATCTCAACTAACTTCATTTATGCCACGTCTATATATGATGGTAGGAGATGTGTTTGGAGAATTCGCGGGTTAATCGATCATCTCCCAGCAAGCTCCTCTAACGTAATTCACTATGTGGATATGGTGTTGCTTTTTTTTCTTACCCTATTTTCCTTTTTTTTTTGTCTTTCATACGACCCGCCACGTGCATAAGAGCCATCTCGCGAGGTAAGAGAAGACGAAGACGTCAGTCAGAATGGAGCGGCCCAAACGCAAGCAGTCGGTGCCTCCGCGTTCCAGCATCTCGGCTCCAGTGCTCACCTCGGCGTTCTCCGGTGTCCCGACCTGGGTGTCCCA
The DNA here is from genome assembly GCA_013339685.2 of Hyalomma asiaticum. NCBI lineage: Eukaryota > Metazoa > Arthropoda > Arachnida > Ixodida > Ixodidae > Hyalomma > Hyalomma asiaticum. The sequence goes on from CM023482.1 coordinate 33,213,385, forward strand.
CACGCAAGTGCCAGACAACCCGCCAAGCGCTCACTATTCGATCACGCCATCGCGTTCAGAGTCACTGGTCTTCAATCCCTGGAAGAGATTTCACTATAGCGACCCACAGAGAACGCTGCCGCAAAAGGGAGTCGTTCCCTGCGACGAGCTTCGTTCGAACACAGCGAGATCTTCCGGAAGACCAGGGCCCACGCCTAATGCCTCCTTCGTTCGACAGCGCATGACTTTGATTTCGGCGTTGGCTATCGTCGCCTGCGTTATGGCCTTCCTGGTAACAACCAGGAAGCTTGCTATCAGAGACAAGGTCGCCGATGGTGCCACCGAGAGATCAAATGTTTCCGTTGCCGACGGGGCCACGTCGCGGCATCCTCTTCCGTCGAAGAGCAGCAGGAAAGTTGCCTCGAATGAGCGGGCCAGGATCGGTGCATCTGCTCAAGGAGCCGAACGTCGCGCCTATGGCAGAGGAGGAGCAACTGAGAAAGCCACACGTCGTTCTGACGCCGAGGGAGAACAACCCATTTCAGAGAGCACCCGTAACGGTGCCTTTTCCTTGGCGCCGGCTCTGCCTGACACGGACAAGTGAACGACTCCGTGCGCTATTTTTCCTGCTGTGTGTCGTTGTAAACCTCCAGCGTCGGCCTCAATAAAAACGTGCTCGCACTATGGCAGCCGTATATAATGGACTTTTGTCGTTTCACTTCACCACTTAATGCTGCGGCGCGCTCTGACACTTTCAAATGCAGCTTTGTGACTCCCATTGAAGCCTTCCATGTCGTTTATAAGCTTATGAGGTTCATGAAGAGGGTGCTTTTCTTTTGATAAGGAAACCTCCAGCGATATTGCCTAGCTTCTCACAGGAGCTATATAGCATTGCTGTTATGCTATGGTTTTACTTACAGCATACATGTAGCCGGGACAGACGAGATCCCGAGTGCTCAATGAGAAAATAAGGGAGTCATTCCGGTGATGATGTACACAAAAGGCGAATATTACCTGCGGTAACTTGTCATCGTCAAACAAGCGTATAGTGGGAACACTTCGCTCTTCGGATTGTATATCAGCTGAGGTATTATGCAACCAATGAATAATTAACTCGTCACGACATCACTCTAGTGCGACATAAGGAAAACGTGGCTGAGCAGGTCTTCCTCCGCGGACGTTAGATCTTACCTTCTCTGCTAACTGCACCACATTTGGAGAGATATAAAATTGCATTTAATTGCGTCCCGAGGTGGTGCAAGGGCGGCCACGGTTAAAAGACAAACCCTTTCCTCTGACGATACGACTCGTCTTCGGAGCTTGTGGCCTCTGGTTCGATCACAGTAAAGACGACGCATTCTTAATTGCGAAACATTTCTGGCCCTGCGCTGTGTATCACAAAACTTTCATCAATAGTTAAGGCCCCTAAAGATAGCGCGTGCACTTATATGCAATGCGTAACCTGCGCATACGACCTCAGCCCACTAAAACACTGTGAAAACGGCGGCTTGCGGCTGCACGTGCAAGTGGAAGAAAAAAAAATTGGCAGATCCCACGTGCAGTGGGAATCAAGGAAATGCGAAGCACGCATCAGGCAAGTAAAATGGATTTTGCATGGTTGTCTCGCTATGCCGAGTTTGGTGCATATGAAGTTAAAGAACGGCCGCAAGAGCATCAAGACTGTGGCATGTAAACCATGCCGCTCATACACGGATGTCATGATTCTGATGTTATGGCCTGTCATTTAAGTTCGTCATGCAGTCGTGTTTTACCATAACAATTTTGGTATACATCCCATTAACGAAACGCGTGTCATATAAATGATGCCGCTCCTGATATGCAAGTCACGATTTTCACGTTATGACCTGTCATTTATGATCGCCATGCTGTCTTGTGCCATACCAATTTTCGTATGCATCCCATTAACGAAACGACAGTATAGCGCCAGGACCGTAGCATGTAATCATGCCGCTCATGACATGCATGTCATGATTTTCATGTTATGACCTGTCATTTATGATGGTCATCCAGTCGCGTTGTACCATAGCAATATTGGTATACATCCCATTAACCAAGCGCGTGGCATATAAATCATGCCGCACATGATATGCATGTCATGCTTTTCGTGTTATAACCTGTCATTTATGTTCTTCATGCAGTCATGTTGTAGCATACTGGTTTTCTTATACACCTTATTAATGAAACGGCCAGGAGAGCACCAAGTCCGTGGCATGTAAATCATGTCGCTCATGACACGCATGTCGTGATTTTCATGTTATGACCTGTCATTTATGTTCGTCATGCAGTCATGTTTTAGCATACCAATTTTCGTATACGTCCCATTAACGAAACGGCCAGGAGAGCACCAAGACCGTGGCATGTAAATCATGTCGGTCACGACATGCATGTCATGATTTTCATGTTATGACCTGTCATTTAGGTTCGTCATGCAGTCCTGCTGTGGCATGCCAATTTTCGTATACATCCCATTAACGAAACGCGTTGCATGTAAATCCTGTCGTCATGACATGCATGTCACGATTTTTATGTTGTGACCTGTCAATTATGTTTATCATGCAGTCATGTTGTGGCATACCGATTTTCGTATACATCCCATTAGCGAAACGGCCAGGAGAGCACAAAATCGTAGGCGGATAGATAGATAGATAGATAGATAGATAGATAGATAGATAGATAGATAGATAGATAGATAGATAGATAGATAGATAGATACGCTCAAAGTCGCCGAAGTTCGCTAAGAAATGCTTCGCATTTAAAAATCCGCGCATCTCCACGAAGTGAATTATGACGAGTGGGCGAAGCATTTGGGTCCGTTGGGTGTTACCGTAAATCACCCATGGCATTGCCCACTCGCGCGTCTAGATGAGTGACAACGCGTTTGTATTTACACGCGCGTCGTCAGTCATGCTCCTCGTAGTCTGCACCTCGTGCCGAGTTCCTGATGCGTCTCATGCTCCGAGTTGTATGCTCCTCGCGCCGAGTTCCTGATGACGTTTAGTTTACGAGCACTCTGTGAATCTTTATTGTTCAACTACGTACAAATCTCTCGTCGGCTATGCATTGCAGGATGATGATGATGGTGATGATGATTGTGGTTAGGTTTAGGAAAGGACGCTAATTTCTGCAGCCCATGTAGGGAGCACGGCTAAGCGTCCGTGGGGGTAGGGAAAAGGGATTGAAAGAGATAGAAAGGAGAGAAAAACCGTAGTGGAGGGCTCCGGAAATTTTGACCACCTGGGGTTCTTTAATGTGCACTGACAACGCACAGTATACGGGCCTGTGGCATTTTCGCTTCCATCGAAAATGCGACCGCCGCGGCATATCAATATCCAGCGCCAATATATACGGGGTGGCCGGTGGACGGTTGTCCAGTGGAAGCAGTCGGTTTTTAAATCCGAAGCATTTCTTAGCGAACTTCGGCGAGATTGAGCGTATCTATCTGTCTAGCCGCCTACGATTTTGTGCTCTCCTGGCCGTTTCGCTAATGGGACGTTTACGAAAATTGGTATGCCACAACACGACTGCATGACGAACATAAGTGACAGATCATAACATGAAAATCATGACATGCATGTCATGAGCGGCGTAATTTACATGACACGGTCTTGGTGCTCTCCTGGCCGTTTCGCTAATGGGATGTACGCGAAAATTTGTATGGCACAACATGACTGCCTTACAAACATAAATGGCAGGTCATAGCGTGAAGATCATGATATGCATATCATTAGGGGCATGATTTATATGTCACGGTCTTGGTGCTCTTCTGGCCGTTTCGCTAATGGGATGTACGCGAAAATTTGTATGGCACAACATGACTGCCTGACAAACATAAATGGCAGGTCATAGCGTGAAGATCATGATATGCATATCATTAGGGGCATGATTTATATGTCACGGTCTTGGTGCTCTTCTGGCCGTTTCATTCATGGGATGTATACGAAAATTGCCATGCCATAACATGATGATGAACATATATGGCAGGTCATAACACGAAAATCGCGACATGAATGTCATGAGCGACATGATTTACATGCCCCGCGTTTCGTTAGTGGGATGTATACGAAAATTGGCATGGTATAACATGACTGCATGACGAACATAAATGACAGGTCATAACCTGTGCATCCTGACATGCATGTCATGAGCATCGTGATTTACTTTCTTTCTTTCTTTCTTTCTTTCTTTCTTTCTTTCTTTAGTCAATACTGCAGACATAATACAAGATCCAAGCAGGGTGAGCGGAAAACAAAAGAAAACAAACAAACAAAGCAAATATAGACATATTTCATACAGTTTGAGCAATCAAAATATGACGGATGGCAACAAAGTATTGTTCCAGTCTGTTACAGTGCGAGGGAAAAAAGAAATTTTGAATAAACCTGTACGCGCAAAATATGGGGTCAAAGAATGGGGATGGTGGCGATGAGTAAGCCTTGATGTTGAAGATGAAAGATAGAGTGAAAGGTTAATTGCAAGTTCCCGATTCCAAAGCAATTTAAGAAATTCTAAACGCGCGGTTTTTCGTCTGAGTGCTAAACACGGGATACTGCTGGCCTGCATTATTTCAGTGGGTGAGTCATATGGAGACAATTTTGAATAAATAAACCTAACAGCTTTTCTTTGTACATTTTCGAGATGAGCAATGTTGGATTTAGTAAACTGGTCCCAAACTACACATGCATATTCAAGTTTCGGTCTAATCAGTGTATTAAACGCAAGCAATTTTACAGGTGTAGGCGAGTTCTTAAGTTTGTGTCTTAAAAAGTATAGTTTACGCAATGCGGAAGAACAAATGTTATCGATATGTGAATTCTATGATAAGGTATTTGTAAGAGTGATACCTAAGTACTTGTATTGGGTGACTTCATGCAGTGGTAATGAATCTAGCTTGTAAGAGAAGGGAAGGGGAGCTTTGCGACGAGAAAAACGAAGATAGACAGTTTTATCGATGTTAAGCTTCATATCCCATGAGTTACACCATCCGTAAATGTTATCAAGAGCAGAGTTAAGAAGGAGCTGATCGTTAGCTGAAGTGATTTCGTGAAACAGCACGCAGTCGTCAGCAAACAATCTAATATGAATGCTAGGGTCAATTACAGTAACTATATCATTAATGTATAGTAAAAAAATTACAGCATATCCAGGAAGTGAATGATGATGAGTGGGCGAAGCTCGGGATGTGCATCGTAGATCGTGCCGCGTTCCGGATTAATTTAGTTAACGCGCATGCTACGAATCCTCACGGTTCAACTATGCACAATGCACAAGTGAAATCTCCCACCGGCACTTCATTGCAAGTCAAGATATATATATATATATATATATATATATATATATATATATATATATATATATATATATATATATATATATATATATATATGGGTTTTGCCGGTGAACGCTTCTCCAACGCGAGCAGTCGGTATTTCTCAATCAAGAAACTCGCTAGGAGACGCTGCCTGCGCCAACGTTGTCTCTCGCGTTTGCCGGGGCAGTGTCGAGTTTGCCGGGGAGCGCGTGGCTCCCGGCGCTCGCGGCGAGGGCGAGCGCCAGGTGCCACGCGCTCGCCCTCGGCGCGTGCGTGCGCTCCAGCAGGCACGCGCGGGTGGCTACATACTACTAACTACTACTACTACTACTACATACATCGGGGACACACGAAATGGCTGCTAATGGGGAATGAGAGACAGAAGAATTCGGCTTTTAGTTAACGCGCACGCTGCGAATTTTTTATTGTTCAACAACGCACAGGAGAAATCTCCCACCGGCACCACCTTGGAGGTCAAAGCGTAAGACTGGTTACGCATTACTACGACTACGACGAGGGACAAACGGGTGCCGCTTTAAGGAGCTTCGCCCCTAAAACAACAGTGGTCCTAACACACTCCCTTGAGGAACCCCGGAGCCAACCGGAAGGTAGCCAGAATGCCACGGTCCTGGCGCTATACTGCCTTTTCGTTAATGGGATGCGTACGAAAATTGGTATGGCACAACAAGACTGCATGACGATCATAAATGACAGGTCATAACGTGAAAATCGTGACAGTCGTATCATGAGCGGCATGATTTACATGCCACGCGTTTCGTTAATGGGATGTATAGCAAAATTGCTACGGCACAACAAGACTTCATGACGAAAGTAAATGACAGGCCATAACATCAGAATCATGACATGCGTGTGTGAGCGGCACGGTTTACATGCCACAATCTTGATGCTCTTGCGGCCGTTTCGTTAGGTTCATATGTACCCAACTCAGTATAGCGAGACAACAATGCAAATCCATTTTACGTTCCTGATGCGTGCTTCGCATTTCCTTGATTCCCACTGCACGTGGCATCTGCCAATTTTTTTCTGTCAAGAAACTCGCTAGCAGACGCTGCCGGCGTTGGCGTTGTCTCTAGCGGGCGAGGGCGCGTTCTTGTTCATTGGTATAAAAAAGAAAATTGGCAGATCCCCCGTGCAGTGGGAATCAAGGAAATGCGAAGCACGCATCAGGAACGTAAAATGGATTTGCATTGTTATCTCGCTATACACCGAGTTTGGTATATATAAAGTTAACGAAACGGCCGCAATAGCACCATGACTGTGGCATGTAAACGATGCCGTTCATACACGCATACACGCATGTCATGATTCTAACGTTATGACTTGCCATTTACGTTCGTCATGCAGTCGTGTTGTGCAATAGCAATTTTGGTATACATCCCTTTAACGAAACGAGTGCCATGCATATTATGCCGCTAATGACATGCATGTCACGATTTTCATGTAATGACCTGTCATTTATGATCGTCATGCAGTCATGTTGTGCCGAACCAATTTTAGTATAGGCTCCGTGCAGTCGAGTTTTCCATGTGCGACATCAGCGCCACAATGCACTGCCTGGCGGAGAGAAGAAGCAAAATTGGGCAGATTGTGACAGGGAAACACGTGAACGCGATGCGCTTGATCGATTGCGTTTCGGTTAGGAAAGGACGCTAATGATGATGATGATTGTGGTTCGGTTAGGAAAGGACGCTAATTTCTGCAGCCCATGTAGGGAGCACGGCTAAGCGTCCGTGGGGGTGGGGGAAAGGGAGTGAAAGAGATAGAGAGGAGAGAAAGGCCGCAGTGGAGGGATCCGGAAATTTAGACCACCTGGGGTTCTTTAACGTGCACTGACAACGCACAGTACACGGGCCTCTGGCATTTTCGCCTCCATCGAAAATGCGACCGCCGCGGCCGGGATCGAACCCGGTATTTTGCGTGGCAGCCGAGTACCGTAACCACTACACCACCGCGGCGAACCACGCTAATTTCTGCAGCCCATGTAGGGAGCACGGCTAAGCGTCCGTGGGGGTAGGGGAAAGGGAGTGAAAGAGATAGAGAGGAGAGAAAGGCCGTAGTGGAGGACTCCGGATATTTAGACCACCTGGGGTTCTTTAACGTGCACTGACAACGCACAGTACACGGGCTCTGGCATTTTCGCCTCCATCGAAAATGCGACCGCCGCGGCCGGGATCGAACCCGCGTATTTTGGGTGGCAGCCAAGTACCGTAACCACTACACCACCGCGGCGGACCCATGCGCTTCTCCAACTCTATAGCAGCAGCGACCGCCCGTCCCACCTTCTTTCGTTTTATTTCCCTTGAGACGCGCGCTCCAAACCTGTCGCAAACTGTTCCAAAGGGCGACGCCGCGAGCGTTCGTGTGGTTCGCAGCACGCCCGGAAAGCAGCAAAGAAACGCGCGTTGCTGTCGCCTCGGTTTCCACCGTGCGCGACTGAGCCGTCCGACGAGAGCTACGTAGCGCCCTCTGGTCAGTAGACGGAGCCTATACATGCCATTAACGAAACGGCAGTATAGCGCCAGGGCCGTGGCATGTAAATCATGCCGGTCATGACACGCGTGTCATGATTCTAATGTTATGAGCTGTCATTTACGTTCGTCATGCTGTCGTGTTGTGCCATAGCAATTTTGGTATACATCCCATTAACGAAACGCCTGGCATGTAACTCATGCCGCCCATGACATGCATGTTATGCTTTTCATGTTATGACCTGTCATTTATGTTCGTCATGCAGTCATATTGTTGCATAGCAATTTTCCTACACATCCCACTAACGAAACGGCCAAGACAGCACCAAGACCGTGGCATGTAAATCATGTCGCTCATGAAATGCATGTCATGATTTTCTTGTTATGACCTGTCATTTACGATCATGATGCAGTCATCTTGTGGCATGCCAATTTTCGTGTACATCCCGTTAACGAAACGCGTGGCGTGTAAATCATGTCGCCCATGACAAGCATATCATGATTTTGATGTCGTACCTGTCAGTCATGTTCGCAATGCAGTCATGTCGTTGCATACAAATTTTCGTATTCATCCCAATAGCAAAACGGCCAGGAGAGCACCAAGACCGCCGCATGTAAATCATGTCATTCATGACATGGATGTCATGATTTTCATGTTATGACCTGTCATTTATGTTCGCCATGCACTCATATTGTGACTTACCAATTTTTGTATACATCCCATTAACGAGACGACCAGGAGAGCACCAAGACTGAGACATGTAAATCATGCCACTCATGACATGCATATCATGATGTTCATGTTAGGACCTGCCATTTATGTTCGTCATGTAGTCATGTTGTGCCATACCAATTTTCGCATACATCCCATTAGCGAAACGGCCAGGAGAGCCCTAAGAACGTGGGATGTAAATCATGCCGCTCATGACGTGCATATCATGATTTTCATGTTATGACCTGTCATTTATGTTCGTCATGTAGTCATGATGTGGCATACCAATTTTCGTAAACATCCGATTAGCGTAACGGCCAGGAGAGCACAAAATCGTAGGCGGATAGATAGATAGATAGATAGATAGATAGATAGATAGATAGATAGATAGATAGATAGATAGATAGATAGATAGATAGATACGCTCAAACTCGCCGAAGTTCGCTAAGAAATGCTTGGCATTTAAAAAAATACCTGGCGACAACTTTCTGTGGCAGCACAGCCAAGGCTACGTGGGCGGAGCTTCTGCACATGTGTTGATACGCCAAGTAGTCCGTTCGCGCGAGATTTTGATTTAGGTTTTGCGAGCGCATCCATCATGCGTTTTTGAGGGTGCCAGTTTCAAGTGAACCCCGCCCCCCACCCTCCGGCATATATGAACAGTTTTATAGCGGTATGGAAGATCTATAACTGGTTGGTTATTTATAACTTTAACTCGAAGTAAGCCCAATGTAGCATACGCTGATATGCCAGGCACTCACTCAAATGCAAACGCGCACCTTGTATACAACGATTTGTAACTCCTTTTTTTTTTCTTTGTGTGGAAGATCGTGTACTGTGCGGAACCGTAGGAACGCTAGAGTCCCTTTTGTTTGAACAAGCAGTTATATTTCCTGCATTCTCTGGAAGACGGAAAGGAGTTGCGCAATTATACACCTCACATGCAGGCAACAAGCCATTTCATCAATTCCGTTGCATACAGAGTAGCTATTCTCATTTCTGTGACGCAATAACTTCAGTAACTTTCACAAGGCTCTCCTATCAGTTTGGAAGGGAACGCGTCGCCGCCGACGGGTAGCTGGATGTGTTCGCCACCGTCCTACAGATGTGCGCATTTCGAGTTTGGAAGTCCAAGCTAGAGAGACGCACACCTTGACTGGCCGTTGCCAGTAACGCTGTTTTCGAGCGAAGTGTAACGCTCTCATTGCAAAGCGTCAAAAACACTTCCAACTGCAGACACGGACGCGTATACGCTGTCGCACACAATGCGCGGCATTCATTTTTCACAAGATGCACATTCGGAATGACCGTATCAGCGGCAATAAACAATCCAAAATCCCAACCATGTATATCCAATCAAGCAAATGAAATGAGCCATTTATTTTACGTACTCTTCCTAATAGCAGCATCGCTTTCAAGTTCGCGGACTTGCTGAAGACGGGCGGGTCACTGCGGTGTCGAAGTGGTTATCGCGGCGTGGAAACAACTCGCGCTGGTAACATCGCTTGCACGCAGCACAACTCTTTTCCTCAAGATTGTATCCATACAACATGATATTTTGCAACACATCACTGTCTTCGCTTCACTTTCTACGATGACTTCACACCAGCCGACGAACACTCACTCATGCTCGCTTACGCGCTGCGATGCGAACCTGCTTGGACCGAGGGACGCCACCGCTGTTTTGAGGCGTGTTTGAGGGTGAGTGTGGTGGTTCGTGGGCCCAGGACTCAGACACAGACAGCTAGGTCACAGACAAGGAAACATTTATCGACAGGACGAGACAGCACATACACTTCCACAGACAAACAACGCGACACAAGCAACACAGTCCGAACGCTACGTTCAAGAACTGACAGGCGCGTCCTGTCTAACTGATGTCGCATGTTCGCTCGCACCACTCACACGACTGATGTTCTAGCAGCGGCGGCACACGCTGACATCAGTAGACGAGGCACGATGGGTCGTGTCCGGGCACGTGCAGATCTTGAGCTGCTCGCTCACGAAAACGTCGAGGTGCGATGCCTCTCACGTGGCACCGAGGCCACTCCCTCAGCAAACGGTTGCGTCGACTGCAGCATACGTGGCACCGTGGCCACGCTCTCAGCAGGCGGCTCGATTGGAACTTGCGCGGCACCGGGGCCACGCGTTCATCAGGCGGTTGTGCCGAGCAGGGACCTTGCGCGGCACCGTGACCACGCCCTCAGCAGATGGTTGTGCCGGACTCGAACCGGCGTGGCACCGTGGCCACGAGTCCGTAGATGGTCCCGGCCACACCACTGCTCCAGCCGCTCGTACTGGCCCGCTCGCTCATTCACCGCAGGAACAGCCAGCCAGGTCGAGGACAGCTGTTCGCCACAGGAGAACGCCCGGTACGTCCCGGCTGGTCTGGTGGCACCAGCTCGGTGCGTCTGTTCTCCTGGGCCGAACGTGCCACCGCTCGGCCGCTGGTACGCTCGATCCACGTCGGCGTTCCGAAGCCCCGAAGCCACGCGGATCTCGTTCCGCGTGCTCAAGCGTGCGCACTTCGTCGTTGTCTTTGTTCCTTCTTGTGCGGCGAAAAAAACACTCTCCCACTACAGTGAGGAACACGTGGAACTGACAACAGGAACCAGAAAACTAAAAACAGCAAAAAACGAAATTTGATTACAAGGCAGCTTTTCTAACTTTACAATAAAATAATCTTTAACATAAAAAGAAAAAAAATTAGGTGACATGTCTTATGTTGAGCTATGTATCGTGCAAAAGTTAGCGTTTGTGGACTACGTAGCAAAAACGTGCGCGCTTCGGCTCCTAACCTTCGCTGTGCTGCCACAGAAAGTTGTCGCCAGGTGTAGTTGGTACAGCGTTCATCATAGAAAGAACGTTTCCATAGTCAACGCGCGCCGTTCGTTCTCTTTCACGATAGCAGACGAAACTCTCTGGGTGCACCGTCGCCAGGATCGGCCCACACATGTACACACACCGTCTAACTTCACTGCCTCCAGGATGGGCCCACACCCACACATTATAGCAACGTTGCTATGCCATGAAAACGGACACACAGCGGACAAGCCCCTAAGTTGCTTCGCCCCTAAGAGAGAGAAGTAACTTTATTAGAATGAAAGGGGGAAGGGTTAACTTGGAGCTTCTATGGTTGGGGCCCCACGTCCAGGGCTGCACTGGCTTTGGCTACCAGCCGGACTTGATCCAGGAGCGCCATTTGCACCCCCAGGTCCAAGCTGGCGAGTTGTGCCTCCCACTGCTCCGTACTAGGCATTAAAGTGCTGCTGAGATAATAAGCTAAGTCGCTTGGTTTGCTCGCGCATCCCCACGAGATGTGGTAGAGAGTCGGCCTACCGCCGCAGCACAGACACACGGCCGTGTATAGAGTCGGATATATTGCGTGTAGGTTCAATAGATGGGGGTAAACATCTGTCTGAATTTTGCGAAGATCGGCGGCATCTTCACCACTAAGGGACTTATGAGGCTCCCCGTATTTTTGTCGCATGAGGCGCTGGTGGACAAGAATCTCCCTATCTAGGATTGGTACGGCTAACAAATTAGAGGGACCCTCCGCTCGGTTACAAAACGCGCGAGCTAGAGCGTGCGCCCTTTCGTTGCCCTCAAGCCCTGCGTGGCCCGGGCACCAGATCAACTGATGGTGGCGAGTGGGTGTGGGTCCTAGCAGCCTAAGCGCCCTGGCGGGAAGGCGGCCGGTTAAAAAGAGCCGGCATGCCTCTTGGGAGTCCGATAGAATTACTGATGGCTCTCCTCTATGCTCATGAAACCTCAATGCTAAGGCTATGGCAGTTGCCTCTGCCTTTGTGACCGAGGTTGTACATAGGGAGGCGCTCGTCAGCAGCCTCATGTTGTTATCAACGACCGTAATTACGTGCTTGTGCCAGTCGTAACTGGCACAAGCACGTAACTGGATGTATACCAAAATTGCTGTGGCACAACACGACTGCATGACGAACGTAAATGACAGGTCGTAACGTTATAATCATGACATGCGTCTATGCGCGACATGATTTACATGCCACAATCATGGTGCTCTTGCTGCTCTTTCGTTAACTTCATATGTACGAAACTCGGTATAGCGAGACAACAATGCAAATCCATTTTACGTTCCTGATGCGTGCTTCGCATTTCCTTGATTCCCACTGCACGGGGGATCTGCCAATTTTTTCTTTAGGACTTACAGCTCTCTGTAGCATCTTTTCGTGCCTGCGCTAGCGTCCTAACACACCACAGTCCACAATGCCCAACTGCGAACCTAGACTAAATGCTTACCGCTTTCTGCTTACACGCTAGATGGACGTCGCCAACATACAATGTGAACGCTCGGTCATCTCCGTTATGTATGCTGCTGTGTATTGGCAACCAGGACAATTGTATTAATGTGGAGCGGTTCAGATATTTACTGCTCGTGCGTTTTATGGCCATCACTGTTGTGAAGGCATCAATCGTTAGGGTAAATAGACATCGTTGTCAACTTTTGTTTTTCGTTAGCCAGCGAAGTTCGTCAGGCTTTTCAAATTCTGGTGTCGTGGCTTCAACAGTGAAAGCAAAAAAAAAACGACTGGCGTCCAACAACAAGGCGCGCGATGCAACATAAGCACGCTCTTCACTGCATGCTCGGAAAACGAGGATGCGAATACACCTGACCCATCAGAATGATTTGTTTTTTTTTCTACCGAACAAAGAAAGAAAGATATTGTTACGAGGCCGAAGTCGTTTAAGAAGTGACGTTTATTCAGGAGGCTCCGAGCCGAACAGCAGGATGGAGCGAGGCCAGGGAATGAACTCTTCTTCTTCCTCTTCTTCTTTCTCCTCCACCTTGCTTTCCAGAAGCGCCGTGACAATATTGAAAAAAAAATGAAGGGAAGGACAGGTACACGCCAGCTTCCGTTTGCTGAACTTTCCCGATGTGAGATGGGCTGCTGAATATTCATGAGCCGGATGTTTTCGCGAATAGTTCAAAAAATTCTAAAGATATGATATTCGAGGAGGAGGAAGGTGTTAGCCTTGACGGACACCACGCAGTGCAAATGACATGATATGGGGATGTCCAAACAGCACTTTCGTCTCTCCTGGCACCAGTTTCCCCTCGCCTCCCGGTCCTGGTCTCGGCGGCCTTGCATAGGGGAACGAGAAAGGGCGGCGTGAGAGTGAACAGGCCCGCACTGGTTATCGGGATAAATAAAATGTACTGTTCCTAATTGACGAAATTTCGATATTACTGATAATGGCGAGACTAAATCCATGGAAAAGGCCCTGCAATATCAGTCTTTAAAAGAAAGAAACAGATATTGTGAAAATCCGAGCAGCGTGAGGAATCCCGCGCTTCTTTCCGCAGGAAAACGAAGCCGAGGCCCGAATTCAAAAAAATTGGCAGATACCACGTGAAGTGGGAATCAAGGAAACGCGAAGCACGCATCAGGAACGTAAACTGGATCTGCATTTCTGTCTCCCTACACCGATATTGGTACATATGAAGTTAAAGGAACGGTCACAAGGGCACCAAGACTGTTGCATGTAAGCCATGCCGCTCATGACATGGATGTCACGATTTTCGTGTTACGACCTGTCACTTATGTTCGTCATGCGGTCATGTTGAAGCATACCAATTTTTGTATGTATCCCATTAATGAAAAGGCAGGAGAGCATAAAGACCGTGGCACGTAAATGACGCCGCTCATGATATGCAAGTCATGATTTTCATGGTATGACCTGTCATTTATGTTCGCCATGCAGTCATGTTGTGGCTTACCAATTTTTGTATACTTCATGTTAACGAAACGGCCAGGAGAGCACAAAGACCGCGGCATGTCAATCATCCCGCTCATGACATGCATAGCACGATTTTCATGCTATGGCATGTCATTTATGTTCGTCATCCGTCAACGATCCCGTCAACGTAACGGCCAGGAGAGCACCAAGACCGTGGCACGTTTTATGACATGCAAATCATCATTTTCATGTTATGACCTGCCATCTATGTTCGTCATGCAATCATGTTGTGGCATAGCAATTTTCGTATACATCTTATTAACGAAACATCCAGGAGAGCACAAAGTCTTAGGCGGCTAGATAAATAGATACGCTCAAAGTCGCCGAAGTTCGCTAAGAAATGCTTCGCATTTAAAACCAACCTTAGCATGATCGGTTGTTGTCCTCATCTCCCTGTACCATTACGATGCTTCTCGAAGAAATCAGTCCAGTATCTACGAACGAGCCTTATGATACGCTTTCGCATTGATAACCATTTTTCTTCCCCTTAACGTAGCTCATGCCACACGGGCGATAAGGAAAACAAGCGAGATGGTGGGTTCGTGAATACGAGCCTGAGTGCACGAAGAACACCATAAGTCAAGTGCACGTGCAACTGTCCCTTGTATAGTACAAAACAAGGAGGCCCTGTGGTGGCTGTAATGCTGCTCTCGGCTGTGCTGCAGTTCGAATTTGGAATCGATTCGCGCATTTGTGTATATCATGTACGCATCCCACTGGGAGGAAATCAATGCGCTATGTGATATCCGTTCACTGTGCACAAGTAGTAGTGAAGTGAGTTTTGTGCAACACCACTCTTGAAAAGGTCGACGCATTGGTTGGGGCACACAATGTGAAGCTCCAAATTCAGACTGCCTCTCCATTCATAAATCTACTTAGCGAGAAAAGGGAATGCACGCGGGATGATCATCCTTAGCTTCACGGTGCTGCAACATTCGCCTTAGCATTAACTCGGTGTACGGGGTGATTTCTGTTAAGCTGACCCTCGAATGAGACAACTATAGGAGCGTATCGCTGCTGCAAAGCGTTTCTGCACTTGAGTCCGTCAAGCATGAACGCAGCTGGATGCTCCGGGCACCTTTTTCCTTCTTTTTTTTCTTTTTTTTTGTGCCGACGAGCACGGTGTAACCTACACACAAGGGAGCTAGAAAAGTGGGAAAAGGGCTGAGAATGTGCCTTGGACTGCCGAAGCGTGCATCAACAGCAGCGACTGTAGTCGTCGCACGTGATCACCCAATCACAACATATCTTCGTGTGGATGCCCTACGAGTACACCTAAGGCACCTCGCCCGAATTCCATCTCACCACCTAGCCTCTCTTCCCTTTTCTAGGCGAGACTCCGAATTCAGCGCCATTCTTGCTGCTCATCGTGCAGTCCTACCATCGAGTTTCACGCCTCTAGCAAGACCATCATTACCATTGTGGTGCCTTCATCCCCTCGACGCGCTCCTGACCATTCCCGGAATTAAAAAGAAAAACCGCATGTCAACTTTATCCTTACAACAAGCCACCCTAATGTTCCTGCAAGAGCAACATAGCGGACGCCTTCACGTTTACACGGATGGGTCAGTTTCCTCTGTGAGCGCAACAGAAGCAGTCATCATTCGAGCCAAGTCTGTCACCATAAGATTCAACACGTCCCATTTCTCAACTTCGATGGCTCGAGAACTCGCCGCCATTCATGCTACGGTAGAAGTCATAATTGGAGAACCTTCCCATGCATGGTCCATATTCACTGACCCCAAGGCAGCTTTTCAATTCCTTATGTCGGCATTTAGTCATGGACCTCACGAGCAACTGGTCGCTGATATAAGAATTCTTCACCACCATGCCGTCGAGCAAGGACACATCACGTACCAGTGGATACCGGGACACTGTGTGATCAACGGCAATGACCTCGCTTATAAATCCGCCCGATCGGCCCACAGTGATAATCACTGTAGAGGAATACCATTCTCCAGGACAGATGCATCTGCAAGGCTTCAATCCCTAGCACGTGAATTTACACGTACACATTGGAATTCGTCAGAATTCACCAATGCTCGTGTCCATAGTTTTCACCCAGACCTTCAGTTATGCCTTCTGTCAGGAATACATCGAGCTGAGGAGGCACTTCTGTGTCGCCTGTGGCTTGGCATTGCCTTCACAAACGCCTACTCATTTCGTATTGGAATGGCAAACGACCCTATATGCGAGAACTGCGACTGCGACGAAACGATCTCTCATCTTTTGTGTGAGTGTACCCGTTTCAGTGGCCCCAGGAGAAAACTTACCGCTGCTCTAGGCAGACTTGACAGGCGACCTTCGTCCGAGCAACACAGACTTGACAGGCGTCCTTTGTCTGGCCAGGTCCATCGTCAGCACGCAAAGCGCTCAACGTGTTGTTGCAATTTTTAAGGACGAGCAGTCTACGGGACAGACTTTAAGCAGTGTCGCGGTTCCTTTGTTTTTTCTTCCTCTTTTTCTTCTTTCTTGTCGTGCCTCCTTTCTGCTTATCTTTCATTTCCCTTACCCCTCTTCCCCTGCACAGGGTAGCCAGCCGGTCTCAGCACTGGATAACCTCCCTGTCTTTTCCCCTTTCCTCTTCCTCCCCGAGAATTTCATCCTCTGTCATCTAGAGTGTTAGCGAAATGTCATCATGACGATTACCGCGCCGGCACTGCTTCTAGGAAAGAACGGTATGCCCCAGGGACATGTATAGGCACACCACGGATGCAGCGGCCACTCTACAGAGATAGAAGCGCTACTGCAAAGTGTGAAATCCCCAGCGTAAGGGTGACTTTGAGAACAACAATAGGCATCTGCAGATGCTGTTACAGTAGGCTACGTACGTGACCGGTGAGAGACTCTGGCACGTGCGTTTCAAATAGCACCGGTGGAGAACAGTACCGTCCGCCTTGAAGGAAGTGGCCGGTCGTTTTCCAAGCAAGAACAAGAGATCTTGAAAGAAAGTGCGCGCTTCCTCTTAGTCATAGCCAGCTTGCAGGAATAATGCAGACACGAAACTAATTCTTCAATAAATATCAAACTTAGCCCTCTTTGGAAATCTCACGCCAATGCCGGAACGTGCTAGCCACGACGAGCCCGACGCAGCATAGGACTGTGTAGGCATGCCCTGGGTGATAGTGGCGCTTTTCTCATTCGGTGTTGTACGTGGCCGCATGATTAAAAGTTTTATTTCTTTTTTAGCGCAGGAAGCCAGTTTGTTCTGGTTATTCTGTCACCTTGTATAATGGGAGAGACATGTCGTGCTATTGGGTGTGTTAGGAACACACCTGACGTGACTCCTCACAAGTTGCCCGGCGACAAGAGCCTACGAGCGAACTTGGCTTCCCGCCGTTCATCGCTACACCTGGCCTCCTTCGGTGCATTCCGAGCAGTGCTCGACGCATTTTACAGACGACTATTGCAAGCTGATTGTACACCTGCAAGGGAAGTTTGGGCTAACAAAAAGAGGAAGGCCGTGAGTGCGGAAGCCGAAGCCCGTGGCGGTGCCCACGATTTTGAACCAATCCAAGCACCTGTTACACGAATGCACCGCCTTAGAGAAAACGAGGAGAAAGGAGGTAAGCGCTCAATGGGTGGATGGAATAAACTTTATTGGTGTCCTGCAAGAAGCGCGCGAACGCGTTTACGGCTCCCACGTTGGGTATAAAAAGCCTAGCCTGACAGCCGCACCACGGCCTGTCTGGACGGCCCATTTTGGTCTGGTATAGGCTGGAGCTGCGGAGAGCAGCATCCCACTTCGCCGAAGTAGCATCGGGGGAGAGAGAGAGAGAGAGAGAAATGAGGAAAGGAAAGCATGGATGTTAACCACTCAGGAGTTCGGTTTGCTACCCTACACTGGGGGATGGGAAAAGGGGAAAAAAGCAGCATCGGGATTAGCATTATGAATAGTGGTGCACTTCCAGGGATGTCTGTAAGCGTAGCCGTCGTGTGTTAGGAATTGTTACAAATGTCATCAGGGTAAATTTCTGGGTATATGACGTGTTGTATATGCGTATTTGGGTAAGTACCAGTTTGCAATATCCTCAGAGTAAGTGCTCCAGGCCTGCTTAGCTTAGGGCTAGGCGACGGGAGGACACGGCGTGAGAGGTAGAAATGCCTAGTGTTTCTTTATACGTTGACGGGATGTCCCTGTTCTCCACGGCCTCGAATTGGCCGTTATCTGAGCGGTCAATCAGTGCGCGCGCAAAACTGAGCGGATTTACTGAGGTTGACGAGACAGCCAATCTGCCCGATGGGAGCAGGGAATCAAATGAGCATGTGATGACGTGGTTCCTTTGGAATTTTTGGTTGATGCGTAGTGCCTGCGGGGCCATCCTGCCATTTGCGAAGTACCTGATTGCAGATCCAGAGTAACTAAAGATGACTTCTATGCTGTCATTGACGATAGCGAGTGCTATCGCAACCTGCTCGGCAACTAGCGGGTCCTTGGTGTAGATCGAGGTACAGTTGGCGTGTTGCCCTTTGTGGTCAATAACAACCACGGTGAACATGAGACCGCTATGACGCAGCGTCTACGAAATAGGTGTTGCTGTCGTATTGATAGTTCTTGAGGATAGCGGCGGCCTGGGCCCAGCGTCTCTGGAGATTGTGTTCTGGGCGAACATTTCTGGGAATTTTCGTTGCAGCTTTAAGTTCCCTAATGCTAGCTGGGATTTCTACGGAGTCAGCATGGTATGACTGTTCGGTGTACCCAAGTGTCTTGAGGATATATATGTCTGCCAGTCTCCGCGGAGGATAGGCGTGCGATCTGAGAGCGCTCCTGTGCCTCCAAAATTTCCTCTGGGGCGTTGTGGTTACGAAGCTGCATTAGCCTACCTGTGCTGCATGGTGCTGCAGGGAAGCCCGATGGGGCTCTTGACTGCTTTTCTAATGAGTGCGTTGAGTTTGTCTCTCACTCCGATACTAATTCTGCATAGCATCAATGTATGACAAATGGCAGAGGACTAAGTATG
The DNA here is from genome assembly GCA_013339685.2 of Hyalomma asiaticum. NCBI lineage: Eukaryota > Metazoa > Arthropoda > Arachnida > Ixodida > Ixodidae > Hyalomma > Hyalomma asiaticum. The sequence goes on from CM023482.1 coordinate 33,232,630, forward strand.
TGCCAAACGGATGAAGTTGTCGTCGTTAACTCCTTTCTGTTTGTTGGCAACTCTTTTGATAAGGCTTATGGCGTTGTTGCTCAATAATGTATAAAATATGCACTTGTTATGTCCTTCGGTTTCACAAGTATAGCTGCAAGAGAACGTGCGTTGTGCTTGCTTGGTATAGTATTGACCGCTTGAGTAGAGTGGGTCATGCAGTTTCCCTTGCATCAATTTATAATTAAAAGGTCGACGCCTAAATATGCCATCCTGAATAAAATATTCTTCTTGGCTGGTACGTTGATAATTCTGACACAAATATATTAATATAGTGGACGCAGGCATTTCACCTCTATTTCTTTTTCTTTTTATGTTTGTACTCCTGCCGTTTTCTTTTTATGTTTGTTCAACTGCCGTTTACGACTCACTCCTAAACCAGAACAGGAATTGGCCTCCCTGGTGAAGTACTTCGCCACCACCTCCCACACGATGCCTATAATTAACCCCTCGCCCTCGGTGTCCAGCAGCTGCAGAACATCTGTCCACGGCGGCGGTCAGCTTTGTGAAGCAGCGGAGGGCCGCAATAATCACTGGACCCGGACAGGCCGCCACTGGAAACTAAACATTGGAACGTTCAATGCAAGATCCCTCTCCAGCGAAGCTAGACTAGCTGAACTACTCGAGGAACTAGAGGGAGTTAGATGGGACGTCATTGGCCTTAGCGAAGTTAGGAGAACAGGTGAAGCTTACATAGTCTTAAACAATGGACATGTCCTCTGCTATAGAGGATTACCCGAAAAGAGAGAATATGGCGTTGGGTTCCTAATTAATAAAGATATAGCGGGCAACGTAGAGGAATTCTACAGCATTAACGAAAGGGTTGCATGCGTCGTAATAAAATTAAATAAGCGGTATAAACTTAAGTTAATCCAGGGATATGCGCCAACAACGAGCTACGATGATGAACAAGTAGAGCAATTCTACGAGGATATCGAATTAGCAATAAAGAAAGTACGGACACAATACACAGTAGTCACGGGGGATTTCAACGCAAAAGTAGGGACGAAACAAAGTGGAGAGCAGGCGATTGGCAACTACGGCGTCGGCCATAGGAATAACCGTGGGGAAATGCTAGTACAATTTGCCGAAAGAAACCGACTCCGAATAATGAATACGTTTTTCAAGAAACACAAGAATAGGAAGTGGACATGGAGAAGCCCAAACGGGGAAACAAAGAATGAAATCGACTTCATAATGTGCGAATAACTAAGTATAATTCAAGACACACAAGTAGTGGGGAAGATAAAATGCAGCGATCACAGATTAACAGCAAAGATTGTACTTAACCTAAAGAAGACAAGAACTAAATTATTTAGTAGAAAAAAATGCAATCTAGAGGTAATCAGAGCGAAGAATGAAGAATTTAAAGTAGCCCTAAGCAACAAGTTCGAAGCATTAGACGAAAACGGTGACGATGTAGAAGATATGAGCAAAACCATAACGAAAACAATCCTTGAAACAGCGATAGAAGTCGGGGGTAAAACAACTAAGCAAACAACAAGTAAGTTATCCCAATCTACCAAGGACTTAATAAAAAAACGCCAGCAAATGAAAGTAACTTCGCCGAAAGATAAGATTTAATTCGCAGAACTATCAAAATTGATCAGTAAAGCCAGGCAAAGAGATCTAAGAAACTTTAACACGAGAGAAGTAGAGAAAGCTGTAGAGAAAGGCACAAGCATTAAAACGGTCAAACAGAAACTGCACTTAGGGCAAAACAAAATGCATGCGCTAAAAGATAAACAAGGTAACGTTATCCACAGTTTCAACGAAATACTAAAAGTAGCAGAAGATTTCTACTCTGCACTGTACAGTTCTCAGACAGACCATACAACCTTAATAGAAATAGAATCTGAGGAGGACACCGAAATTCCATGTATAACCGCTGACGAAGTAAAAAAAGCTGTCAAAGGCATGTCCCGCGGTAAAGCAGCTGGTGAAGATGGTATAACAGCCGACTTGATTAAAGACGGAGGAGATATTGTACTTGAAAAACTTGCATCGCTCTTCACGAAATGTGTCAAGACATATAGTATACCACGCAGTTGGAAAAATGCGAATATAATCCTTATCCACAAGAAAGGTGACATAAAGGAGTTAAAGAGTTATAGACCAATTAGCCTACTCCCAGTAATATACAAGCTATTTACAAAAGTAATTTCTACGAGGATAAGAGAAACACTCGACTTTAATCAACCGAGAGAACAAGCTGGTTTTAGGAAAGGTTACTCGACAATGGACCACAGCCACGCTATCAACCTAGTAATCGAGAAGTACGCGGAATATAACAAACCTCTTTATATGGCGTTTATCGACTACGAGAAAGCATTTGACTCGATAGAAATACAAGCAGTTCTAGAAGCTCTACGTAGACAAGGGGTACCGGACATATACGTGAAAACCATCAACAACATATACAAAGATTGCACAGCCACACTACTCCTACATGAGAGAAGCAGAGAAATCCCGATCGGGAGAGGTGTGATACAGGCAGATACGATATCCCCGATGCTATTCACTGCATGTTTAGAGGAAATCTTTAAACGTCTAGACTGGGAAGACAAGGGAATTCGAATAGACGGAGAATATCTCAGCAATTTAAGATTCGCAGACGAAATTGTGCTCTTTAGCAATGATGTAGACGAACTACAAAACATGATTGATGACCTAAACAAGGAAAGTATTAAAATTGGGTTAAAAATGAATATGCAAAAGACCAAAGTTATGCTCAATAGCCTAGCTAAGGAACAGGAATTTAAAATCGACAATGAACCCTTACAGTGTGTAAACGAATACGTATACCTGGGACAGTTAATAACAGGAACTCCTAACCATGAAAAAGAAATTCTCCGTAGAATAAGGATGGGCTGGAGCGCATTCGGAAGGAATTATGAAATTATGACTGGAAACTTACCGCTCTCACTAAAGCGAAAAGTATTCAATCACTGCATTCTCCCAGTACTAACGTACGGTGCAGAAACGTGGAGGATAACGAAAAGACTAGAGATGAAACTAAGGAGCGCGCAACGTGCAATGGAAAGAAAAATGATAGGGGTAACGCTAAGAGATAAAAAACGAGCGGAATGGATCAGAGAACAGACAGGAGTAGCCGATATTATTATATCAATTAAAAGAAAGAAGTGGACCTGGGCAGGGCATGTCATGAGAAAGAAAGATAACAGATGGACAGTAAGAGCAACGGAATAGATACCAAGAGAGGGAAAACGTAACAGAGGCAGGCAAAAGGTTAGATGGAGCGATGAAATTAAAAAGTTTGCAGGCATAGAGTGGAACCAACTCGCTCAGGATAGGGTGGATTGGAAATCGCTGGGAGAGGCCTTCGTCCTGCAGTGGACCTAAACAGGCTGATGATGATGATGACTCCTGCATTGCACATGTGCATTAACGTGCACATACCAAAGAGTTTCACAAAGAAAACATATCTAGGCGCTTTCATTAGCTCCTCACCTTCCTTCTATTTTGCACATTGACGTTATGTTTATAGAAGCCTTGAAATTGCATTAGTGAGATAGACAGGTTGTGGAGGTCGGGTTTATTATATCAGGGCTTTTCTGTCCCTGATAGCGCTTTCATCGAGCTTAGCAGTGGCACGTGTATCAATGTGGCGCATGACCTCTCAAAACCGCTTTTGCCCAAGCGAACATCAGTTCCTCTCATGCCTCCCGAACACAGTGGCGTGTTGCTTGCAGCACCGCAATAAAATAAGCATATTAAAATGTGTATTCTTGTGTGCCCTATTCTGGAAGCGTGTTGTAGATAAAGGAACGTGCTATGTCAGAAACGTTTAGTGGGGAAATAAGAATCTTTGACGCAGCTGCACATGCCCAGAAGTCCTGAACAGTGTGTTCTGTTTCACAACGGTGTTACAGAAGAGTTGACTCGTGTTAGGGTAGCGTGGGATGGCGAACTTTTCGCAACGTCATACATCGCACACACGCACAGTCTCCACGTGCTTTGAGCAAGTCTGCTAAAGCTGGCTTTGTGGCTGCGCTCAAAGGGGGAACTCCTTGCTCGGAGTTTGCTTCAAGTACACTTTCGCCATGTCAAGTATAACACTAGTCACATGAGTATGTGAGCTACAGAAATCGAACGCCTTCAAATGTATCTTTATTCAAGTGAAAATTCGAAGTCTCGCTGAAATTCACCACACGGTCTACATTTACGAAGAGTAGCGCGTTATACGGATGAGGGGACATTACATGCCCATAACACAGAAATGTCACCCAAATGTTGCCAGGATACCTCGAAGCTTGCTGATGTGAACTAATTTCTGATCTTCAGAGGTATGCAGCATAGAATTCACTGGCAATTTACTTTCCCCAGGCGATTTCAAATCCACCACGCAGAACTTCAGGTCACGTACCTCAAGGAGCAAATTACGTCTTAAATGTTCAGGTCATTAATGCGTAGCAGCAATGTTATACAATGTGAATACAATGTGAAATGCGCAGACATCTATATACACGATTTCTTGCTTCGTCACGCTTACATTATTAGATTGATGAAAGGGAAAATTGGCATGCACCCGTTTTGTAGCACAAGGCTACAAGAAATCCGTATGGTTTTCCTTGTAGCCTTGTGCAACAAAACGGTGAATGCTAATTTTCCCTTTCATAAAACGTTACTCCACCTTGCGGGTTTCCGCAGAACTCATTTGCCATATATTCACGTCCTTTTGCTTCGAGTTGTCGATGGATTCGCCCTCGCTCTGTCAATCGCTGCCTCCTGGTTAGCTCAATTGGCAGAGCGAGCCTCCCGGACAGGCGTTGGTCCCGGTTTCGAACCCCGGACAGAACGAATTTTTCGGTTACTAGGAAGCTTTCATTTCTGAGAAATCCGTATGGTTTTCCTTGTAGCCTTGTGCTACAAAACGGGTGGATGCTAATTTTCCCTTTCATAAAACATTACTGCACCTTGCGGGTTTCCGCAGAACTCATTTGCCATTATTAGATTGACTGATTTCAGCTGTTTTACGCCCGAAAGGCACGATGTGATTGTGAGAGACGCCGTAGTGTAGAGATCTGGAAACTTCGACCACATTGTGTTTTTAACGTGCACTGGCATCGCACAGTACACGGGCCTGAACATTTCGTCGCTATCTAAATGCAGCCGCCGTGGCCGGGATTCAATCCCGCGACGCTCGGATAAGCAGCCGAGTGCCATAGCCACTAGAGCACCGCGGCGGGGCACGCTTACACTAATGTTAGCTTCCTTTGTTTGTTGCGATGTCATCACTTGAGTGAACTGGGCAACTGAGAGAGACAAAGAACGTTTCTTTGAAGCTCAGTGAAAGAAAAAAAAAATGTCATTATTGGATATATAAAACAGGGTAAAAAACCTAGGCGTGACAGTGAAGTTCGGCCCGCACAAGACACTGTGTCCTGTGAACACCATTCCTGAGGATGCCTTATTCGCTCCCAGTATGCTCGGCAACAAACGCGTAATTTACTACTGCATGTCTCAATACTGTCTCCATGGATATCGCGCAGAAGAAATTTCGCTAATGTAGTGCTTGGTTTTGCTGGAGTGTCTGAAAGGCCCGTTTCGGGAGCTTACCTAGCGTGCGTGACATCAAAGAGCTCGTCATCTAAGCAATGCAAATTAAAAAAACAAACCTACGTTAACAAATGGTTCATACTGTGCGTTATAGTAAACAAAAAACAAAAAAAAAACTTCGGAGTCTATATAGCAATGCGCATGCAGTGAGTGACCACGGTGCCGGCTTGTCAAATGCGATCGTCGAAAGCTGCCGTGCTTGGTGGCTCCACAGAGCTGTATATCTCTCCTTGTAGCTTGTACATTTTTCCCCCGAGGACCAATGGAAACGTGCAGTAACGTAGGAACATGAAGCGCCACATGCAGACTGCTATGAAACCACTGCCGACAGTTCACCGCACAAAAAGCGCAAAACCTTGATCTTCAAACGCCATAAACAACCTTGAGTACATACGTGCAAATCGCGGCTGTTGCAAAGACATGGCTTTTACTCACATCGGTTTAAATAAAGGAGCGTGAGCTCGAGCATCCACTGAACTGAGCAATAAAGTACGTCAGAAACGACACGACGGAGGGTCCCTCGCACGGTTCTATGCGCCATCATGCTGAAATTACCTTCGCTCATTGGTTCCTGGGCTGGAATCTCTTACGCGCAAAGTTACAAAGTTGACTGTAAGCGCCAAAGCTCCAACTTGGTGGGAAAAGTCAACGTTGTGTTTTCCACATGCACAAGTACATGACCCGCCTGCTCGTTTCCTTGAAGGTTAGGTCAGGTTGATCGCCTGTTGAGTGTAGGCGCTAGGCGCGTAGGTAAGTAGTCACAGGCTAGGGAGGTAGGATATAGGCTGCTACGTCGCATACACAGTGCCCGGATTCCGTGTCATGATTCGAAAACACGCTAAGAATTTTCAAATTCATTTTCAGGAAAACTGAATGAGTTACAGAAGCGCGATTTGGTACATATAACTGGAATGCCAAAGAGAGCATACACAGAAAATTTTGCTGTCATCAGTGGACTTCGAATAGTCGCCGGAGCTACCTTTTAGGGGAAGCAGCTGTAATTGTATGTATTGTCTTCGAACGATGTAAGTGCAAGGTGTTCAAGTAAATGGTCGCTTAATATTGCGAGAATATGACAGACGCAACACTCCAACAAAGAAGCCAGGGGTAAGAAAAAGGGCCTTCAATCATAAATTGAAGTTGACGCTCTTCCCTGTTACCTGGCCCCTTTCAAAGTACGCTGCGTCTCCTATATTCTTGAAACAGGCCCAACAACAAGTTTTATTAAGGCCGCTTAGTATCTCCTGTGCAATAAGGGACGCGCACACTTTGACTAAAGGCGCAAACTCCCGTGACGTCAGAAATGCCATCACTTCGCTCATTTGCAGTCATGTCTCGATAAATTCCCCGGCCGTATTTATTGGTTCTTGCTCAAAAAGAGGATCACCAAGGTTTTCAGATATCTCCTGCTTGCGCTTCTGCTTGTCGCGTTGAAGGCGAGACTACTTCTCCTGGAAGGACAAAATAAGACAAACCTTCAAACAATTAGGAAGTACTAAGTCTCCGCAGCCACTACTTCTCGTACGCGAAAGACCAATATTTCATGTAATGAAAGCACTTCACTTCGCAACCAGAAGGCGGACATGGTAATTGTGCACCGTATGTTCATATTGGAAGACAAAGGGTAATATTGATAAAAGCCTTAAAGATGTTAAGTAGAGCTACAAGGAAGAACATACATCAAGGCAGTTGTCAGTCGATAGTTAGCTACGCACAACTGTACATAGCAGCACATCGATTGGGGCATAGATGAGATCGCGCAAGAGAACTGCATGTCGGCCACATCTGCAGGAACACAGGCTTGAATTGGCGGAATGTAACTTCTCAGCTAACATAGTGGGCAAGGCGCCGCTGAGGAGATTCCGCGGGGGTGTTTATTAATAAATATGAACGTGCTTGAAGTAGGTGTGGTCCTTATCTTTAATTCATTTTTCGAAAGCACTAATACGAACATTCTGAGCAAGAGCAGCCGTTCATGGTGCCAGACGGCGCTCAAGAAATGCTGCACGTGTCATGTGTGGCATACGGTGGGTTCAATAGCTACAGCATTCATTATTCGACTAATATGTCCCAACATTCAAAGGAAGAGACCAGTTCGAGTGGACTTGTCTGGGCTTTGTTGTAAGACTAGTCCATTAACGGTTGGGTTATTCCTTGCTATTCGTTATTGCATCTGTATCTATCCCGACATCCACATGCATACTTTCTTCATTTAATGATAAAAGCGGGACGGGAGGCTCCATTCAAACAATATGGACAGGGTAAGAGCTTGAAAATTTAGCTGATGTCGCTTACTATATTGGCGACAGCTCTGTCTGTGTAAAATGGTTAACCTAAAGCTCACTGTTACGGATTTATATTTTCTCGACATCCCAAAAAAGCTTAAACTGCTGTCCCATGCTGAAAGCAGGATACTCATGGCGTGCGACGTTAGGGACGGTCGGGGTCTCACCGGCAGCAAGCGCGAACAACCTTACCCCCTGTCATCCCCTTAGCCAACTTCGCACTGGCGACGCTAGAGCGGTAGCTTGGAACACTCACAATAGGTTGTCCTTCTCAAACTAGGCTATTAACTATATACTATATAAGGGTATTTTTTTTTTTTGCTGTAGGTGCTTACTCGATTGACGTACAGCCATGACCAGAACAGGATGTTTGAGACTAGGAAGGCTGCAGGAAATGCAACTCTTGAGACACTGTCGATGCGTTCAGCTGTTTCTAAGGTTCCCCTGTGGATTCTATCAACGTCCTCTCTTGATCGATACAAGCGGATCTTGCTTTCGGGTCCATGTGACGTCGCCGAAATGCCATGAGTGACCTTGTGTAGACGTCGGACGCGCAGAGGTGCCTAAAGGAGAGATAAATGTTAAATGGATGTAATAATAATTACACAGATCGGAGGCAAATAAATCACCAAGCATCTAGGTATTTCATGTTGCCGTATTTATGAACCGTTGTCTTTTTGTCGGGGCTAATGCACATCTTGTTATACGCCACCCAATGGTGCACACAGAAAGCCGTAGGGTCCCCACACATTCTTGAGAGGGGATTGGCAGGAAACCGCACCTTCACACCGAACACTATTACTGCGCTAAGGATAAATATCTCAGAAATGGAAGATCCAGTTGTGGTTGAATTTCATTGTCTTCATTGCAAGTCTTTTGGGTTGCCGAATAAGGGAGTTGCTGGCGAAATTAGAGGTTCGGAATGGCATCGCCATACATATAGCTTCTGGCATAGATAGGCCCTATGGTAACCGCGCTAGAGCAGCAGAGTGTCAAATGGAAAAGTGTCGGTTAGCTCAATGTAGTATGAAGCTGTAAATGAACTACCTGTCCCGTTGTCAAAAAGTAAAAGCAGCACTTAAGCATAACTTGGCTCATTTTGAACCGGTCGCAAGATTCTTCAGACTCCATTCCAAAGAGTACTTAAATGTTGTTCCTGGTTACAATGTCTAGACGACAGAGTAACTCCCAAAACACTTCCATGAGTTCTCACCTTTGGCTTCGTCGGCGCAGAATACCCGCCGCCGACGGCAGGTCGACTGTTGTAGCAGACTAAGGTTATTTCCGCTATGGAGGCGGACACAAAGCCGAGGCACAGCATAGCCCACACGTCAAGACCCTGCGTTGAAAACGAGGGCACCATCATCATTGCGTACGGTGCTTGACGATTGAAACACGGTAAACCGAAAAGCTCTGTGACCGAAAAAGCAAGAGTTCGCTTGGGTGTCGCGGCTTCACTAGGGGGCGAGTTTTTGAGGGAACAGAAATGTATTCGGGAAATTTATTTCTCAGCAACGGACTTTTTACCTGCACAAACTAGGTCAGTGCGATAAAAGGGGACACATACGCTACGCCTATCACACATCTTTGTACGTCCGAGTTTGCGAGTGCCGCATGTAAAGGCAAGGTTAGAGGTGTTTTACTTCGGCGGTGCTTTTATTCATTTTGTAGCAGCACTCCTTTTGCTACAATATATTTAGGGTACAGTGCTCACAGAATAAAACGCGACATGTAAACTCTGATTGGTGCCAAATGCGCGACTGCTCGATATCACCATGGCATGTCGTTACGAATCTGGTCACTTGGAAGGGCGGTTGTGCGTTCATGTATAAGAACCAACACTACACCGATGGGTCACAGACTGATGAAGCTAGAAAGAGAACTATGTGCGTTATGTAGCCCTAAATTTGAGCGTTTCATTCCGTGAGTACTGTACATAATTCAAGTGTACTTTTGGTTTATTGTAAAAACCAGCACTTTATATGAGGATATCCTAGGCTTCTTATTTTATGACAGTCTCCTGGACCTCTCTGCCGAATCCTGTCGTCCATATCCCACATGGTCGCATTACATCACAATGGGCAAAACACTTGCTACATGTCACGGCATAAAGAAACTACTTCAAGCACTGTAACAACCTTCACAAGGTAGGTTTGCCTGTATGTGCAACATACTGCAGTTTACTGAATTGCTGTGTTTATTTTTGCAAAATCGTGCCTTCACACATTATGCTTCTCAATCGCTGATGAATTCATGACTTCTTTCTTTTCAGATATTCCATGGAACAATGGGATAACCACCATGGAATGTACACTCTGCAGACACGGTGAAATGTTTGGCTGTCTAAAGCAGTTCATCTTGGACCTCTCGCCTCTGATGCTCTTTATACTTATGGACGGCTCAACAAGCATATTATGAAGGTGTACGTATGGTTGTTCACAGGTATCAGCTGTCCTACTGTTCTGTATAATACACACACAGTAATGCTTAACACGATCTCTGTATATTAGTTTTATTATGTCACATTGATAAGTCCGACAAAACATGTCCCAGCCATGGTGGATGTATTTTAGTGAGATGAAATGCAAGAAGACTCATGTACTTGAACTACTGTGCATAAGGAGTCCCGTGCGGTAAAACTTATTCTGGAGTTCCCCACTATTGCCTGCTTCATAATTGTATCCTGAAGGTAATCGTAAACATGGCGCTCTTTAGCCAAACATGGCCCTTGCGCCACTAAAATCCACATATCATCATGGTAATCATAAAGCCCCAGAAATTTGCGTGTTCAATGCCGGCTGTGGAAGTCGCATTCTAAATGGAGGAAAATGCCCATGTACTGGAAAACGTCCACGTACTATGCATATTCAGAGCGCCTTAAAAAATCCCAGGTGGTCAATATTTCTGGAACCCCCTACTGCAGCGTGCCTCAATCATATCGTTGTTTTGGCTCGTGAAAACGGCAAGCAAACATAAAGTGTTACTTGCAATAGAAATGAACGTGTTGGTGTATAGTCCTTGCAACGTTTTGTAATGCTTTGTGAGACAGCCTACAAAGCGTGACTCCATCTTGTCATAATTAGCGGTATTCAAACCATAGAAGCTCCCAAACAAAATAGTCCGAAGCATTAGAAGGCGGCACCCACCTTTTCGTATATGTTCAGCATGCAGGATGCTTATAATTATTTGCAGGAATTGTAGATATGACGAGCACTACTTACTCCTTGGAGTGCAATAAGCATGAAGCATGTAACGTCATCATAAGCCGACTTGTATTCATAAGATGCCCACACCTGGCTTCACGCATCATAACCTACATTCGCGCCACCCATCGCTGCAACTGCGGCTTCTGCACGGTTTTTTCCAGACTTGAAGAGAGAGTGTTGGGCCGTTTGCGACTGGGCGTCGCATTCACCCGCTCATATTTTTTTAAGCTTAAAATGGCGGAAAGCGCCGAGTGCAGCGACTACGCTGTGGAAGAAACTGTCCAGCACCTCCTGTGCCAATGCCCAACATATGACAATGAAAGAGTGCAACTTCGTGCAAGACTGCCAAAGATAACCAGCAGCATTTTCACCGTTGAAAGGATCTTAGGTCCATAGCGCTGTGCATCTCGGCTGTGCCAAGCAACAAAGGCGTTACTGCGTTTTCTGAATGCTACTGGGCTAATGAACCGTCTTTGAAAATGAAAAGAGAACTTCCAACGTTAGCGTCACTGCAGCATTCTTGATTGGTTCTCTGTTTTTTTGTTTTTTTGCTCTCTCTCTACCTTCCAGAACTTTCCCTCCCCTTCCCCCTTCGGTATCGAATCCCGGCCGCGGCGGCTGCATTTCGATGGAGGCGAAATGTTGAGGCCCGTGTCCTGTGCGATGTCAGTGCACGTTAAAGAAACCCAGGTGGTCGAAATTTCCGGAGCCCTCCACTACGGCGTCTCTCATAATCAGAACTGGTTTCGGGACGTTAAACCCCATAAATCAATCAATCAATCAATCAATCCCCTTCCCCACTGCAGGGTAGCCTACCGGGCTCAGCTCAGCCTACCTGCCTTTCCTATTCCTTTTTCCTCCTCCTCCTCCTACTAGGGTGCCCCGTGCTTTTTATAGCAAAAAAGAATAATTTGTTTAACCTACCTACTTCTAGTTCCAGCAACTAAGTTAATATGCCCTATTTTTAGTGCCAACGTTTATCAATTTAAATGGCCTATGAAGTGAGTGACCGTACAACACCTTTGCGAAACAAAGCCTAGGAATTGAGAAGCTAGTGAAAACACACATGAATTTGACGTATGCACAATTACATTAAGAAATTGAAAGCTGCAACTTCTAAAATTAACAAGGAAAACACATATGTTATTGTTTCCAAGCAATAACTATACTAAAAAATAAGTAACGCAGCAACAACAAACGCATGTGAAATACACGGCCTTTACTGCTTCATTACTGACACAACTTAACATGATGCCTGTAGCGGAATGCATCTGCATCGTCATCTGCACGTGTGTACAGGCTACCACTGCGCATGTATGAACCCTAGAACAGCCCCATAAATTCCTGACCAGTTTACAATAAATCATGCATTTTCGTTCGCACATGCCGTGTGTTATCTGGTGTCAGAAGCGGGCGGTGGTTTAACACCGCCGGTCGTAGCGACAGTGTAGATCGGCAGACCAAAAACGCCGCAGCGTGATCCGCCGCCAAAACTTCGCAAGTGTGGCATCGTCAGCAGTTTCACCGCCGAAACTCCTGGACTCGACAGGAGACGCCTCTCACAGCTGTACTATATGGAGGAAAGAGTTCGACCTTTACGCAACGGCAACGAAGCTGACACAGCAAGCAAACTGAGGTTCAGGCTGCAACCTTCCTGATGGCACTCGGTGAAGAAGCAAAGAGACTATTCTACACTCTCACGTTTGAAAATGAGGACGACACGCATGACATCAAGATACTCGCCTGAAAATTTGAAGCACGTGAACTTGAAGCCAACAACCAACCTGACATTCAACGAATTCCGCTTTGGCACTGGGAATCAGCAAGATGGTGAGTCTTTCAATGATTGGCTTACAGAGCTACGGACACTGGCACAACAGTTCGAATTTGGCCAGCTTGAAGACAGAGTGTTGCGCCTTACAGCAAAACTGTCGTCTTACAGCAAAACTGTCGAAATTTTCCGTGCAAGCGAACAAGGCAAAGAACGTTTCAATGAAATGCCGGGCGTGTGCCCTAGCCGAATTGACGCAGGGAAATAACAAGCGAACTCTTTCTTTAGATGTAATTTTGATAACCACAAGGGTGTAAACTGTCCTGCTGTAGGGAAGCAATGCCAGAAATGCGGATGTTGCAACCGTTTCGCACGTATATTTCAAAGAACGCAGTCACGACAACATAACGAAGGACGAAGCGTACAATTTCAGGTATCTCAACATGAACTACTCCTTTAGACACTTGAAGTCAATACCGTAGGTCAAGTTGATCGTTGGTCTTCGGGGGTTATCTTCGCAAGTATGTACGTCATGCGCAAGATTGACACCGGTGCCAACTGCTGTGTGATGCCCGTGGCAGTTTTCCGCCGGAAAACATCCAAGCCGACGCAGCCATGCTCGGCTGCTCTGCGCACATATTTCGGACACAAAGGGATCGCATCAAAAAAGAGTAAGCTGCCCGTCAGCCACAAAGGAAAGTGCACCGAAGCAGAATGTTTCATCGTCAAGCCGGAGGTCCGTGACACTAAGTGGCTGCGTTGCTGAACGCCTTGGCACGATAACCCGCATAGATTCAATTGAAGCGGCCGGCAGTAATGAACCTAAAGGGTTTGAAGATGTTTTTGAAGGAGAACTCAAGGGCGTTGCCTACCATACGCAGCTGAAACCCGTTGCTGAAGGTACAGTTAAACCAGCAGGAAGAATCACTGTTGCCCTACTAGACCGCGTTCAAGAAGAACTCCGACGGATGGAAACTGACGGGGTCATCGCAGAGGTAGCTGAGCCAACTTCTTGGTCGAGCCACATAGTGGTGGTGGTTAAAAAAGAAAAAAAAGTGCGAATATGTTTAGACCCGTCAGATTTAAACAAAGTTATCCTCAAGGAACACTACGACATGCCGACCTTATAAGACGTAGTGCCGCGCCTTTCAGGTGCCAGGTACTTTTACCTTGAACGTGCCATCGGGGTTCTGGCAGGTGAAGTTGAACGAGGCGAGCTCAAGAATATATTATAAGCACCCCGTATGACAGATACAGGTTTCTGCGCATGCCATTCGGCATAGCATCCGCTCCATGCACGGATTAGTAGAGGATCTTCTTGGTGTAGCCGTTACTATGGACGACATTTTGGTCTGGGGAAAACTCGCGAGGAGCATGATAGCAACCTGTCCAAGTTGCTGACGCATTGCCATGAACATAATTTAAATCTTAACAAAAACAAATGTAATTTTTTGCTGCTCCGAGTGCGTTACATGGAACATGTGCTCACCAAAGAGGGACTCTGCCTGGACCCTGAAAGGGTGGAGTACATTTTACAAGTACCAACCCCTTAATAGCGTAAGGAGCTCAAGGACGGGATGGTCAACCTTGTGGCGCGCTTCGTGCCTAACGTGTGCCGCTCTCTGCTCCACTAAGAGACCTTTTAAGGAAAGACATAGCGTGGAACTGGACAGACCTGCAGTAAACTAGTTTTGAACAGCTCCGTGCCAGTCTCGTACAAGCACCAATCTTGGCTTATTTCCAGCCGGACCAAGCCGTGGTATTGTCTGTCGATGCTAGTCAGTCGGGGTAGAGGCCGTGCTCTTTGAAAACGGACAACCAGTCGCTTACTCATCACGTTCGCTAACCGCAGCACAACAGCTGTATGCTCAGATTGAAAAGAAGTCCATGGGTGTACGAAATTCCAAAGATCACACATTTTCACAACCTGAAGTAACGGTCTAATCGGATCAGAGACCACTTGAAATAGTATTCAAGAAGCCTTGTGCGAATGCCCAACACGCCTACAACGCACGAGGCTGGTACTTCAAAAGTTCCCGATCACCGTCACATACAAACCAGGCACGGAACGCCTGATAGCCGAGGACTTATCACGTTTTCCAAGTAAAGTGGAATTGCGCGTAAAAACTGAGCAGTTTGTCGTGAATGTCGTTTCTTCTTTGCCCATTGCAGACAACCAACTCCGTAGCATCCGTGAGGAAACAAAGAATGACGCAGTCACGTCGCAATTGCTTCACACTTCAGAATTACTTCAATTCTCTTCACACTTCAGAATTTCCAGACGACTGGCGCAACGCTGTAGTAGTTCCTATACACAAATAAGGCTCAAAACTAGAAATTAGTAACTACCGCCCCGTGTCGCTAACGAGCTCGTGCTGCAATATAATGGAACACGAAATTTTCAAGGCCATAATAACTCACCTTGAATCAAACGAACTTCTTTATAAGCATCGGCATGGTTTTAGATCACGCCTCTCAACTATAACCCAATAGCCGAATTAGCTCATGACATAGCCAACGCAGTAAATGATAACGGCCAATTAGACCCCATAGCTTTAGACATTTTAAGGCATTCGACATTGTCCCGCACCAGCACTTAATCACAAAACTATAGGCTTTTGGTATTGATAAAAAATAATATCCTGGTTAAACGGCTTTCTAACCAAACTAAAACAGAGCGTCACGATCAACAACCATCTATTGCAACCACTTGATGTTTTTTCTGGAGTACCTCAGGGATCGGTTCTCGCACCGTTGTTGTTTTTAATGTTCATTAACGACATCCACTTTTCTGTACAGAACGCTGTTCAGATGCGACTTTTGCGGACGACTGTGTCTTGTACACAGTCGTACACAATTCGGACGACGAAGTTAAACTTCACAGTTCACTGCAGACAATTTATTCCTGGTGTAACAGTTGGGGCATGATATTAAACACATCAAAAACCCACTTCATTTCATTCGCAAATAACACAACCCCCCTTAGCTTTACATACACGATAAAAAGCTCAATTATCAACAAAAGCAACCAAGTAAAATACCTATGCATTTCATTATAGCTGAACCTCAATTGGGAACCACATATTTTGGCCATGTGTCAGAAAGCGGAAAAGAAACTGTCTTTCCTGAGGAGAAAATTACACACGGCACCATCTCTACCTAAATTAAATGCATACAAAACCCTAATTAGGCCATGTTTAGAGTACCCTGATCTCATTTGGAGTCCTCATCAAAAAATTTTGTTAGCAAAATAGAACGAATACAAAAATTGGCTGTACGGTTCATATACACAGATTTCGCGAGGCAGCCCAGTTCTACAGACTTACTAGCAAGGGCCAACCTGAAACCTCTTTCACAACGTAGAACAATCTCGCGACTAAAATTTCTTTACCAATTATGTCATGGTCAGTTCCACATATCGCGTTCGCGTTATTGGCAAGACACACTTAAGCATCCATTGCGACTGAACCATTCCAAAGCAGTCCACCAACCATTAAGTCGTGTTAATTCTCATAAACATTCCCTTTTCCGTCACCTATTTACCACTGGAATAGATTACCTAATAATATTGTGTCTCGTAACACCATTGAATCGTTCCTGAATCTCACACACACGTGTTGATTTTGAATAATGAGTTGTTGACAATATATGCATATTTTTGTACTTTTGTCCCCACTCCTGCATGGACTGAGAAGGGCCTGCAGTACGTCCAAATAAAAAAGAAAACAAAATTATTCCGGCACAGAGTGGCCTGAATCAAGGCATCAAGCACCAGGTGTCGAGCGACCATTTTGGCCCTACCGAGACGAAGTGCATACAGAGGACGGCCGACTGCTTCGGAGCAACAAGCTAGTTATGCCGCCAGCAAAGCGCCTGGAAGTCCTCCGCTTACTGCACGCAGCACACGGTGGAGAAGAAAAAATGAAGGCAAGGACACGACAGGTGATGTACTCGCCTAATATGAATTGTGACATTCGGACACTTGCAATTCCTTGTTTTATATATAATGTCTTATCAAACGCAACTTTTTCATGAAAAACTATATAAAAAAGGTTGAACCTTTCTATATTTCTTCTTCGTAGTTGGCGAAGTTCCGCCCTTTGCAAGAGCAGTGAGGGCGACGTCTGCCAGCTATAACTGTTATAGACAAATCGGACCGATTTTCTTTGAACCCTTTCAAGTTTTTTATGTTGGATGCAGTAAGGGATCCCACACTACAGCTGCGTGTTCTAACGATGGTCTAATAAATGTATTGTATGCGAGAAGTTTTATGTCCGGCGTGGTATTTCCAAGCCTCTTCCTTAGATAACCGAGATTTTTCATGGTCCTTTTTTTCGATCTACTCGACATGGTCATTCCATTTTAGGTCAGATGTGAGTATTATTCCCAAGTATTTATGCGTAGTGACCTCTGATAGAGCATGAAAATCAATGCGATAAGTAAAAAAAACGGTTGTTTTCTCCGCGTCACTATAATTGCGACTGTTTCTTTGTTATTAATTGTCATTTGGCAATTAAGTTTCAAGTTTCAAGTTTCAAGTTTATTTAGCATTTCCCTTTTTACAGGAAAAAAAGAAAACGCAAGGGCAAGGAACAAAAGCTGCAAAACAGCAGCTTGACGAGGTTCCTGCCCCCTTGGTTTGGCAACAGAACATACAGCATATATAAAATTGAGGGGAGAAAAAAAATACTTATTCACACGCGTCTATGTCCACATATCCATGTATACACGACATCTGAACACTTTCCTATTTATACACACAAAATATCTACATCTACTCACATACAACAGTTTTCATACATATATACAAAAAAATGTATACAGTAATGTGCGCACATATAAACTTAGTCGATGCAGAAGTGATTAACGCTCACATACATAAAAATACTTAATAATGGTTTAATATCGAAATTGACACTTTTGGGCCGAACAAGAGAGGCAAAAAATATAGATACATAAATACACAGATAAAGTAAGGAGTATGAAAAGAAAAAAAAACTAAAAAAAAAGAGATAGAAAACATGAATGTGAAATCGGCAAATATTATTCATATAATTGTACCCTTATTAATAGGTTTGATTTTAACGCCTTTTTTGTGAGAGTGCACAACTCGGTTTTTGAGGAATACAACACATTTAATACCCAAGGCACTTTGTACTGCAATCGACATGAGCCGTTTTGTTCTTGAAAATGGCAAAACCCGATGATTTCGTTTTCTGAATTCATATAGTGGCTCCTGTGATACAACTAGGTTACACAAGTTTAAAAATATCGCATTGTCGCACCGGAACTACTTTTTGATTTTCAAAGCAAGGTTATATTCGTAAAAGTGTTCAATGGGCAGTACATTGAGAGCGCGGAATATTTCGTTGGTATGTGCATAAAATGGAGCAGTGACAATATGCCGAATAGTTTTCTTTTGTAAAGTTTGTAAGCTATGAATGTTTGTTTTTGATGTCGTGCCCCACACTAGATTACAGTAACTGACATGCGATAGGAACAGACTCTTATACAACATAAGTTTTATTTTGGTAGGAAGCATGTATCGTAATCGGCAGATAACACCACATGCTCTGGCTAGTTTAGACGCAATACGTTCAACATGTGCGTCCCAGTTTAAATGATTGTTAAAGATAACGCCTAAACTTTTTACGTTGTCAACTAATTCTATCTTGTCTGCACCTAGGTAAAGAGCACTGCTGCAGTTTACATGTTTTTGCGGTGGTGTGAACAATACAGCCTTTGTTCTTTTGGTATTAATTGGTAATTAATTTAAGTCACTCCACTTTTGTAGTATGCTTAAGGATGTGTTTGCTACGTTTACGAGATGTACGATGTCAGGAGATTAAAAAAAAAGACTGGTGTCATCCGCGTAGACTACAAACTGAGCAAGTTTCGTACAGTATGCAGTCGTCCGCAATAAGCTTTATTTTTAGAGATACGTTTTGTACGATGTCATTGATGAATAACAGAAAAAATAATGGTCCTAAAACAGACCCCCGGAGCACCTGATTTCACGCGCGCTGACTTTAAGTTTAGACCATCGGCTGTTACACATTGAATTCTCATGGAAAGATATGCTGCTCTCCACGCAAGTAAAGAATCGTTTTTCAAAATTAGTTTGAGTTTAAGCTGTAATTTCTGGTGAGTCACACGATCGAAGGCCTTCTCAAGATCTAATAATATAATATCTACTTGACTATGCATATCAACCACTGCCGCAAGGTCATGTATTGTCTCAACGAGGTGGGTTACCGCTGAGAATCTTTCCGAAATCCATGTTGATGGGAGGTAATCATGTTATTTCTTTCAACAAATACGGTAAGATGTTTAAATATAATATTTTCTAGGATTTTCGGACTAGAACATACCAAGGAAATAGGCCTGAAAGAGAACAAAAACGAGTGATCATCGGTTTTAGGTACTGGTATGATCTTAGGCCAATTAGCACAGGACAGGGATAATTGGAGATCCGTGGGAGAAGCCTTTGCCTTGCAGTGGGCGTAGACAGGCTGCTGCTGCTGCTGCTGCTGCTGCTGCTGCTGCTGCTGCTGATGATGATGATGATGATGATGATGATGATGATGTTCTTAGCCTGCTTCCAATCATTTGGACGTTCGGCACGTGAAAGTGAGGCTTTAAAAATCACAGATACTTGGCACACCCCTGAGCATACCTGAGAAGGACGGCGTTCGGTATGGCATCAATCCCTGGCGAATTCTTAGGATCTAGGTTGAGAAGAAGCGACAATACGCCTTCTCCGGAGAGAGAAACATCGTCGATAGCTATGATTTCGTCATAAGTGGCGAAATCGGGGGTGAGGTAATCATCAGACGCGTAAACTGAGCAGAAATAGTCATTCAATGCTTCTGATAGTTCCCTCTTATCATTTACTACTTCTCCGTTTACCATTAGGCTTGAAACTGGACTTTTTTTGGGCGAAAAGTACCGCCAGAACTTATCTAGTGACGTTAAAAGAACATTCTTCAAATTCTCGCGTTGATATTTTTCTTTCGCTTTCTTCAAACAGTCCTTTAACGTTATTCGCATCTCAGTTATCTTGTCTAAGCCAGACACTGACGGTCTAGATTTTTTTGTTGTTTTCTTGCCTTTTTCACTTTACGTCCTAGGCGGACGATTTCCTTCGTCATCCAGGGGTTTGATTGGTTTAGTACCTTGCGCTTATGAGGAACGAAATTATTAATACATTTTGTCACCAGATCCTTGAAGAAGCGCCACAATTCATGGACAGTGCACTGATTTTGTTCGAAAAGTGTTGAAAAATAAAAAAAAGAATCGTTTAAAGTGTCTGCAATGTCCACGTCATCAGCACGCGAAAACACAGGCACAGTGCTCGTCACTTCATCGAACTTCTTAACAAGGCATAGCTGGATGGTTAGAGACACTATTTTATGGTCTGAAATACCATCATATATTTGCACATCCGGACTACGGCGGCATATGCCTCTGCTAAGAAGAAAAAGATCTAAAATTGCGCTAGAGCTATTTTGAGTGCCGAGTGGGAATTTTTACCAACTGCGTCAGGTCATGGAACAATAAAACATCAAGAAAAGGTATGGAAGCACTTGAGAGGGCATTGGGAAACTCTTCTGCCCAGTTCACCATAGAAAAATTAAAATCACCCTCTATTAGTAAGTTGCAAGCTTTAGTTTTGTACATACACAAAAATTCATTTAATTGATTCACAAACTCATCACAACAGTAGGGTGGACGATAAAAACCCCCAATGATAATATTGAGCTCATCTAGAAAAACTTTAGCGATAACGCTTTCGATTCCCGTGACGTCGGGCAATCGCATCACACTTAGAGAACCTTGAAACAATTGCTGCTTGACTAACCTTTGCGCCACTAGTGCATGTTTCACTATTTCTTTTATAGAAGCCACGAACAATTCTCCACAGTTTTTCAATGTATACCACCTTTTCAGTTTTTCAGTGTACACCAGCTTACCGCTAGCCAGCTTAGCGATAAGCTGGTATACACCTGCTGCCCACAAATCTTACAATCTGCCCGAATGTTAGGCCAATGGTGAAGGCAAAAATGCTTTATTGGATGTGCGTGTTATGCAAGTGGAAATCGGGTAGTCGCATTCCCGTGTTGCTGCACCGCAGTTCGTAGGTTTCCTCGCAATGAAAGTCCTTAAATCATTTTTCGGGTTTTACGTCTGCGAGACGCTGTAGTGGAGGCGTCGTAGCGGTGGACTTCGGAAATTTCGACCCCCTGGGATTGTTTAACGTCCACTGACATTACGCAGTACACGGGCTGATAGCATTCAGGTTCAATTGAAATGCCTGAATTGGATCCTGCGGCTTTCGGGCCAGCAGTCGAGCACCGCAGACGCTAGGCTGCCGCGGCGGGCATAAAACGGCCCTCACAGCAGAACGTTGCGTATATTATTGCGAAAGATCGTACAGTGGCCTTGACTCCACAGTTTTAAAGCGAAGCTTTGTACCTCTACCAGCCAAGGGTTCTGTCGTAGCAGTCGTTGTAAGCAAAAAACGATCCCGACGAACCGCTCGCGCTCACGAGGTAGCGCTCGCGCTCGGCGCGTGCCTCCAGGCGCGCTACCTCTCTCACTCTTCCATCTGCTGTCTTGTGAGAGAGAGAGAGCGAAAGGCGCGCGTTGGCTATGGAAACGCTCTTTCAGTCCGCCGCGGTGGTGTAGTGGTTAAGGTACTCGGCTGCCACCCAAAATACGCGGGTTCGATCCCGGCCGCGGCGGTCGCATTTTCGATGGAGGCGAAAATGCCAGAGGCCCGTGTACTGTGCGTTGTCAGTGCACGTTAAAGAACCCCAGGTGGTCTAAATTTTCCGGAGCCCTCCACTACGGCTTTTCTCTCCTATCTCTTTCACTCCCTTTCCCCCACCCCCCACGGACGCTTAGCCGTGCTCCCTACATGGGCTGCAGAAATTAGCGTCCTTTCCTCAACCAAACCACAATCAATCAATCGATCAAACGCTCTTTCTTCGATGAACACTCGACCAGCTCGCAAAGAAGGAGAACGCGCCCTTACCCGCGAGAGACGAGCTTGAGGCAGGCAGCGTCTCCTAGCGAGCTTCAAAACAAGCTTCAAAGTGATGAGCCAACATGATGGATGATAAGGGCTGTGGGCAAACAACGGAAACAGGCTCGGCACGGTCCGTAAGATTAGATTGCAGCTGTTGCAAAGCTTATGCAGCTGCTTGAAAGAGGGTTGACGTCATTCGAAACCCTTCCAGCCTACAGTAACTGCTTCGGTTCATTTCTAGACTACCCCACTATGGGTAGACCACAGAAAGTAAAGACGGCAGAAGAAGAGCGTGAATATAAGGCTCGGCGGAAAGAACAAAATCGTCTCGCTCAACAGTGTCGTAGGCAAAACCCAGCAGCTCTCGCCGTCACCGTGAGGGTGGCGTAAAAAGCTTCGCTTTCCAACCACCTTCACAGGGTGGATTGGCGGACCATTTTTTAAAGCCTAATCATGGTCTTCTACTGGAAGCCTAACATTGCAACATACTTTGCATCTCTTAATTTGAGAAATGACAACATGGATGCATTTGTACGAATACATTCTCTGCAGTTGAAATAGTTATGACAGGTTTACAAGCACAATAATGAGCAGAGTTCGTATTAGCTTATCGAACATGGTTTTTTTTCTTCTTTTCAGTGGGTTAATGCAGTGGCCATGCGCAAAACAAAGTGGTGACCCACCGTCAATGCGCGGGAAGGTGGCAGAGAGTTCCTGGAAACTGTCAGATGCTGCAGCAGTGCCACCACAACGATAGCGCAAAGCATGACTCGGGGTTGAGTATTTCCGGTCCCCAGCCAGAATGAGAGCCACGAAAGAACCACCAAGAACGCCGTGGGAACGAAGGTGTCGACCAGGTGGCGCTCTATACGCCTCTGGAACTGGATGCGAAGCCGTAGTCGTGCGAACTTCTCCTCAGCTAAGCCTGCGTTCAGTGTTTACATATCGCACCGAATTCGTACGAATGGTGTCTGACACTGTAAGGTATTACCGTTGGTACACGTTGAAATTCAGACTAGAACAGAAGCATACGGAAAGATGGAGACGAATCGATCAACAGTTTTTTACAAACTACAAAGAACAGGAAATGTTGGTAGAGCCAACGTTTCGACAAGTGGACTTGTATTCGTGAGGACAACTCCTCCTCTCCTTCTGAGGACTGGGGAGAGCGTGGAGAGTGTACAGAACGGAACGCTTAAAAAGACAGTTGCCATCATGAAGAAGACAAGTCCGTTTGCAGAAACTGCGGCTCCGTTCTTCATTGTTTTTAGCGATCTGTTTGTTCTTCCTGGTGAGCGTATATTAAAGGTACCCAAAACGTTTCCTACAAGACTTTTTAAACGCATTAAGTCAATAGAGTAAGTCGTTCGACATCTGTTAATTGCTTAATTTATGCGAACTGCGTGGTGTATGTAATGGATCGCAATGTTTGAAGCACTCCCATCCCAGGGGGTCGCATCGCTCTATCGACACCGAATTTCCAGCCGCCCATGCTTTGGGACGCGGCGCGGGGCGCGGTATGGCCGCTGTTGTCTGCAGGGATGTTCGGTAACATTGGATGCATTCCCAGACTCCCAAGCTTGTGAACGGTTTGGACAATCGACGGAAGCATTTGTGGCGTCTTCTGCGAATACGGCTGAAAATGGAATGGCGCAGCGAGCCACGTAACACAAAACCCACGAGCCACGCAGCCAGCCACGTATAAATGCAACTAATGTCACAAGAGAAGTGCTGAGGGGGTGACTGAAAAAATACGTGCTTAATGCATCGTACAATAAGTCAAGAGAAAATGGGAAGGGGCAGAGAATGTTAGGAGAGGATAAGATCGCCTATAATCATCTGCCAGTCACACCGTTTCGAGCTTACAGTCACACCCTTTCGATTGTCTGCCGCGGTGGTGTAGTGGTTATTGTACTCGTTGTCACCCGAAAAATGCGAGTTCGATCCCGGCCGCGGCGGCCGCATTTTCGATGGAGCCGAAAATACCAGAGGCCCGTGTACTGTACATTGGGAGTGCAGGTTAAAAAAAACCCAGGTGGTCAAAGTTTCCAGAGCCCTCCACTACGGTGTTTCCCTCCTCCGTATATCTTTTAGCGCCTTTCCCCTTCCCCCACGGACGCTTAGCCGTGCTCCCAACATGGGCTGCAGAAATAAGCGTTCTTTCCTTAACCAAACCACAATCATTCTCTATCACACGCCCTTTCGACTGCGTAATGCGCCAGTGATATTTGAAGTCAGGTATGTGGGTCTTTCCTAGAACCTCCCGTCCATGAATAGCGGACGATACTGCATAAACCACCATGTTACAAACGTGATCCATAAAACTGCTCCACTGACTTCGTCTCCACTGACTCAAAAACGCGAGGACGTTGTGCATGTTGTCCGCCTGAAGCCCTATGAGGTCCTGGAAACCTTGACTGACGTCAAATTCTTTGCGTATCGTAACGTTATGAACCTAATATCCTAGAGCGGAGAAAGGAGGAGGTGAACTGCTCCATGGTTCGTGATTCCTTGTTCTGGTGCCGCGTCCGTTTCCTTGTGTGTGTATTGTATGTAATTTGGCCGAGACCTCGTATGACTACTACGAAGTAAATAATTCAACTCAGTTTTCATAGCTCACGGCCCCTGAAAACCGCCCTACAGCACTTTTCGGCCATCATTCGACGATCCTTTTGTGAATATCTGCGCCTAATGATACTGCACTTCGGGCCGCACGGAACTCAGAATTTGGTGTTAAACACGGGTGAATTGCGTTGGCTCTTCTTTCAACAAATATTGTCAGTGGAGGCACCCACTACGTCGCTTGAGTTCTGTCTTGGCTATTCGGGAAAGATACGCCTACTTTATTGAGCCGCTCAATAAAAAGTGATCAAATGAAGCAGACCAGGCGGTCTCATTTCGATCATGAACTGAACCAACGCTATTTCTGCCTCAAGGGATGTTTTTCGGTGCCCCCAAGCACGTTATTTGTTGATAGAAAGTACGGAGGGCGCTTTCCAACTGTGTTCGAAAACAGACTGCGAATTTCCTGGTGCGTGGAGTACGATATTATTTTCTCACATGTTCACAGGTTTTTCCTGGACTTAGTGGCACCGTTTCCTGACCGTGTGTAAACCGTTTTGCAGGACCGCTTTATGTTAAGTTCGCTTGGCACAGTGGAGTTAAATATTAAGTTGGCGATATTAAAAGTTAAATTTCTGTGAGGCCGTTATTTAGTGCCGCTTTTTAGAGCTTATTTCGATGTTTTTTACCAAATATATTTTCTAACTTATAGCGGTAGTTCACATACGCTTTCACGATCCGATTGACCTAGGTTAAAGGCACTGTTAATTCGTGCGTTCGACTTGTGATCGTCAATTTTGATAATGATGTTTCGAACGATGCGGGTTCAGTTGTAGTGAATGAGCTCCAAGCTGATGCTCGCACGCCTCAGGGAAGCTTTGATCTGTCCTCAGAACTGTTCATTGATATGACTTGGAACCTGGCGGGTTCTCTTTGGCAGCTAGGGCAGTCCGCGAGTTAATTAGGTTTCGCTGCACAGCACTTCGCAAAAAGGTAAAGATGCAACGCAAGCAGACGATACAAGAGTGACAGGATAGATCATCAACTGTGTGGGCTGATCCTAGAGGCAGTGCACCCAGACAGTGTGTATGTGGAGTTGTGGGGTCAGAAGCGATTCCAACGAGTTTCTGCTAATGCGCATGGGCTGTCGGCGTCTCACGCCTTCGTCATGGCCACGGTAAAGCAAGCCCATTAGCAGCGGCTGACGTTTCCTGTGGGAAACACCGCACGCTTCGCACCTTGCCAGGTTTCATGTTAGTGACTTGTCATGATTTTAGGGGCGATACACCGTAGGAACAAGCTTTGTCGTTGACTCTCGCTGTCATGGTACATAGAAAACCATTCCTATAGTCGAGACATATAGTGTGTATGTGAATCCAGAACTCAAGACGATATACGAATTATAACTAGAGGATCAAAATGCAACAACATTAAAGAAGAACCAAATAGATACATTTGTATGTGTATGCAGTTTATGTCACTCATTTCACATTCGCAGTGGCAGTTAACGCGCGGGTAACGTACGGTGACATACCGGTACGATATCCCGTGCTTCGCCACTCGTTATGATTCACATTAGCGGGGATGCGGTGATATTTTGAATTGCCAGCACACATGTGCAGGCCTAAAGTAAAATAGAGACCTAAAAGCAAACTGCCTCTCTGGTAGGTTATAAAAATAAACGCTTATAGATTGATTATGAGTACGATGTTTGCCTCAGTAAGCATGTTTTTATGACCAAATTGTAGCACACCTGCGAAGAACGTGCTTTGATGGAGACTAATACACATTTCACTCACAGGCACGTCTTCAATCTGACGTTTATATCTGATCACTTTAAACTGAGCAGCACTCTCTCTTGTTTTGGATGTCTGCGCAGATGACAATTTATTTTCTTGACAACCATCCAGTTTTCACAGTCATAGGTCGACTCAGGGCTTTCTTAGTTTTTCAGAAGTTACGAGTGTTTATTAACACAATCAGAATGTCTGCATGGTGGCTGTTGCATCAAGCCAGTTGCAGAATGTCTGCATGGTGGCTGTTGCATCAAGCCAGTTGCAGAATGTCTATATGTTGGCTGTTGCATCAAGCCAGAAACATCATATTGTTACATTGAAAGACGCAAGAGGCGAAGTTACGTACAGATGTATTTACAAAGGAACGCTGAGGCGCTTGGCCATGAAGCCGCAGCCCGAGAAAGCTTAGCTAAAACGTCCTCCTCTTCGTCTTTACTGTATTCGCCTGCTGGCTCTCGGTGGTATGGGTCCGTTGCGCTAACCCCGGCTTCAGAAGCGCCGTCCCGGCGTATGGTGAACATGTATCCGAAGCAGTGTGGTGGGCCTTGAGGCTACTGACGTGCACAGTGTCGCTGCACCCGACGAGAGAGGCCGAGGAGGCATTGACCGGGGCAATCTCGTAGGTTACGGGTGTCACTTGGCGGAGCACACGGTAGGGCCCTGTGCACTTAGAAAGGAGCTTCTACAACAGTCCGACATGGTGAGAAGGTGAGCACAGGAGTGCGAGCTCACCAGGCTAGAAGAGTGCGTCGCTGTAGCGGACATCGTAATGATGGTGTTGTGCGGTTTGCGAGGCCAGGGCAATGGCGTCGCGCGTGTACTTGGTGGCTAAGGTGGCCGCCAGAGGAGTGGTGTCAAGGGGAAAGGTCGGCTCGCGGCCATACGACAGATAAAATGGGGAAAATCCTGCAGGGGCTTGACGGGAAGAATCGTGCGCGAACGTGACATAAGGCAGAGCAACGTCCCAGTCATAGTGGTCTTTCAAGAGGTACACTGACAGCATGTCTGTGAGGGTTCAGTCCATGCGTTCCCTCAAACCGTTCGTTCGAGATGGTAGGATGTGGTCAGTTTATGCTTGATGGAGCAGGAACGTAGTAAGTCATCGATAACTTTCGAGAGGAAGTTGCTGCTACGATCGTGGAGCAGCTGCCGCGGAGCGCCGTGGAGTAAGATGATGTCACGCAGGAGGAAATCTGCGACATCGGTGGCACAACTGGTCGGAAGAGCCCGCGTGATGGCATAACGGGTGGCGTAGTTCGTTGCGACGGCTACCCATTTGTTTCTGGAGGGTGATATTGGAAAGGGGCCAATGAGATCAAGCCCAACGCGCGAAACGGCTCCATGGGAATGTCCATCGGCTGAACATAACCAGCAGCTAGCATTTAAGGAGTTTTGCGACGCCGACAGAAATCGCAGGCAGCAACGTAGCGTCGGATTGATCGAACGAGGCTGGGCCAGTTAAAGCAACGGCGGGTGCGGTCCTACGTGCGCAATACACATAGGTGTCCTGCAGTGGGTGCGTCGTGAAGTCGAACAGACCGATGCGACGTAGCTGTCTTGGGGTCACTAGAAGTAGTTCGGGCCCATTTGAGTGGAAGTTACGGTGACAGAACGCCGTCCTTGAGGACGTGCCGGCATACAGAAGCGTCATTCGGCGATGCTTGCGGACGGTCGATGAGTGCTCGAGGAGAGAGATCGCTTTCCTGTTCGCCTACGATCTTAGTAAAGGCAGAGACAAAAAAATGCTACTGACATCAGTGGTGGTATCGTCGGGCCTGTCGACCGGGTAACGGGACAAGCAATATCGCCGTCCTTGTGCAGTTGGCTGGACTTGTATGTCACCGAATAAGAATATGCTTGGAGGCGCAGCGCCCATTGGCTAAGTCGTCCTGTAGGATCTCTCAGGGAGGACAACGAGCAGAGCGTGAGATGGTGTGTGATGACCGAAAAGGATCGTCCGTGTAAGTATGAGCGGAATTTGGCGACTGCTCAAACGAGCGCCAGCCACTCGAGCTCGGTAATGGAGTACTCGCGTTCTCACGGTGAGAGGAGCCTGCTGGCGTAAGCGATAACGCGGTCGCTGTCGTGCTGCCGCTGCGCTAATACTGCATCGATACCGTGGCCACTGGCGTCGGTGCGAACTTCGGTTGGCGCAGAACGTTATGTATGCCAATATGGGCGGCGTCGTAAAAAGTCGTATGAGCTGAGCGAACGCCGAAACCTCTGGTTCGACCTACGCAAAAGGAACACCTTTCGTCAAGAGCTCATTAAGTGGCAGGGCTATCATCACAAAATTCTTCACAGCGTGGAAGAAATACGAACACAGCCGGACGAAGCTGCGTACATCTTTGGCAATCTGCGGAACAGGGAAGTTCGTAACAGCACGGATTTTGCCTGGGTCCGGTAGTACTCCGCTAGCATCTACGAGGTGCCCAAGCACGGTGATATGGCGACAGACAAAGTGGCACTTTGACAAGTTAAACTGCAGACCGGCTGCGCGAAAAGCTTTCAGGATTGCTGAAAGGCTCTCGAGGTTAGTCGTGAAGGACGATGAGATGCTATAGTATCTCATCGACCTTCATGACAAACCTCGAAACTTCACGACTAACGTCGTCCAAATAGCACAGAGGTGTGTACCATTTGAATCCTAGAAGGAGTGAGTCCATCGTGCATTCAAATCTAGCCGGCGCGTTGCAAAAACCGAATGACATCACCTTGAATTGAAATAACTGTCAGGTGTGACAAAGGCACTTTTTTCACGGTCCAAGTCGTTCACAGCAATCTCCCAGTAGCCGGAGCAAATGTCAATAGATGAGAAGTAACAAGCACCGCGGAGGCAATCAAGTGCGCCGTCAATAAGTGGTAAGTGGTACACGTCCTTTTTTGTAACCTTGTTGAGTTGCCGATAGTCAACGCAGAAACGCCAAGAGCCATCTTTTTTTTTCACCAACACTACGGGTGAGGCCTATGGACTGCATGACGGTTCAATGATGTTCTTGGTAAGCATCTTCTTAACTTCTGCTTGTATGACTTTGCGCTCGGCGGCAGACACCCGGTACAGACGTCTATGAATAGGAGAGGCGTCTCCAGTATCTATTTGATCTTTCACGGCTGTAGTTTGGGCCATAGGATCCTCGTTTAGGTCGAAAATATCGCGTGGCCCAGTTGGTCAGCATACTCGGGCGAGAGGATCGGTAGCTATCATTTTCTTGAGATCTGGCATAACAAAAGTCGGAGATGGCGAAGACGGGGTCTGGTCGGTTGTATCATCCTCCATTATGAAAGCTGATATGCATCAATCATCAAATGCGCTTATCAGCGCCAGAGATGTGCCTCGTGGCAGCACTTGTGCTGTCATGCCAAAGTTGACCAGAAGCAGACAGGCGCTATTCGAAGCTATCGATAAAACACTGCGCGGGACTGTAATACCTCGACTGAGGAGGACCTCGGTCACAGGGGTCGAGATGTAGTCGCCGTCAGGCAGAAGGGGGTCTGAGATCAACTCAAGGTACGTTAGAGTCCAAGGGGTAAGCGAACGAAGTCCGCCGAACTGAGACGACTGCGGGGCGATTGTACGGGGTCCAGACGAGGCAGGTGAGTTGAGCAGTCTATTAGGGCGAAATGCGCAGACCGAACTCCAGGCCAAGAATGACGTCGAAGGGGGGGCGGGGAGGGGCAGCAGTGGACGAGCACGGTGAAAAGCACGACGGCAGAACGATCAGCGATGCGAACTCGGGCTATGCAAATTCCAATTACAGGAGCTGTCGCACCGTCCGTAACACGGACAGCGTGCGTCGTGGCGAGGGTTAGAACTTTCTTCAGTCGTTTTCGAAGATCAGAGCTCATCAAAGATATATGGGCGGCCGTGTCAATGACAGCACAGACAGGAACGCCGTCCACTTGTACATTAAACAGGTTTATATTGGTCGGAATCGTCAGTAGACGTTTTCGGCGTCGTAGAGAGGAATCCAGCGGCACCTCCGGGCACTGCACCGTCTAGTTTTCGGGTTGAGAGCTTCCAAGGGAACTTGGACGATGAGAGCGGTGGGGCTGATGCGAGCGTGACTGACGGCATTGCGGCGAAGGTGATCGTGAGTATGGGCGGCTCGATGCAGAAGGTTGAGAGGTAGTGTAATCGGTGCAAGTTGCATAGGGACGGGAATAGCTGTTTGGTCGAGAGTATCCAGCAGACATGTTCGGTGCAGGTGAATTCTAGCGACTTCGACAATGCCGGGATACGTACGCTTTCCCGCGACAGATGAAGCGAATCGGCTTGTCGTCAGCAGTGCGCCATTCCGGTGAATTGCGAAAAAGCGGCTGGTAATATGGTGGTGAATGATGTGGCGTACCACGATATGGGCGGGGGTCAGGGTGATGCGTCGAGGAGACTGAGTGAATTCCCATGTTGGCTAACTCCTGGCAGACAACTGCTTGGATCGTAGAGATCGGGTCTGACTGGTGTGGAGGAGGGGCTGAGCTCGAAGGCCGCCGGACGAGCGGCCTCAATTTCTCGCCGCACAATTCGAGTAACATTGCGTGCTGTATCGTTGGAACTAGGAACATCGGCACAGGAAGATGTCGCCGCGTTTTAGACAAGCGGGCACACTGTTGAGGGATTCGTCTGCTTTTCACGAGTTTCAGGTGCCGGCATTCCTTGATCGCTGCACGAAATGTCGACACGTTCTTAAGGACAAGTAGGTTGAATGCGTCATCTGCAATTCCTTTAACGATATGGGCAACCTTCTCTTCTTCCGTCATGTGCGCGCCAGCTTTTTGGCGGAGGGCCAAAACGTCCTGAATGCACATCACGTAAGGCTCGCTTGACATCTGTACACGGGAAGTTAATGCCTGTTTCGCGACAAGTTCGTCACCGTGACAGTTGCCGACTTTGAACGCATCCCAACTGGCAAGCTCCACGTCGCGCGTTTCGAACCAGACAAGACGGGTGCCGCCGGGGTAAGATATAACGTTCGCGAGCATGATAGTAGGGTCCCACGGGTTAGTTGTGCTGATGTGCTCGTAGAGGTCGAGTCACTTCTCGGCATCTTGCCCATTGGTGCCAGAGAAAATGCCAGGGTCACGAGCAGGGGTAACAGTGATGTAGGTCGTATTGGCGGCAGGTGTTCGGGTGGGCGCTGCATCCGCTGTGGACGAGGTATCTTCTGAAGCCATGATGGTGGGCTCGAGGAATCGTCCACTGCGAAGCTCGGTGTCGGGAAGGCGTACCCGCCACTTCCACCAAAGATGTCACGCTGAAAGATTCATGAGGTGAAGCGACGTACAGATATATTTACAAAGGAAAGATAAGGTGCTTGGCCATGAAGCAGCAGCCCGAGCAAGCCTCGCAAACCGTCTTTCTCGTCGTCTTTACTCTATTCGCCTGCTGGCTGTCGGCGGTATCGGTCCGTATTGTATCCCAAGGCGCATTGCCACATCTGTAACTGCGTGAAGGTGCTGTTACGGGTTGTGTTCGGAAGCTGCCTCTGACTGTTGTAACAAGACTACAAAAATACATTTCAAATTTGCAATGAAATGATAAAAAAATTGACGGCAGATCCACGAGGTGAATGATGATGAGATTGGGCGAAGCTCCTGGAAGTAATCATCGGTTAAACCGTGAAATCTCTTCCGTTAATTCGCCCGATAAAAATGACGTGAAACGATTGATTAAATGTTTTATCAAACTTTTATTGCTGGTTTCCGTTGTCCTTTCATTATGACCGCTTTGTGGTCGGTGAAATGTAAGCTAAGTGGTTCTTGCACTGGTTGCAGATGAAAACCATTGCTTTACCTGGCGTCTTTCGTTAAGCAGCTGGCGTCTTTTCGTTTTGCTTTAGAAACATCTGGCGTCTTTCGTTAAGCAGCTGGCGTCTTTTCGTTTTGCTTTAGAAACATCTGGCGTCTTTTCGTTTTGCTTTTAGAAAACATCTGGCGTCTTTCGTTGGTTTATTTCATCAATCAACGGCGTTTTGAACAAAATTTTTATTGTTTAATCACGCACAGGAGAAATCTCACCAGGCACTACCTTGGAGGTAAACAATGGCTGCTACTGGGAATGAGAGACAGCAGAAGTCGGCTTTTAACACTTCTACTTCTACTAACGTTTCCTACTGGAACATGCCAATGGCTGCTAATGGGGAATGAGAGACAGAAGAATTCGGCTTTTAGTTAACGCGCACGCTGCGAATTTTTTTTATTGTTCAACAACGCACAGGAGAAATCTCCCACCGGCACCACCTTGGAGGTCAAAGCGTAAGACTGGTTACGCACTACGACTACGACTACGACGAGGGACGAACGGGTGCCGCTTTAAGGAGCTTCGCCCCTAAAACTGAATCCGCTATGCAGGAATGGCTTAAGGGATCGTGAGCAATGTTTCCTTCACACAGGAGCTGCATTTGGGCACCATGCATGCTGGTGATAAGTGTTGAAGTGGCAGACAAAAAGTCCTGGCCAAAACTCATGTGAAAGGCACACACCAAGCAATAAATTCAACAATAGTCTTCATGACCAATGCTAGTGACAGTGGGCTGTTTAGTGAAGACTTAGGCAATAGCAGGTGCTCTTAAATGTGTAACTCGTACTGTGTGCAGTGCATCAAGCATGACCATATTTCTCGAATTATTAAGTAGTTGTCATGACTAGATGCTATACGCTGGTGTCAGTGAGGGCTGCTTGGTGGAAACTGAAGTGTAGCGACTGCTAACCTTATATATCCATTCCATTACACAGTCGCCGACGAATTTTTTGGACTCCAAAAATTCGGATTTTGCGGATGTTCCGGAGAAATGCACCATGAAAGTTCCCACAGAGCTAATTGAATATGGCAAATGAACTTACAGAAAAATTTGCGCCCTCCAATTCAATTTTTTAACTATATATAGGTTCCAAAACCTGGAAGGCGGCTTTTGTGCACAGCAAATATTCATGCACAATGGTGATCACAGCCGCCGAGATCGCATTGGTTACCTATCGGAAATACACCGCGTGTAGCGCGAAAAACCGAACAAGGAAGGAACGGATACGACAAGTGTTCCTTCCTTGCCCTGTTATTTCACGCTGCACGCATAGCGTATTTCCGAGAGGTGTACCAACTAGCCCACGAGCGAATACTTCTGCATTAGTTAGGTGCACCGTACGGGGTACATCTGCGTGTAGCCTACTTGCAGCACAAGCTTTCGCTGAAGATGAACATGCGTGTGAAACGCTGCACTGCAAATAAAAGATGCAGCGAGGACGTGTGCTTTTGCCACTTCTATATAATAGCACCAGCACGAAAAGGTCCAAGCTTGATTTTGATGACGATGATTTGTGGGGTTTGACGTCCCAAAACATGCTCTGATTATGAGAGACGCCGTAGTGGAGGGCTCCGTAAATTTCGATCGCTTGGGGTTTTTCAGCGTGCACTGACATCGCACAGCACACGGGCCTCAACATTTCGCCTCCATCGACATGCAGCCGCCGCGGCCGGGATTCCATCCCGCGAACTTCGGATCATCAGCCGAGTGCCATAGCCACTAGACCACCATGGCGGGGCCAAGCTTGATTTTCCGACGAATTATTGTCTTTTATGAATATAGCGCGGTCTCACTTTTAAAATGCACTGTGTTGCTACATCAATCAATCAATCAATCAATCAATCAATCAATATGTATTAGTCGTGTCAAAAAATGTAATACACTGCAGGTAAATATGCAGGAGGAGGTCCCAAGGTTACAAACCGCAGGCGGGACCTCCTATGCTAATACAATAGAAAAACTCAATTAAGAACAAGGAATAACAAGTGACAAGAACATCACTGAATTTTCAGGTTATATAGAAAGCAATTTCACGAAATTAATGAAATGCAGCAGTTATACAATGAATAAACACTTTTTAAATTTTCCTTTAATAACATGAATGGGCATTATGTCTTTAAAATCGCGTGATAGTGAATTCCATAATAAAATTGATGGAAAACAATGCTCATTTTTCCATAACTAGTGCGAACTTTGGGTAACAAGAGGTTATCAGAGACCGCAAATCTAGTTCTATTGGGATTACACAACAAGACAGAAGGAAATATGTCGATAACGAGGGTGTGGTGAAAAAACCTTAAAAAACAAAACACACAGACTATAAACATACACTTCGGAGACGGGTAGTATATCAAGCTGAAAAAGATGAAAAAAATGGGATGTGATGGCGTCTGACGTGAGGCGAAAGTTATGAGTCGCACTGGTTGCTTTTGCAGTACCTTTAAGGGCCAGATGTGCACTGAATATGAATTACCCCATGATGTAATGCAATAACTGAGATGGCTGTGTAGGAATGCATAATACAGTGCCTTCAGTGTTTCGATGCTAAAATACATTCGTGACTTGATCAATATTCCCATGTTAAGGAAGTGCATCCTCTGCAAGCAGTGGGTTTTTCCCTCTCTCAGCACACTCTGCCTCATTGTATTTCAATTAAAACAGTGAATATTAGATAATTCTTAATATTTGCTGGAAAGTATACAAATACCATCCTGTTATCTCTGTTATTTTATGGTCACTTTGCAGCACCCTAAAGACAAATGCAGAAGAATTGGACAAGTTATTTGACAGCCATTTATAACTTTGACTGAAGGGGTTGCTTTTTTGTTCGTGAGTTATTGGCCTGTTTTCCTACTTTTCATTTTCAGCTCGTCGAAGTCTCAGGGCTGCACTGACCGCGAAACAGGGAACTCTGGTGGTGGTTTGCTCTTCTGACAAATGTTGTGTCTCCATAGCCTTCTAATACAAAACATCTCTAAACTGACCTTTCTGTGTTTGTTTTAATTTCAGCCTAGCTAGACTGCCTAATACTGCCAAACTATGAGCTTGTGCAAGTGCCTGGTGGGCCTAGAGATACAAATGAATGCTCCACGGCACACAGAAATAGTACAGTACCGTCTGTATTACTTGCTGGCATATGTGATTCCTTTCCTCCTATCGCTATGTGTTGCACTAATTCCTGACGCATTAATTATTCATCAAAGCTGCTATACAGAGAGCAAGCATACAAATGCATGACAGGCACGACGGCTTGCAGGTTACATCGTGTATGTGACAGTGGCGCAGCCAAAAGGCTTTAAATCTGTTATGTACTGATATGCGGTTGTGGTTGCATCATGCATGAGGCGGTTGTGGTCACAATTTACCTGTGACCGGAACCGTCTGATGTAGGGCGTACCCGTGACCGAAGTATCAGTACATTACACGTGTAAAACCGTTTCCCTATGCTACAGTATTGGCAACGTTCATAGATATTAAGGCGTCAATACGGTTATGTGGTTGTACAAGACCGGTAGTGTTAAAGAGCGCACCGGTTTCAAAAGTGGTGTCTTATTCTACGCCATTCGTAACGTTGCCTATAACTATCGTTTCAGCAAGAAAGAGTGCCGTAACGGAAACTTCTTGGCATCATGAGATAGCCTTCGTCAGTGGCCAAAACGTTACTAAACCAAAAATTTCGGAAGTGTCCCCGTTTCCAACTCCCTCTCTCTCTCTCTGTCTACATATATATATATAGCACCGTCGTCTTTGTTCGGTTTCGTGGTGGCGGCGTTTGACGTTAGCTCAGTAGATGAGTGTAATTTTGCTCCAGTGTTCTTGCAAGGCGTAGCAAGCAGCTTGGCGCTGCGACTCACATGCCTTTCGCTGTTATGGGTACTATACAGGAGACAAGTGAATATAGATGGGTGAAGATCGGCCATATGTACTGATATCGCACTATCACTACGCACCGAATACGTTCCGTTCTTCTAAAGCCTTATGAAATACGAGACACTTGTGCAGGAAAATCACTTACAAGCAATAGGAGCATATTAAAGCCACATAATCACCGTACTGCACTCACCGTGGGTTTCTCCACTTCGCACATACACAGTTTTGGAGATGGTAACGTTGTACTCCGGAACTCGAAATCGATTCGTTTCTACAATCAAGTGTTCTCCTAACCACAAGTAACGCAGGATGTGTTGAGGGTAGGAATCTGCAACACAATGGGCAGAGATAAGGGTAAACCGCGTGCTGTAGTATTTATCTTTTAACAGATTATGTAATTATGGCACAGTTAGCTTATACACAAAAAACGATTCTAAGAGGTTCGAGACTGAAGAGCGCTTACTCTTTATTGAGGAACAGCACGTGCCATTCCTCAAAAGCAGAAGTCAGGAACGACCGTGAACTATGAAATAAGAGCAAGCCGTCGTTTCTCAGTATCTTTGCAGAATAGGTGCATTTTATTCCCGTCACGTTGCACAAATAGTTCAATGCTGCGAATATGTGTCTCGCACCACCTCAGACACTGTACTACAAGCTTTGCTGACACATGAAATATCTACCATGGAGTGACACATGTAGGATTCGCGCACTCTCAACTATTAAATGCGAAGCATTTCTTAGCGAACTTCGGCGACTTTGAGCGTATCTATCTATCTATCTATCTATCTATCTATCTATCTATCTATCTATCTATCTATCTATCTATCTATCTATCTATCTATCTATCTATCTATCTATCTATCTATCTATCTAGCCACCTACGATTTCGTGCTCTACTGGCCGTTTCGCTAATGAGATGTTTAAGAAAATTGGCGTACCACAACATGACTACATGACGAACATAAATGACAAGTCATAACATGAAAATCATGATATGTATGTCATGAGCACCATGATTTACATGCCACGGTCTTGGTGCTCTTCTGGCCGTTTCGCTAATGGGATGTATGCGAAAATTGGAACGCCACAACATGACTACATGACGAACATAAATGAAAGGTCATAACATGAAAATCATGATATGCATGTATGTCATGAGCGACATGATTTACATGCCACGGTCTTGCTGCTCTCTTGGCCGTTTCGTTAGTGGGATGTATAGGAAAATTGGTATGCAACAACATGACTGCATGGCGAACATAAATGACAGGACATAACATGAAAAGCATGACATGCATGTCATGGGCGGCATGATTTGTATGCCACGCGTTTCGTTAAAGGGGCACTGACACCAAAATTTTCGTCTGCTGCTTTTCGCTGCAATACGTAGCTGGGGACCTGTTAGCCATAACACGGCACATCATTTGCTCGAGCGCGCGTCAGATAATTATTTACGGCCTGTTTATTACCCACTAGTCTCAGTTTTGCTTGGGGAGTGCTCGAAAAACGACAAGGCGCCCGGTGCAACTGCCGCCATCTAGCGCTCGCAATGGAGTTGACGAGTTGGGACACGTGAGCACACATAACTGTGACGCACTTCCGCACGACAACCGCCGCGTGCTCCTTTTCTTTCGCCTGTCGCACGTCCTGCGCGTTGGTGTCGCTGTTGCTGTCATCGTTGTTGGGTCGCAACTATTTTCTTGAGGTCTGGCGTCGCCGGCAGTCTACTAACGCAGTCGCAGCGAACGAGCAATGGCGGCTATGACGTCATCATTGCTAGCAGCACTGTCAGAGCTCGGCTGCCGTGGTGACGTCGCGGAAGTGGGGGGTCCGCTTCAGGTCACCTTTGCGGCTGTCGATGTGGCGATGTACGGCGTCTAGCGCTCTTTTGCGCATGCGAACTTCAATATTCATTTAAGTTACCTTCGGAGCTCTGTTCGCCATTGATATTTGGTAGATGACATCTGTATATCCACGAAAATCGATCTCGCAGGCTATCTTAGCAGCGAAGTTTTGGTGTCAGTCCCCCTTTAATGGGATGTATACCAAAATTGCTATGGCACAACACGACAGCATGACGAACGTAAATGAGAGGTCATAACATTAGAATCATGACACACGTGTCATGAGCAGCATGGTTTACATGCCACAGTCTTGGTGCTCTTGCGGCCGTTTCGTTAATTGGATATATACGATAATTGCTATGGTACAACACGACTGCAATACTATCATAAATGACAGGTCATAACATGAAAATCTTGACATGCATATCATGAGCGACATGATTTACATGCGACGGTCTTGGTGCTCTCCTGGCCGTTTCCTTAATTTGATGCATACGAAACTTGGTATTCCACAACATGACTGCATGACGAAGATAAATGACAGGTCTTAACATGAAAATCACGACAGGCGTGTCATGAGCGACATGATTTACACGACACGCGTTTCGTTAATGGGATGTAATGAAAGTTGGTATGCCGCAACATGACTACATGACGAACATAAATGACAGGTCATAACATGAAAATCATGACATGCATGCCATGAGCGATATGATTTACATGCCACGGTCTTGGTGCTCTCCTGGGTGTTTTTTAATGGCATGTATACGAAAATTTGTTTGGCACAACATGACTGCATGTCGATCATAAATGACAGGTCATAGCATGAAAATCGTGACATGCATACCATGAGCGGCATGATCTATATGCCACTCGTTTCGTTAATGGGATGTATACCAAAATTGCTATGGCACAACACGGCTGCATGACGAACGTAAATGACAGGTCATAACGTTAGAATCATGACATGCGTGTATGAGCGGCATGGTTTACACGCCACAGTCAT
The DNA here is from genome assembly GCA_013339685.2 of Hyalomma asiaticum. Lineage (NCBI taxonomy): Eukaryota > Metazoa > Arthropoda > Arachnida > Ixodida > Ixodidae > Hyalomma > Hyalomma asiaticum. The sequence continues at coordinate 33,271,418 of CM023482.1, forward strand.
GGTGCCCTTGCCGCTGTTTCGTTAACTTCATATGTACCAAACTCGGTATAGCGAGACAACAATGCCAATCCATTTTACGTTCCTGATGCGTGCTTCCCATTTCCTTGATTCCCACTGCACGTCGGATCTGCCAATTTTTTTCTCAAGGTATGTGATAGATGGTACACTACTAATGGTATAACCAATAAACCCACCTTCGGAGAAATAGCCAGGTAGACTGTTTCAATTTTCGTTTGGATTTAATTTTCTCGCCCCGTACGAAGTGTAATAACATTAGACGAATGTTTGAAGAAAAGTATCGAAATAGGTATTCCTGCCGTCTTTCCCATTTCAGAGTGCACGAGGATATTATTCGTAGACTTCACAAAAAATACAGGTAAGTAATTTGCATTCACGTTGCAACGGGTCCAGCACTTGCGCAAACAGTGGCATCTTTTTCAAGTTACTACCTAACCTCAGCACAGGGTGATTAAATGTGATGGCTTAATGAGTAATTAGTCGCCCTGGTGATGTTCCATTACTTTTGAGGCGTTACATACGCTGGCGTTATTCGGGATTTGCAATACAACTCCCCCTCAAAACTGGTGCATATTCAAGAATTCAGACATTCAGAATTTTTTTAGAATAGCCAGACAGACTATACCGTCTTACACGGTATGATATGCCGCATCAAGTTGATACATATACCGCATTAAGTTCATAGATTTCAGGGGTTTCACGTCCCAAAACCACCTATCATTATGAGAGACGCGTACTGGAGGGCTCCAGAATTCTCGACCACCTGTGGTTCTTAACGTGCACGCACATCGCGAATTACACTGTATACCGCATTAAGTTCCTGCACATGTTCCTGTCAGCCAAGCATTTACTGAATGACGTCGATTGCACCAATAATGCTCAACTATTACTCGGATGTTACAGAATGAATGGCTTTTGCGAACATTTTTTTTATACATACGAACCCGTGTGTCGCCAAAATAGTCGCCCATCTAATGCCTAAATTTGACTATGCTTGCAGCATGCACGACAAGAGGCGAGCCAGTGCTCCCTGCTACAAAGTTTACAACATTGGTTGAATAAAATGAAACAGTCTGTCTCGCACACATACAAAAAAAGAGGAAAACGCCGATTTACTGCAATGACAACGCTAGGAAAAATTGACCATTGTATACCGTTGTTGTTCAAGTTTTATCGATTATCCCCGCGAAAATCTGCCTTTTTTACACCCGAGCTCTTCTGCAGGGCTGAGCACGACGTCTGTATGATTGCTATGAGTGACGCTCATAATGCAAAGAAGAGGCATGCAAAACACGGACACAAGGGAAGAGGAGTGGACAACACGAACGCCGTCTATTAACTGAAGGAGAGTACTGCGTCGAAAAAGAAAGAATTTAGCGGCGCATGCTCAGCAAAAGTAGCGCCACGTGTCAAAAGAGTGCAAGTACCGGTCTATTCGAGCCACCACGTTAAGGCAATCTATTTCTTCTTCGTTTAGGCTAATCGACGGCTGACTCACGCACGCGCTTCCACTATTACTGATATGCTAGGCCGCAACCATCAAACAAGTTTCTTCATTTTTATCCCTCTTCGTTTCAGGGAACCGTGTTGTTTGCGAGATATATTATTGGCTGCGACTCTGTATTCGTGTATTCATTATGTCTCTTGTGACTAGTTTTACGTACTGATCTCGCCCTTGGCATTGCTCAGAATCTTCTGTCCACGTCTGCGGGTCACAGAATTCTTTTTAGGGGCGAAGCTCCTTAAGATTTGGGTCTGTCCGTCCGTTGTAGTAGCGCGTTACAAACTAGGAACGCGCTACTAGAGGGCGCGTGTGGGAACGCGCTACTAGGAGGGCGCGTGTGGGAGGCGCGCCCTCGGCGAGTGCCTCCCGGCGCGCGAGCTCTCTCACTCTTCCATCTGCTGTCTTGTGAGAGAGAGAGAGACAGAGAGAGCGAAAGGCGCGCGTTGACTATGGAAACGCGCTTCCTTCGATGAACGCGCTACGAGCTCGCAGAAAAGGAGAACGCGCCCTCACCCGCGAGAGCCAAGCTTGACGCAGGCAGCGCCTTCTAGCGAGCTTCTTGATTGAAAAATACCTACTGCTCGCGCTGGAGAACCGTTCACCGGCCACCCATATATATATATATATATATATATATATATATATATATATATATATATATATATATATTTTCAAAAGAAGAGATTCACACGATTAACAAAAAAGAATATAAGTTTACTGACGTTGCGGCCGGTGGACCGGCCTTCATCAGAGTAAAAAGCTGTTGCAGAGCGCCCTCCTTTCCTTTTAAGGGTACAGGAAGGGGAGAGAGTGCGGCTACAAAGGCGTATTCTGTACACGGAATGGCTATGAAGTCTTCGTCCGCCGCGGTGGTGTAGTGGTTACGGTACTCGGCTGCCACCCAAAATACGCGGGTTCGATCCCGGCCGCGGTGGTCGCATTTTCGATGGAGGCGAAAATGCCGGAGGCCCGTGTACTGTGCGTTGTCAGTGCACGTTAAACAACCCCAGGTGGTCTAAATTTCCGGAGGCCTCCACTACGGCCTTTCTCTCCTCTCTATCTCTTTCACTCCCTTTCCCCCACCCCCACGGACGCTTAGCCGTGCTCCCTACATGGGCTGCAGAAATTAGCGTCCTTTCCTAACCGAACCACAATCATCATCATGAAGTCTTCCTGGACGGAACACGTGGTCGGCTGCGGCGAGTCACGAGGCGACCCCGTAGCCTATCAATTAACAGCAAGGCGGAACACTTGCAACCCCGAGGGATTCTACTACCTGTATGTAACGGAACTATAAAGCCACTGTACATTGTAAAAATGGCAATCACCACAGCATAAATGACAAAAAAGGATTTAAAAAATAAAATAAAAATAACTTATTTTTTATTTATTTATATATATATATATATATATATATATATATATATATATATATATAGGCACCGGATCTTGACTTGCAATGAAGTGCCGGTGGGAGATTTGACTTGTGCGCAATTCGCCCACTCATCATTCACTCCATGGATATGGTGTGAATTTTTTTTATAAGGTAGAGGCAGGAAGCGCAAATACTGACGCTCTTCGACCGCCAAGCACGTGGACACCAGATTGTAAGCAATGCCAATAGCTAGGTCAATACGTAAAACTAGTCACAAGAGACATCCTGAATACACGAAGAGTCGCAGTCAATGAACCGCAAAGAACACGGTTTCCTGAAACAACTCGCGGACAGTAACGAGATTACAATAAAACCTGTGGACAAGGGTGGTAGCACAGCAATATGGCCTTAGCAATATAGCAACAAGGCCATCTAGCAGCTCAGTAACAATGTCCATTACCATAAATTAGATTCCGACCCAGCTGCGGAATACAGCAACAATATACGACGTACGATAAAGATCTTTTAGCCAGCGAATAAATCACACAGTCCGAGTACCGCTTCTCAGTGCTTAATAATGAACAGGCAGGCCGTTTCTGTCTCCTTCCTAAGATCGATAAAGGTCGATAGATGAACTACTTACCGTTGAAACACCGGGCATACTTATAGTGTCCAACAACAAGGCCCCGACGGAGCCATTACCAAATAGTCTAAATCGCCAGCTATCTAACATACCGCCCGGCGCCCACCCCTTCTGTCCTTTATTCAGAATACACCTCACTTTCTGCAGATCATAGAGTCTATTAACGAAATGCGAACGCTCACGGATCAGGAAAATCTTCTGTAACGTATTAGACATCAGACTGGTACCATTAGGCGCCTTTCCTTATACACGAATATACCTATCACAGAAGAAATCGAAGCGCTATCAAAGGCAGTACAGAATGGTATGCGTGCACACGCTGCTGAAGTTTACATCGCAATACTGAAATCAGTTATTACACTTAATTACATTGAATTCGACTCGACTAACTACCCGCAATTTTTTGGCACCAGTATCCTTTAGCGCCGACCTACGCCAACATCTTCAGGGGGCAATTAGAAGCACAGCTTTAGGGATTGTCGACGGTGAAACCTCGAACCTATCTCCGTTACATAGGCAGTATCTTTATCATTTGTGAACATGGTGTATGGTGATTGGGCATGGTGGCACCGCAGTGAAGAGATTGCGTATGGTGGCATCGTAGTGAACATATGGAGTAACCCTTTCGTCTTCTTGATCCAGGCGCTCGGCATTCTGCTTTCTTGCGACCGCTTCGCGGGTGGCATCTGACACCCAAACGCACCGTATCAACACGGACTACTCCGCCGCGTGCTGAGTGCTGCAAAGCAATCATCGACGGGCTGGGATGCGGCACCTTTCTTGGACAGTTGGACCGGCTGGACAGCTCCCCCATCGGAGGTGTATCAGCCACCCCAACGTTATCGTCATCATACACCTATAAAGAGCGCTGTGCGCCTGGAAGCGGCATCGGTCACGGTGGCATCGCAGTGAACATGTCGAGTAACCTTTTCGTTTTCTTGATCCAGGTACCAGGCCAAGTGTATGGAACTGTGTGCAACTGCATAGTATCATTGGAGTACTTATTGATGTTTGCTGGGGATGTAGAAAGTAATCCCGACTTTAACCATCAGGAAGTCTTGACCGAAATTCGCAAGTTGGCAGCTGATTTTAAGTGCCTTAAAATGATAACCAGATCATAAAGAATTGGCCGCGTATCCACGTGCTTCGCTGCAAATGTCATCGAAAGACTATAGTCTTCTGCCGGCGAGAGATATAGACGCCATCTGGAAGCGCCGTCAGGAAACGTGAGCTTGTGCAGAATCCCAGGGCAATTGCCATGTGGCAGCACCAAATCGTCGGCAGAGGCCTTTTTTTCGTGCATAGCGTCGCATTTTTAGCGCAGCCTAAGAAACATTAGGGTATTTAGAATTACGTATCTATGTATATGCGTGATATCTGCTTTTTGACCGACAATGTTCACAAGTATGAACGCAGCTACCGGTTCAAAATGGCGGGGCGTTATGCAAGTGCTTGACGTGTGACAGACAGACAAACAGAAAGGCAGACCAAAAGTTCTGAGTTTAAGTATCCCAAGAAAGACTATCAAGGCTTTAATAAATCTGTGAAGGCATCCATGTGAAATTAGATACTTTGGGAAACCTTGAGGGCAGAATGGGAGGTGTTGAGGATAAGATAGCATCACTTGAAAATATCAGTGCTAGTCTTCAACTTAAGGTTGACAATCTTGAAAACAGAAGCAGAAGATCAAATTTGATTATTTATGGCATTATGGAAGAAGAAAATGAGAAGCCCTATGATATAGATATAAAAATATCTGAAGAACTTATCAAAAATACCCTAGATGTAACCATCGAGGGAGTTGAGAGAATGCCCCGTCTAGGCACTAAACCAGGCAACCAATCTGTTTTCTGAAGATGCAAGGTTTCGAGGATAAGGCGAAAATAATGAAGAACTGTAACAAGCTTAAGAATTCCAGTGTGTCTGTGGGCGAGGAGCTTTCACTCCGTGTACGTAATATCCAGAAAAAGCTTTGGGACACCACCAAGAGCAATGGAGATAAAGGGGAGAAAGTTACACTTGTGCACGACAAGATTAAAATCAATGTCGAAGTCTACATCTGGGACGAGCATAAAGCAGCCAAAGCAGTCGTGGGAAAGGAAGCTGTCGTCCAGAAGACAAAAGGACTGGGTGAAAATGAAAAGCACTTCAGCCTAGTGATAGTGAACATAATTGCCAGAAGTGTTGTGAACAAAACCGCAGAGCTTGAAGCATTCATTCTGGAACGTCCAACCTGATATTCTAACAATAACCGAAACATGGCTTTCACCTGATACTTCAAGCAGCAATATATGCTTACCGGGTTATTCTGTGATGCGTAAAGATAGGTGCTCTCGCGATGGTGGCGTAGCACTTTTGATAAAAGAAAGTTTTCCCGTCACCCACATGCCGCAAGTTATCGGTGCTGAAGCACTTTGGCGTAAAATTGCGACAGGTAAATCTTACCTTTCTTAAGGCACCGTGTACGGCCCCCCTAATGCTTCCGATGATATCGCGCATGTGTTACCAAATTTCATGGAAGCTCATTTCACACAGACAACAAAGAGAATCCCTACAGGGGATTTCAACTTCGTCGGTATAACGTGGGACTCCCTTGGTAATACTGCCGATGCCATTCACGAAGATGGGCTGCTTGACCTATGTTTTAACTTCAGCCCTAGACAGCTCATACGGGAGCCAACGCGTGTTACCACAAAAAGCAGCAATGTACTCGATTTGACGTTTATGAGCGATAGTATGGCAGAAGATTGTTTCATGGGCAGCCATTGACGGCATATCGGACCACACAGCGACTAAATGTCCTTTGTTGTTGGGTGCACCCCCGCCTACGCAAGGAGGGAGTGCACGAATTCTAGAGTGGACGAATGCCGATTACGTCAGCATTCTTGATTATTTAGATCACTCTTATTCCAACTTTAGCTGATTTTCAAGTGATGATACATTATCAGTAGATAGATTATGGACAATGTTTGAAAGAATCATTAAGCACTGCTTATCAGAATATGTTCCCACAAAGATCAAACGACTCCGTAAGACAAACCATTGGATAAGAAGAAAAATAATACAAGTAAAGCGAAAGCTTGCCACATTACTGAAAATGAGAAACAGACTATCAATACAAGGCTACACTGCCAAAATATGCCAGCAGTGTCATACATTAAAGTCAACTGTAAGGAAGGCAAAAGATTAACAAATGAATACCGCCTTAAGTAGATTTATTAAAGAATATCCTAAGTTTTGGCGATACGTAAATTCAAATCCATCACAAACTGAAGCTATTGCAAAGGCTACAGAGTTCAATGATTACTTTGTTTCAGTGTTTACACGAGACGACGGTACAAAGCGCGATCTAAGCCTCTTCTGCGTAACACAGAAAGCTAGACGATATAAACATAACTAAATCGGGCGCTTTTTGCCTGTTACTTGAAATCGACCCTAAAAAATCCTGTGGCTCCTATAATATACGAAATGTATTTTTGAAACGCTACGCAGAATGGACGTGAAAGTTACTACCTATTTATGTAAAATTGTTGAAAACAGGCGAAATTCCAGAGAAATGGAAAAGTGCCAAGGATATTCCCCATCCATAAATCCGGCGACCTTACCACAACATCAAATTACCGTCCAATATCCCTTGCTTGTACCGCCGGCATATTGCTTGAACATCTAATCCTGAAACACGTTCTATAATATGTAGAAAAAAAAACAACTTATTTCTTCTCAAGGTAACAGCGCACAAAAAACACGAAGACTGACAGAAGAAGCGACGCACACAACAAGCGCTGACTCGCAACTGAATGGATTATTGGTCATTACACACATATAAAGGCTTCATGCATGTGCACGTGTCATGGATTGTCGCCGCGTCATGTCCAAGTAGGATAAAATCATGACATTCACAAAACCGCCTGCCGCAGAAAATCTAATTCTTTTTTACACAGATCAATGGAAGCTTGGCTTACACAGTTTTCTTTTTCGTTAGCAATATGATACGCTTCTACTACTTCTCTGTTAATCTGATGGCAGTGCTTATAGATGATCTTGGTGTTTGTGAAACCAGGGGAGCACCCACATGACCTACAATGCATAGATAGATTAGAATGAGCCGCATTCTTCAAAGAAGCATTGTGCTCCTTGAGTCTAGTGTTAATGCAGCGTCCCGTCTGTCCAGTATATGTTCTACCACACGATAGCGGAATCCTGTACACCGCATCACACTCACACGGCACATACTCCTGGGACTTCTGATCATGCTTGATTTCACATCCTTTCTTTTTTCTTCGAGAGTCCTGATTGACGAAGGGGCACATCCTGCTCAGCTTGTGTTTTGCAGAAAACACAACGTTGACGACGAACCTGTTGCCGACGTTCTTGAGACCGTGGGCCAACCTATGCTTGTATGGAATGACCGCATACTTAGTCACTTCTTGTCGATTTTCGCAGGTTCCTTTCTTCATTTGCCTCAACAACTTCTCGCACACCGAGGAAAGAACGGGCAGTGGGAATCGTGCCTCCTGTAATCTCTGCACCTGAAAGGTGAAGCTCTCCTGAACCCGGTGGGCGCAGGACTTCTTGAGTGCTGATCCCAGCATCGATGCGGCAATGCCTCGCTTCACTAGCTTCGAATGCCCAGACTTAAAATTCAGCAGGGGTTTGCTAGACCTTATGTTATAAAACCAGCATACATGATGCCCCTGGAAGTCGAGCTGTAGGTGCAGAAAGCGAATTCGGTTGTCTGAGGGCAGTTCTTTGGTGAAGCATAGTCCCCTTCCTTCGACTTGAAAAGCGCTCAACACTTGAGTTACGCATACACGACCATCCGATGTTGGCAGAAAAATTAAATAATCATCGACGAATCGGAACACACCTTTAACCATTGTGGGCAGTCTATCTTGCAGTGCCGTGTCGACGTTTCCGAGAAAAATGTCGCTTAATATGGGGGCCACTCTTGATCCGATACACACGCCGGCTTTTTGAAGAAGCACTTTCCCTTTCCAGGTAATGAAGGTTGACTTCAAGTAGAAACTGAGCAATTCGATGAAAGATTCGACCGAAATGCCACTCTTTTTAATGAATTGAAGCTCATCGTTGTCTTCCGTGATGCACTCTTTGGCACATTTCAGAAGGTCTGGATGTGGCAACGAATAATACAAATCAACAACATCCGCACTAACGGCATAGCACCCATTAAACCTTCCTGAGCGCAATTCTTCAGTTATCAACTCTGAATTTTTTACCTTGAAAGGGTCTTTGACGTACAATGTTTCAAGCATGCGTTCCAGAAAACCTGAGACTACGTGCTGCCAACTTCCCCTTTCAGAAACCATTGTGCGGAATGGACGCTCCGGCTTGTGATTCTTGATGGTGAAGAAAACTTGCAGGTTAACTTCTATTGCCTTTTTCATTTGTATTCATTTGTATTCATTTTGCTTTCTTCATTTGTATCTGTAATTGGGGAACGGGACAGGGCGTCTGCGTCGGAGTGCTTTCTGCCAGAACGGTACAGCACGCGAATGTTGTACTCCTGTAGGCGAAACGCCCATCGAGCGAGACGGCCGGTAGGTTCTTTTAAAGAAGACAGCCAGCACAAGGAATGGTGGTCGGTTATAACGTCGAATGGGCGTCCGTATAGTTAGGGACGGAATTTAGTTATTGCCCAGATTATAGGCAAGCATTCTTTTTCAGTAAGGGTGTAGTTGGTCTCAGCTTTCGTTAATGCGCGACTCGCAAAAGCGACGACGTACTCATCGAAGTCAGCCTTTCGTTGAGCAAGAACAGCGCCGAGACCCACGCCGCTGGCGTCCGTGTGTATCTCTGTCGGTGCGCTTCGGTCGAAATGGCGCAGGATTGGCGGCGAGGTGAGCAGGTGACGCGAGGTTGTGAATGCGGCATCACAGTCTGGTGACCAAGTTGAAAGGTTGCTGTCAGCGCGGAGAAGCTTCGTCAAAGGTTATATTTCGGTGGCGAAGTTCCGTATGAAACGTCTAAAATAAGAACATAATCCGATGAAGCTGCGAAGTTCCTTCAGGGTCCTTGGTCGTGCGAACACTGCAACACCGCGGAGTTTCGCTGGATCAGGACGTACGCCATCTTTTGAAACAACATGGCCTGTGATGACAAGCTGCCGTGCGGCGAAGCGGCACTTCTTCAAATTGAGCTGTAGGCCGGCAGCGGCGATGCATGTGAGGACGCGTTCAAGGTGAAGTAGGTGGGAAGGAATATCAGGCGAAAATATGACAATGTCGTCGAGATAACAAAGACAGATCTGCCACTTAAGGCCACGCAAGATATTGCCCATCATTCTTTCAAATGTGGCAGGCACATTGCACAGACCAACAGGCATCACGGTAAACTGATATAATCCATCAGGTGTAACGAAGGCTGTTTTCGGGTGGTCTTCCTCGGCAACTGGAACTTGCCAATAACCGGACCGCAAATCTAAAGAAGAAAAGAATTCGGCGACTTGGAGGCATTGCGTGAATTCGTGGAAGAGGATAGACATCTTTGCGTGTTACCTTATTGAGTTGCCGATAGTCCACACAAAAACGCATTGTCCTATCTTTCTTTTTGACGAGCACTACAGGGGAAGCCCAGGGACCATGCGAAGGTTGTATGACGCCGCGTTTGAGCATGTCTTGAACGTGCTCGTCGATTACGCGGCGCTCTGATGCAGAGACACGGTAGGGCCTCTGATGTAGCGGTGCGTGATCGCCTGTGTCTATGTGGTGGACAACTGTTGTAGAACGGCCTAAGGGCGCTTGCTGGAAGTCGAATGAAGAACGAAAGCGGTTGAGGAGGTGGACAATTTGAGTGCGTTGGCTCGGAGTGAGGTTGCAATCTATGGAGCGCGAGAATATTCCTTCACATGACGGTGCTGTCGGAGAAGAGGAAATTTCAATGGCGTCAACCTGCGGAGGAGTCGGCTCGTCAGGCACAAAGCATTGGTCAAGTTCTTCCCCATAGCCGAGACATTCGTTGTGATGCAAGCTTGCAGGAGAAGAAAAGAAGTTCGAAACATAAAGAGCGCTGGAACCATGTCGAACGTTCAGAAGAGAAAACGGAACTAAGATGGGATGACGCCGACTAGCAAGATGAGACGGCATGAAAAGAACTGTGGTGTCGGCAAACCCAACGCAGGAAAGGGGAACAAGGGTGGAAGAGAACGGAGGAATCTCCTTGTCAGCGGCGACGCATACTCGAGTAGATGCCCGCGAGGAATCTTCAAAAAGATTGCTGCCGTATGGAGATAGCGCAAGTTCTGCACGTGCGCAATCGATAACTGCATGATTCGAGGACAGGAAGTCCCATCCTAATATCATGGCATGAGAACAGCGGGATAGGATGACGAACTCAATGTGGTATAGTCCGCTCCGTAGTCCGTAGAGCTAGTCCGCTCCGTAGTGCGAGAAGAGCTGCAGAGGCAGCGACATAACCAAAGCCCCCCAGCGCTCTCGTCACTGGTCGACGTAATACGAGATGAAGTCCGACAGGTAGTTCAGGAACCACTTGCACAACCGGATGCACAGCTAGGAGCACCACTGCAGCTACCACCGAGAGTCTCATACGCTGAAACACTGCTACGAGAAACCCCCGTGCGCATGGACGTCGCAGCCGCTACAATGAGACGTGCGATGCCTCCACCTGCTCTCCCACCAACAGAGTGGAGACCAAGGAAGAAACACATATGGCGCACTCCTGACCGGCGACCTCTGTGCTACTACCACTGTGGAGAGGCGGGCCACGTCTACCGAATCTGCCAGTATCGTCAGGCGGGACTTCGCGGTTTCCCAGTAAATGTGCCTCGCCCTCGGTACGGTGAACGTCCTATTGAAATTGAGGAGTACCTGGCGAGCCGTCAAGCTTCGCATGACGTTCCGCAGCATCAGCCTCGATCGACGGCGTCGCTGAGACATCGATCGCCAAGCCCTCGACCGTCATCAAGCTCCCCGACGCCAAGGCGCCGCTCACAAAGCCCTCGTCGGGAAAACTAGGTTCAGCGACCTGTGCAGGTATGGCCGCTAACGACGCTGATACAGAGGAGCCTCCATCGCTGACTCCGAAGGAGGACAATAAACACAGGAGCCGACACCGTGATGGCGAAATCACTTCCGACTTCCACGTATTTGTTGACGGCTATGAAGTGGTTGCTCTTGTGGATACAGGTGCAGATTACTCCGTTATCAGCAGCGAGCTAGTCAGAACGCTACGCAAAGTACTGACGCCTTGGAGACGATCAACAGTTCGCACCGCAGGAGGGCACCTCATAGGACCGACGGGAAAGTGCACCGCTAGAGTCGGCATACGAGGTTTCACCTATGTCGCTAGTTTTATTGTGCTGGCAGAGTGCTCAAGAGACGATTATTGGCAGGGATTTCCTACTGGCTAACGGCGCTGTGATTAATCTACGGGATACATGCGTCTCATTTTCAACGAGGCACGCTATCGCAACGTTTGATGCTGAAGAAAAATTCTATGATTTATGTATCGTGGACGACGACGTCGTGGTGCCTCCGAGGTCCAGCGTAGCTGTCGAAGTAAAGAACAATGCATTCAGTGACTATAATGGGCTTGCGGACAGCAACACCGAGCAGATGCTTGAAAAAGGAATCTGCATGGCAAGAGGTCTTATTCAACTGCATGGCGGGTGTGCTAATGTTCTGCTCACCAACTTTGGAAATTAAGTACAGCACGTTGCAAAAGGAACTGTGATTGCAAGGCTTCATGACTTCATCCAAGTAGCGGACCTGAGCGCTTCTGATACCTCGCTATCCGATTCCGAAGATGTGAATTCTATCATCAGGCCCATTGACATCGCGCCAGGACTACTGCCTAACCAAAAGAAACAAATAGAAAACCTCGTAAAGGAATTCGAAGCATCCTTTTCTACGTCATCTAAAGTCAGACGTACTCCTATTACGAAACATCGGGTCATTGTCGCCGAATCAATCAGACCGATATGCCAGCACCCTTACAGGGTGTCACGAAAGCAAAGAGAGGCCATCGCGAATCAAGTTAATGAAATGCTCCGAGATGACGTCATTCAGCCATCCAAGTGTCCATGGGCCTCACCTGTAGTACTTGTAAAGAAAAAAGACCAGTCCTTGCGCTTCTGTATCGATTACCGAAGGCTGAATTCCGTAACTAAGCGAGACGTTTATCCCCTTCCGAGAATCGATGACACTCTGGATAGACTACGAGACGCGAAGTTCTTTACCTCCCTGGACTTGAACAGTGGATACTGGCAGATCGAAGTGGACGACCGAGATCGCGAGAAGACGGCATTCGTGACACCGGACGGACTATACGAGTTCAAGGTACTTCCATTCGGCCTTTGTTCCGCTCCCGTCACGTTCCAGCGGATGATGGACACCGTACTTTCCGGCCTGAAATGGCAGTCCTGTCTCGTTTACCTTGACGATGTTGTAGTTTTTTCTACTACCTTCGAGCAGCATCTCGAACGACTGCGAGCCGTGTTAGAAGCAATTAGTTCAGCAGGCCTGACAATTAAGCCGCAGAAAGGTCATTTCGGCTTCCACCAGCTGCTTTTCCTCGGACATGTCATTAGTGCGGAAGGCATTCGACCAGATCCTGAGAAGACGGCGGCCTTAGAAAATTTTCCGAAACCGACGGACAAAAAGGCTGTCAGGCGATTTTTAGGGCTCTGCGCGTATTACAGACGCTTCGTGAAAATTTTTTCGAAGATTGCCGAACCACTCACAAGACTGACGAAGGAAGACACATGTTTCGTCTGGCAACTTGAACAAGAGAATGCCTTCAATGAACTACGACGGCGCCTTCAAAGCCATCCAGTTCTGGCACACTTTGACGAGGGCGCTGCAACAGATATCCACACTGACGCAAGCAACTTAGGTCTCGGAGCTGTCCTCATCCAATGGCAGAATGGACTGGAGCGAGTCATTGCGTATGCTAGTCGGACTCTTTCGAAGGCTGAGGTAAACTACTCTGCGACAGAAAAAGAATGTCTCGCGGTGGTATGGGCTATTAGCAAGTTTCGGCCATACTTATACGGTAGACCCTTTCGAGCGATCAGCGACCACCATTCATTATGCTGGTTAGCGAACCTCAAGGACCCGTCTGGACGCCTTGCAAGATGGAGCCTACGGCTACAAGAATACGACATAACAGTCGTCTACAAGTCCGGGCGTAAACATAGTTATGCTGATTGTTTGTCACGTGCACCACTTGAATCTACTGCTTCCACTTCTGCAGAAGACGGACAAGATTTTCCTTTTGTCAGCGCTGTAACATTATCACAGATGGCACAACATCAGCAATCTGACCCTGAGTTAGTTCTACTCACCAGGCACCTAAACGGGGAACCCGTTGACGTCCCAAGAGTTTTCTCCCGCTCTTTGTCGTCGTTCGTCCTCAGAAATAGCGTACTGTACAAGCGGAATTTTGAACACAGTACAGAGACATTCCTGCATGTCGTCCCTTCAACGAGATCTGAGATCTTGGAAGCGTGCCACGATGACCCATGCGCGGGACACTTAGGAGTAAGCGGAACTGTAGCACAAATTTGTACGAAATATTACTGGCCGAGATTGCTTAATTCTGTGCGGCACTACATGAGAACATGCCGGGATTGCCAAAGACGTAAGACACCGCCGCTGAAACCTGCGGGCCTCCTCCAACCCGTAGAGCCACCAGGATCCCCCTTTGAACAAGTAGGAATGGACTTGCTGGGCCATTTCCTACATCGTCTTCCGGAAAGCGATGGATTGTAGTTTCAACAGACTACCTGAAGTTAAAGTTTATTTCAGGCAAAAGCAAAAAAGACTCGATATGCCTGACTCGATATGCCGAAGCAGCGTCTCTTGTTCGATGGACCGCTCTAGAAGTCGCTGAATTCTTCGTCACCAACATAGTCCTGCGACATGGCGCACCAAAAGTGGCCATTACAGACAGAGGAACCGCGTTCATGGCTGATTTAACGCAGTCCATTATGAAGCTGACCCATACCAATCACAGGAAAACCACGGCGTATCATCCACAAACGAATGGATTGACCGAACGTTTGAATCGAACCCTAGCAGATATGCTGTCAATATACGTAGACATAGAGCACCGAACGTGGGATAAGATACTGCCATACGCAACGTTCGCGTATAATACCGCAGTACAGGAGACGACTCGAATAACACCGTTCCAGCTTGTTTTTGGACGTACCGTCACCACACCCTTAGATGCAACGCTGCGGTGGACGTGAACTCAGACAACGACCACAATATTTATTTATTTATTTCAAAGTACCTTACAGGCCCCATTGGGGGCATTGGGTAAAGGGGGTATTACACAAAGTCTGCGTATATAAACATACCAAACATAAAAACAATACAAAAGAAACAAATGCAAAACAAAGCAGGTGTTAACTAAAAACTAAAAAGGCATAAAATATACAGGTAATAAATGTGTAAACAAAAGGGCGCATCGATTGCGCACAAGAAAAAGAACCGACAAGCTAGGCATATTCTTCCCGTACACAATTATATTCTTAAAAAAACTGACTTTATTCAGAAAATTAAGCTTGCAATGCAGTTATAAAAATACAGACGGGAAAATAACTACCACGTTGGCTAAAAGAATTACAGTACATTTCCTGCGTGAAGGCAAAAAAAAAAAAAAGATCGTGATGTATGACGTGACATAAGCAGACGCAGAGATTAGCTGTGATGATATCTACGGGTTGAAGAATTGCCAAAGGCTAAGTTTGTTTGCGCTACACAGTACGGTATCTACTCGCCGAGGCTTGTGTAATGGCTTGTTAAGATATCGCGGAAGCTATCATAGTTAGTCTGTGAGGCGATGTGATCAGGCAGGCTATTCCAGAGACGGATGGCACGCGGAAGCGCAGAGTAATTGAACGCGTTTGTTGAGCCGTATAGACGGGCGTAACTAAGATGATTGTGTAGCCTGCGTGAAATGAGATTTGGTTTTCGCAGACCTGTGACAGTGATTCGGGAGGAGTGGGTAATCTTATGAAAGAATGACAGCAAGGCGATGTCACGACGAAGGTTCAAGTGTGGAAGTGAAAGTTCCTTTTTTATTTGTGATATACTGGAATTTGGACGGTAATTATTTGCAATGAAGCGACTTGCTCTATTCTGGATTCTTTCCAACGAATCAATTAAGTATTTTTGATGAGGAGACCAAATCGAACAGGCGTATTCTAATTGAGGGCGAAGCAGTGTTATGTAAGATAATTTGCGAATGTATGAGGGTGCGGCTTTCAAGTTACGTCTTAAGTATCCTAGCGATTTGCAAGCGTTGGCAGAGATTGCCGTAATGTGGTTGGACCAGGATAGATTCGGTGTCAATACTACGCCCAAGTACCGATATTGTGTTGTAGTCGATAGAATGGAATCATTAATGCTGTAAGAATGTCCGGATATGCTAGGTTTACGAGTGAACGACATTACTTTACATTTTGAAACATTTAACGTCATGAGCCAAGTACTGCACCAGTCATTAATAATGTCGAGGTCGTTCTGGAGCGATGCATGGAGCGAATACTCTGATGGAAGATGATACATGTTGCGGCAGATCATTGATATCAGCGACTTCACGCAAGGAGCCGAAGAGGCGAGACAACTAGAACGATATCGAATTCAACAGCAACAGCAACTCGACGCATATCGGTACAACTTGCGACGACGTGACGTCAGGTAGGCCCCAGGGGACAAACTCTGGGTGTGGACTCCCATACGGGTACGCGGCCTCTCCGAAAAGCTGCTCCGTCGTTATTTTTGCCCTTACAGAGTACTTCGTCAACTTAGCCCTCTAACTTACGAAGTTGTCCCGGAAGGGCAAGTAATGTCATCAAGACGGCGACATCGCACAGAAACTGTGCACGTAGTCCGTATGAAGCCATATTATGACAGACAATAACCAGACGAAGGACAACCTTGTTGCACGATGACTATTTTCGCCAGCAGCACTACGGCTGGAGTTTTCAAAGGACCTCGCGTCAAGCATCGAGACGATGCACTGTTGGAAGGGGGACAATCCCGCCATCTATGTTCAAGTTACGCGCGCCAGTTATTTCCTGCGAGCAGCACGTGCCTGCTTCTCTCGGTCCACGGAGGTGCGCGCGAACCGTGCAGTGCAGAAAGAGAAGAAGAGCAGGTGTGCATGTTTGAGCGAGTTGGACCGTACGCACAGGCGCCATCTGAGACGCTTCCAGTTTATTGTTCTGTGTAAGGCACAAGTTCGCCTACTTTAACCTTTCTAATTAAACACTTTGTTATTGAAGTGTGCGTGGCAATGTCAAGCACCATCCTTATCTGTCGCCCCTTACCCGTTCCCTGGGGCAGGGTAGCAAACAGGATATTGTGACGAAGACGCAAGAGTGAGGAAATGATTATTTAAAATGTTGGCGGAACCGACAAGATGGCTGAAGGTGGTGGTGGTGGTAGAGATTATAAAGGAAAGGAAAAAGGCGCTAATTTCTGTCTCCCATACTGGGGACACGGCTAAGCGCCTTAGGGGAAGGGGATAGGGGACATAAAGGTATAGGAGTAGAAAGAAAAGAGAAGAGAGTGTGTCAGCAGCTGCACGAAGAAGCACGTCCCGCCGCGCGCAAAGGCAGCCGGTGGTTCGGCAGTGGCCGCACCAAAGTGATGGCGTTTCCGCCGCCGGCAAGTGTGGCTACTCGCTCGGCATAGCACTGGGCAGCGCGCTCGTAAGCGCAAGGATCACGCCGCGCCGCGGGTTGTCAGCCGGAAGTTCTTCGGCAACGGACCTCAGGGTGACGAGGAGGTGCTCGATGAGGGCATCTCGTGGATCCGCTGAGGGCGCGGTCAGTGGAGCAGCAGGCGACGCTGTAGCTGCTGGGCTTGCTGCGATGGTGATGCGACGGCGCGGCGCAGGTACCGGGCGGCGGCTGCCGTGGTCGTCGCGGTGTTGCTTGGATGGGCTGGCCTTTAAAGCAGCAGCATAAGAGCGCACCTCGCGGGTCTCTTCCCGTACTGCCGCTTTGACCGCCCGTCTCGAGAGCGGGGTAGGCGATGAGGCGAGCAGAGTTGCCACGCGCCTTTCCTCCTGCCACCTGGGGCAAGTAGGATTATCGGCGGCGTGGCTCCCGCTGCAGTTGACGCACCGCGGTTTGCAATGCTCGCTGGCCTGATGTCGACGGCCACAGCGGATGCATTCGCCGGCTCGCTGGCATGCCTCGGCAACGTGGTCGAGGCGCCCGCATTGCCGGCACTGCAATGGGCGCGGCCTTACATGTCGGACTCGCAGCCGCAGTCCCCGAAGCTTGACGAACTCGGGAGGGACCGAAGTTCCGAATCGCAGCTTGACGGCGCTACCCTCCCTTGTTGCCGAGAGCACGGGTGCGGCCGAGTCCATCTCGTCAAGCAGCTCCTCGATGGTGATGTCGCCGTCCACCCCGTAGACGCAGCCGAGGCTGGAGCGACGATCGGTTGGTTCCCGGGCGGTAACAGGGATGCCGTTGAGCTCCGTGATAGTGAGGAGCTCCGCCAGGTACACCGATGACGACGCGTCCGCCGCCACGATGTTTCGACGGTGGTTGACCCGCACCGCCGTCACACCCGGCCGCACAGAGAGCGCCGCAGCCAGCGCGAGGCGAGGCGATCCCGCGAAGGAACCACCGGGAGAGGAAGGGCGGTAGAGCACGGTCGCTACCGCTGCCGGGTCGGTCGCAATGGCCGCGGCTACCAGTGCCCTCGCTCGCCGGCGTGCAGCTTTGGAGACGACCTCTTGGAAGTCGTCCTCAGCAGGCACGGGGAGGGGGCTCGGGCGCGGACGGACTGCCGGAGTGCTAGGAGGTCTCGTGGGTGGCGGGGCCTCAGCTGCTTCGGGCGCGGAGACGCGGGGCTGCGTTCGCGGCTGCCTCTTCCGCTTTTTCCTTGCCCGCCGGGCTTTCCTACCGACGAAATACACGGCCGCCTTAGGGGGGCCTGCCCCGACGTCGACGGGGCTGGCTGTAGTGGTAGACGAGTGCGCTACGCACGTGGTGGCTGCGGGCGACGGTGGAACGGTAGCGCCGCTCATGGCTTGCTTCCGTGGGCCGTCGTCGTCACTCGCTTCGTGGGGGCGCTTCCTTGTTATGGTGCACTCCATCTCCTCTTCATCCGGGGACGCGGGAAGAGGAAATACAGCGGAAGCGTCGGCGGTGCTCGATGCAGGGGTGGCAGCTACATCCGCGGGATGCGCTGGCTCGGTAGGCGCAGGAGCGTTGGCGAGCTGGGTTGCCGACTCGGCGTGGCGCTCTAGCACTTGCTGCTTCTCCTTCTGCCAGGCCATGAACCTTTTCAGGCTCTCGTCAAGGGAGAGGCTCGGATCGTCCTGGAAGGTGTCCGACTCGTCCATGGTTGCGTCACGTGGAATCGGAGCAGCACCACGCACGAGAGGACATCAGGTCCCTCAGTCACAGTCCAACGAAGAGATCGCGGGACGCAAGCAAACTCGGCGAACGCGGTGCCGTACACTTGCGAGCGTTGCGGCCACGCGTCCGCTTACGGTGGTGTCGAGCTTGCAACCCCGGCTGAAGGCACACACACGCGCAAGCGTTCCAAGAACACTCGTCGTCGTTCTCGCTTCGTAGGTGTCATAGGATGTTCTAGAAGAGATGTATTTACGCTAGGAACGCGAGCGTTCCCATTGAAGCGACGAGGCTGTTTGTGCATTCCAGAAGACACTTTATACCAAACAACCAAACACACGCACACTTTTACACAACACCTGAACATTAACGAGACAACAAAACAAACTTAGCGTCCCTACTAACAGTCTCTGCCGACACAGGCTCACCGTCTGGCGGGGCGGGCGACAAGTGGGAGCCGAGGTGGCGTTGCCTGCTGAAGAGCGTGCCAGAGAGTGACAAGGCGAAGTAGCGACGCTTGAATAATGCGGCCGGCCACTGCAGCCTTGGAGCAGGAGACGGGGAGGATATACAGGCGGCCACGTGGAGCCCGGAACTCCAACTCGTGGACCGCAGGAAGAATCTCGACACTCGGGCCCGGACACCCGACTGCGTCGAACGCTGTAATCCGTCTCCGCTCTGTCCTCTCTTCTCGCTTCTTCCGCAACGCTCCCGTGCTCGAGCTCGCGCACGTTTGCGCGCGCGTTCCCTTCGTCGTCATCCTCTTGTTCCTCCCGGGCACTGAGCACACCACGTCGTGGAGCACACGAGGCACGCACTTTCGCGCGCACATGACAGTAGGGCTCCGCACTTGTCCCCACTGTAATGCTTCGTAATATCACTCTCCCGCGGCGGAAGCGCCGCCGCGGCGCTTGTGAGGACGGCGGTAAATTAGCAGAACATGAACAATGTCGGTCTCCTGCGATGAGATCGAAGAGGCAGGGGCGAGTGCCTCTATCTAGTAGTTGACGTCATAAACTGGCGCAGAATTCTTGTAGGGCGCGGTATAACGGGAGAGTAGCTTTTCAGAGCGGTAGCCGGACTGTCGGTAGTCCTCCTGTCGGTAGTAAAGAGCGTATGAAGCCCGAGGCGGCGAGGACCACCGGGTGTTGCAATAACGGTCTATATGGCCGGTACTACGACAACGGAAGCAGATTGGGCGGTTGTCAGTGGTTCGCCACACGGCATGGTCGCGATACAGTGTAGGAAACCGCTGCTCGTATTAGGACGACTGCTGACGCCACGATGTCGGCAGTGGACTGACTACGGCGCACACAGAATGGATGCCTACGTTTGCCAGTTCCTGCCGGACAATGGCTTGAACGATCGAAGTGGTGATAGCCGTCGAATCGCCAGAACAGGCATGAGCTGGAGCAGGGGTCAACGCTTCAAGTTCACGGCACAAAATCTGAGTCACCTGGTCCAACGAAACTGAAGCTTGTGGTTGTGTCCTAGTGCATTCTTCGCAGGAGGAAGTTGGCGTCGTATTGGGAAGCCTGGCGAACACGGTGTTAATGCGCCGACGTTTAGCCTCCTCAAAGCATCGACACTCTTTGATGACGGCGTCTAAGGTCGAGTAGTTCTTACACATTAAAAGGTTCAAGGTCTCGTCTGCAATCCCCTTAAGAATATGGCCAACTTTTTTCGGCATCGGCCTTACGACACAGTGCCTGCTGGAGAGTAGGGCCCCATCGGTTGAGCGTACTCACGGTTTCGTAGTCTGCTACCCAGTCGTCGACGTCCACTTCCACAGAACCACCAGAACCGCTGAACGTGCCAGGATCCCGAGGATGCGTAAGTACGAGCGTTAAAGCCGCGGGGGGCGGATTCAGGCGCTGTTTCTTCCCCCATAGCAGAGGGACCCTCCAAAAGAGGACCGCTGCGAAAATCCGTTGCGAGGTGAGTCGTACCCAGCACCTCCAGGAGGTGTGACGGAGACGCAAGAGTGACGAAATTATTTACAATGTTAGCGGAACCGACAAGATGGCTCAAGACACACACACACGCGCAAGCGTTCCAAGAACACTCGTTGTCGTTCTGGCTTCGTAGGGCTCCACACTTGCCCCCACTGTAATGCTTCGTAACAATATTTTTCTTCCGGTTTACCTACTTCCCTGCCGCCAATAATCTCTCTCTCTCTCTCGAAATCTCCAAACCAGAGAAAGCTTCTTCCGGCCCCGCGCATATTATAGGTTATTTCTCGATTTCATGAGCATTCCTGGTGGTAGGAATGCCCAGCAAATGGAAAGTGGAGCGTCTCAATAAATGTAATCACCGTTATGTTTACCAGCTCGGAGTTGGCCTTTCAACGCCATCTCGCAAGGCATCCAGCCATCACGCGATACTCACCTTACATCCCAAAGAAATACTCTTGAGCGTAATGTATTATAGATCATGCAACCCCACAACGCAAAAATTGCAAGGAAACGGATGCTTACACTGCAACCAGGCCCACATCGGGACGTACTGCATACTGCCGTGGTAAGTTGCGCCCTAACCTATTGACTCTTATCCGCAGTCGCCGAACGGTTGCTGACATGTGCACGCACACAGCCCTCTATCTTGCATCGGCTATCCTGGGTAACTGTCCCGACGGTGTCAGTCCTAGCCTACATGTACGCCCTTGGATACCAACACCTCCCGTGCACTGTGACGATGCACTTGGCTTTTCGCTAACGTGTCCGGTGTGATAGTATCACTCTACCGCGGCTTTCATATATATTTAATAGAGATAAGCAATCGGTCATAGAGGGAAGTGAACCGTGGTGGCTAACCTTGTTCAGAGCACAGTTCCCCGCGTTACAAGATCTTCTACGCCCACCTTGAAGAGAATCCTGACATTTCAATGCTACAAGTATCTTGCGACAGTTGCGGTTTCTGCGTGCATGGGATACCGCTTCCTCACGAAACAACGCAGTTTAGCATTAAGAAGCACAGGCGGCAGCAAAAATATTAGCGAGCAAACTGACACAGTAGCTGAATTTCGAAGGTGGGAGTGCGGCTTGGGTGGTTGCCAGATTAAGGACTAGAGAAAAGAGGCTGAATGCAGCGCCGCCGCCGTTTAGGGACTGCCGCTTTCGCGTGAAATGTATATGACAAAGTGGGCGATTTATTATCAGCAAGGTGACTTCCAATAATTTCTCCTTAAAAAGCGTACCCTTCTTGCAATGTTTTCACTTTATGGAAGGGAACTTGAAGGGAACGTGGCCTTGCCAGGTTATGTCGACAGTTTTGCTGGCGACATACCTGATAAAGCCACAGTGTTGTCGAAATGCCTGATGTGACTCAACGTCGGCTCACCTACTAGTGCACAGTCTGCTTTATTGAGGCGGAATGCACGAACTTGGTAGAACTTGACTATACTTGACTATATTTTTCTATGTACTACAAAGTTATACCGAGTTCTACAAGGGATCTACCGCGTAGTCCTGGTCGCGTTATTTCATCCCAGAAACTGTCAGAAACCACGCAGATGCGCGCTTTGAGGGTGCAGGGATCACCCGTAGTGTTAGTGAACAAGGAGAATGGAACCCTACGTCATTGCGTCCATTATTTTCGCCGGAAGAAAATCGGGAAGAAAGATGTGTGTCCCCTCGCACGGATAGACGACGACTTGTATCGACTCTGGAACGCAAAGTATTTTTGTCGATGAACCTCCAAGGCCACTCTTGCAAATGAAAGTAGACGTCAGAGACGGAAAGAAGACTAGTTTTGTCACAAAATAGCACCTATTTTGACGAGAATCCCAGCGTCCAGCTGTAGGGAAAGCCAATAAATCCACGCATATCCACGGAGTGAATGATGATGAGTGGGCGAAGTTCCTGAGGTTCATCGGTAAAAACCGTGCATCTTCCATGAATCTTGCCCAGTACATTATCAAAGACGTGACAAACACTGTGTGTCGCCATCTAGCGCTCTCCTATCACACTAGAGCACGCAGCGAGCGCCTTCGTGCCATTTATTGATGAATTTACGTACCAGCTAAGCAGCACCGCAGCGCTCGGACGGACAGGGAGACTCCCATGCTACGTGTTCCCATACATCTGAATGAAACGAGCACCGCGGCGCCATCACGCCATCTAAAGAGCACTTCATAAAACTAGAGCTGGCTGCTCACACCCTAAGGACCTTCGACCCTAAAAAAAAAACACGAAAAGCGTTGGCCATGGAAGATGCGCCCAAGGTGACGCCAAATCTCAAAAAGGGGAGAATGTTGTAGAAAGTGTCTTACCGCGGCGAGCGCGTGCGCTAGACGGACGAAGGGAGAGAGAGGAGGCGTAGAGTGCATGCCGGCGCTCTACGAGCAGTGAGAGGGAGGAAGGGGCGCCGGCCAAGTGAAGAAGGACCAAGAAAAGGCGACAAGATTCCCAACTTTGTGCGTGCTTGTATCACGTGGGCTGCACCGAAACTTCTAGAACGGCTTTCCAAGGCAATATAAACAGCCGACCGCCCGCCGAGAATAGACGAGCGTAGCAACAGTAGCAACAATCGAAGTCGTGTGTGACTCAGCGAGGAGAAAGAAGACGCTGTTCCGCGAGCCAGCTGACGAGCCCTGCCTGCAAGCTTCGAGTTGAGAAGACGCCTCGGGTGACTTGGTGAAAAGGACTCTTTTGTGCTTTATTCTTTCTTGCAGTGCATGAGGTTGTTCATGTTTAATGGTGTCGTGTAACGTTGTAACCCATCTGTGTTTGCGTTTGGAAGCGCCATGTTTGTGCACCATTTGTGCAACCGCCTGTTTGATGAGAATATATTTATTTGTTTTATTAGATCACCCTTTCCTCTGACTCGGTCTTTGAACCACTGCTGGCGTTTTGCTAGCGTGCCGAAGGGGACCAAGAACCTCATTGTTCAAGCTCTCGTGGCATCTTTTTTCGCAGTACCAAGACGTTGGTTCTTGGAATCATTTCAGGCGATCGCGTCCCGTACTTGACGGCCCAGGATCGGTGAAAGCCTTCATAACACCTGACGGGTCGTTCAAGTTTAAGGTCATGCCGTTTGGTTCTGGTGAGTCGGGTCATGGTTGACTCGAGAGAACAGCGTGAAAATACAGAAACTCAGAAAGTACATGCGCTCGTCGTGTATACTGTGTCTTCTGCGTCTCTGTTTTCTCATGCCGTTTTAGGGGCGAAGCTCCTTAAGGCGTGGGTCGTTCGTCACCTGTATGTATGTATGTAGTAACCACCGCTTGCCCTCAGCCCACTACTGCATAAAGGCAGGTATACGGCACAGAAAGCGGGTATGTGTGTCCAGGCTGCTACCTGGACAAACGCATCATCATCATCTTCATCAGCTACCTCTTTCCTGAAGCCATGCACTATGTCACGAAGCGCACATGGAAACATGCACCACGATGACACTAAATACCCAACATTAAAGAAAGACTGCCCGTTTCTAACGATGATGATGATGATGCGTTTGTGCTAGTGCGTTATGGCGCGTGTAAGAAGCTGGTGTAAGACGCTGTGGCCTCTCCGCCTTATACTCTTTCAGCAGTCATGTGATGGCGTCGGCAAACGCGGTGCGCGTTCCGGCCTGTGTAAGCGGCTGCGTAAGACGCTGTGGCCTCTCCCCCTTACTAGAGTGTACTGCACGTTTCTAACGCATTTGTGCTAGCGTCCGCTTAAACGCGAGATCCCAGCATTCGAATAGTGTTTCTCACGTCTTTACATGATGATCGACTGGGCGAATTACACGGAAGATTCACGGTATACTGATGATTCCCTCCGGAGCTTCGCCCACTCATCATCATTCACCCCGTGGATATGCTGTGATTCTTTCTTGAGTCATCCCATATGTCTTGAGTCATCCCATATGCTATAGAATATTAGGGAAATCTTTGTTTTCACTATGCAAGGACAGTGCAAACAAGGGTCGCACGACTTAGATGAGTTGCATGTGCCGCACCAATCGATGCTAATTTTAGGAGGAAGTGTACTTGAATTTATGATGCAATCTATTTTTATGATGAAACAGATCCTTTTTAAGTAGATCTTATGTTCTACTGCTAGTGAAACTTTCTCATCATGTTGCAGCATAGCCTCGGTTGCTGTTGCGCCACGAAACTGTGGTTAACAACCCCTAATGCACCATTATTGTGTCTTCAACACAACAGTCTGTGTTTTCTTCATAGATGTCAACACAGCTGGAAGGAACTTTCTCTGCCACACCTATACGTAGCGGTCTCTAAATTTGCTGGTGTCGGAACGTCTGCTCGGGGCGGAGCCCAAGCACAGGAGCGTACAGGTCGGCGGACACCAAAGCCGGGGCGAGGCCCAGCCGAGCAGGAACCGCGTCGCTGTAGGACACCGGGACGAGGCCCGGTGGCGTATTTCCATTCCAGATAGAGCCCGCGACCAAGGAGACGGGAATCTTTGAAGCCGCGCGCCCATTGGATCGCACGAGGAAGTGGACTTCGGCCATCGCCGTGCTTTCCTAAGGGCATAGGCGTTGCTCGTATGCACTCCGAAGCACACGAAAAAGTGCCGAGGCGTACGCCACATAGAATATGAGGCATGTCAATAAACTTCAGGCGCTTCGAAAGAGACAACGCGCGTACGTGTTCGGATCGCGCGGTGCTTCAGGAGACGCTGCTAACGCTGCGCACAGGCCGCTGGGCACGCCTGTGGGCGATCGTGTTGGATATCGCCGCGTCCACTGCGCCGCAGCTGTCGCAGTACCGCGCAGATCGGATCTGCACGTACGCTACGCGTGGACCATACTGTTGTGTAGGGCAGGAGCACGGCGTAACCCGCGGCGGGCCGACGGAGAGGCCGAACGACGGGAGGGCGCGTGTAGTGACGACGCGTAGACCAAGCTTCGGCGAGACTGACGGGCGTCTGCTCTCCCGCGTTTATTGCAGGTGCTTTTAAGGAGGGAGAAGAAAGGCTATTGGTCAGTGAGGCACGGGTCACATGACCGGCATGACCACGCCGGGTTGGTGGTAGCAAAGAGGCATGGCAGAGACCCAGCTCCCCCAAGTAGCATGAATAGAAAGCACAACAGCACTGGTGTCTTAGCATGTCACCAGCGATCCCGGGCCGTCAAGTACGGGACGCGATCGCCTGAAATGATTCCAAGAACCAACGTCTTGCTACTGCGAAAAAAGATGCCACGAGAGCTTGAACAATGAGGTTCTTGGTCCCCTTCGGCACGCTAGCAAAACGCCAGCAGTGGTTCAAAGACCGAGTCAGAGGAAAGGGTGATCTAATAAAACAAATAAATATATTCTCATCAAACAGGCGGTTGCACAAATGGTGCACAAACATGGCGCTGCCAAACGCAAACACAGATGGGTTACAACGTTACACGACACCATTAAACATGAACAACCTCATGCACTGCAAGAAAGAATAAAGCACAAAAGAGTCCTTTTCACCAAGTCACCCGAGGCGTCTTCTCAACTCGAATTGTTGCTACTGTTGCTACGCTCCTCTATTCGCGGCGGGCGGTCGGCTGTTTATATTGCCTTGGAAAGCCGTTCTAGAAGTTTCGGTGCAGCCCACGTGATACAAGCACGCACAAAGTTGGGAATCTTGTCGCCTTTTCTTGGTCCTTCTTCACTTGGCCGGCGCCCCTTCCTCCCTCTCACTGCTCGCAGAGCGCCGGCATGCACTCTACGCCTCCTCTCTCTCCCTTCGTCCGTCTAGCGCACGCGCTCGCCGCGGTAAGACACTTTCTACAACATTCTCCCCTTTTTGAGATTTGCCGTCACCTTGGGCGCATCTTCCATGGCCAACGCTTTTCGTGTTTTTTTTTTTAGGGTCGAAGGTCCTTAGGGTGTGAGCAGCCAGCTCTAGTTTTATGAAGTGCTCTTTAGATGGCGTGATGGCGCCGCGGTGCTCGTTTCATTCAGATGTATGGGAACACGTAGCATGGGAGTCTCCCTGTCCGTCCGAGCGCTGCGGTGCTGCTTAGCTGGTACGTAAATTCATCAATAAATGGCACGAAGGCGCTCGCTGCGTGCTCTAGTGTGATAGGAGAGCGCTAGATGGCGACACACAGTGTTTGTCACGTCTTTGATAATGTACTGGGCAAGATTCATGGAAGATGCACGGTTTTTACCGATGAACCTCAGGAACTTCGCCCACTCATCATCATTCACTCCGTGGATATGCGTGGATTTATTGGCTTTCCCTACAGCTGGACGCTGGGATTCTCGTCAAAATAGGTACTATTTTGTGACAAAACTAGTCTTCTTTCCGTCTCTGACGTCTGCTTTCATTTGCAAGAGTGGCCTTGGAGGTTCATCGACAAAAATACTTTGCGTTGCAGAGTCGATACAAGTCGTCGTCTATCCGTGCGAGGGGACACACATCTTTCTTCCCGATTTTCTTCCGGCGACAATAATGGACGCAATGACGTAGGGTTCCATTCTTCTTGTTCACTAACACTAGGGGTGATCCCTGCACCCTCAAAGCGCGCATCTGCGTGGTTTCTGACAGTTTCTGGGATGAAATAACGCGACCAGGACTACGCGGTAGATCCCTTGTAGAACTCGGTATAACTTTGTAGTACATAGAAAAATATAGTCAAGTATAGTCAAGTTCTACCAAGTTCGTGCATTCCGCCTGAATAAAGCAGACTGTGCACTAGTAGGTGAGCCGACGTTGAGTCACATCAGGCATCTCGACAACACTGTGGCTTTATCAGGTATGTCGCCAGCAAAACTGTCAACATAACCTGGCAAGGCCACGTTCCCTTCAAGTTTCCTTCCATAAAGTGAAAACATTGCAAGAAGGGTACGCTTTTTAAGGAGAAATTATTGGAAGTCACCTTGCTGATAATAAATCGCCCACTTTGTCATATACATTTCACGCGAAAGCGGCAGTCCCTAAACGGCGGCGGCGTTGCATTCAGCCTCTTTTCTCTAGTCCTTAATCTGGCAACCACCCAAGCCGCACTCCCACCTTCGAAATTCAGCTACTGTGTCAGTTTGCTCGCTAATATTTTTGCTGCCGCCTGTGCTTCTTAATGCTAAACTGCGTTGTTTCGTGAGGAAGCGGTATCCCATGCACGCAGAAACCGCAACTGTCGCAAGATACTTGTAGCATTGAAATGTCAGGATTCTCTTCAAGGTGGGCGTAGAAGATCTTGTAACGCGGGGAACTGTGCTCTGAAGAAGGTTAGCCACCACGGTTCACTTCCCTCTATGACCGATTGCTTATCTCTATTAAATATATATGAAAGCCGCGGTAGAGTGATACTATCACACCGGACACGTTAGCGAAAAGCCAAGTGCATCGTCACAGTGCACGGGAGGTGTTGGTATCCAAGGGCGTACATGTAGGCTAGAACTGACGCCGTCGGGACAGTTACCCAGGATAGCCGATGCAAGATAGAGGGCTGTGTGCGTGCACATGTCAGCAACCGTTCGGCGACTGCGGATAAGAGTCAATAGGTTAGGGCGCAACTTACCGCGGCAGTATGCAGTACGTCCCGATGTGGGCCTGGTTGCAGTGTAAGCATCCGTTTCCTTGCAATTTTTGCGTTGTGGGGTTGCATGATCTATAATACATTACGCTCAAGAGTATTTCTTTGGGATGTAAGGTGAGTATCGCGTGATGGCTGGATGCCTTTCGAGATGGCGTTGAAAGGCCAACTCCGAGCTGGTAAACATAACGGTGATTACATTTATTGAGATTGAGACGCTCCACTTTCCATTTGCTGGGCATTCCTACCACCAGGAATGCTCATGAAATCGAGAAATAACCTATAATATGCGCGAGGCCGGAGGAAGCTTTCTCTGGTTTTGAGATTTCGAGAGAGAGAGAGACATTATTGGCGGCAGGGAAGTAGGTAAACGGGAAGAAAAATATTGTTACGAAGCATTACAGTGGGGGCAAGTGTGGAGCCCTACGAAGCCAGAACGACAACGAGTGTTCTTGGAACGCTTGCGCGAGTGTGTGCCTTGAGCCATCTTGTCGGTTCCGCTAACATTGTAATTAATTTCGTCACTCTTGCGTCTCCGTCACACCTCGTGGAGGTGCTGGGTACGACTCGCTTCGCAACGGATTTTCGCAGCGGTCCTCTTTTGGAGGGTCCCTCTACTATGGGGGAAGAAACAGCGCCTGAATCCGCCCCCGCGGCTTCAACGCTCGTACTTACGCATCCTCGGGATCCTGGCACGTTCAGCGGTTCTGGTGGTTCTGTTGAAGTGGACGTCGACGACTGGGTGGCAGACTACGAAGCCGTGAGTACGCTCAACCGATGGGGCCCTACTCTCCAGCTGGCCAACCTGATTTTTTACCTCAAAGGATCTGCGAAAATCTGGTTTGAAAACCACCAAGCCGAACTCGGAAGCTGGGACATCTGAAAAGAAAAGATGCTAGACTTGTTCGGGGAGCCCGTCGGGCGTAGGTTAGCAGCGATGAAAGCTCTTGTGTCGCGTGAGCAAACGTCTACGGAGTCTTACATCGCCTACAATTAAAACGTGTTAGCACTGTGTCGTAAGGCCGATGCCGAGATTCCGGAGACCGAAAAAACTTGGCCACATTCTTAAGGGGATTGCAGACGAGACCTTGAACCTTTTAATGTGTAAGAACTACTCGACCTTAGATGCCGTCATCAAAGAGTGTCGATGCTTTGAGGAGGCTAAACGTCGGCGCATTAACACCGTGTTCGCCAGGCTTCCCAATACGACGCCAACTTCCTCCTGCGAACAATGCACTAGGACACAACCACAAGCTTCAGTTTCGTTGGACCAGGTGACTCAGATTTTGTGCCGTGAACTTGAAGCGATGACCCCTGCTCCAGCTCATGCCTGTTCTGGCGATTCGACGGCTATCACCACTCCGATCGTTCAAGCCATTGTCCGGCAGGAACTGGCAAACGTAGGCATCCATTCTGTTAGCGCCGTAGTCAGTCCACTGCCGACATCGTGGCGTCAGCAGTGCTCCTAATACGAGCAGCGGTTTCCTACACTGTATCGCGACCATGCCGTGTGGCGAACCACTGACAACCGCCCCATCTGCTTCCGTTGTCGTAGTACCGGCCATATAGACCGTTATTGCAACACCCGGTGGTCCTCGCCGCCTCGGGCTTCATACGCTCTTTACTACCGACAGGACGACTACCGACAGTCCGGCTACCGCTCTGAAAAGCTACTCTCCCGTTATACCGCGCCCTACAAGAATTCTGCGCCAGTTTATGACGTCAACTACTAGATAGCGCCACTCGCCCCTGCCTCTTCGATCTCATCGCAGCAGACCGACATTGTTCATGTTCTGCTAATTTACCGTCGTCCTCACAAGCGCCGTGGCGGCGCTTCCGCCGCGGGAGAGTGATATTACGAAGCATTACAGTGGGGACAAGTGCGGAGCCCTACTGTCACGTGCGCGCGAAAGTGTGTGCCTCGTGTGCTCCACGACGTGGTGTGCTCAGTGCCCGGGAGGAACAAGAGGATGACGACGAAGTGAACGCGCGCGCAAACGTGCGCGAGCTCGAGCACGGGAGCGGTGCGGAAGAAGCGAGAAGAGAGGACAGAGCGGAGACGGATTACAGCGTCGACGCAGTCGGGTGTCCGGGCCCGAGTGTCGAGATTCTTCCTGCGGTCCACGAGTTGGAGCTCCGGGCTCCACGTGGCCGCCTGTATATCCTCCCCGTCTCCTGCTCCAAGGCTGCAGTGGCCGGCCGCATTCTTCAAGCGTCGCTACTTCGCCTCGTCACTCTCTGGCACGCTCTTCAGCAGGCGAAGCCACCTCGGCTCCCACTTGTCGCCCGCCCCGCCAGACGGTGAGCCTGTGTCGGCAGAGACTGTTAGTAGGGACGCTAAGTTTGTTTTGTTGCCTCGTTAATGTTCAGGTGTTGTGTAAAAGTGTGCGTGTGTTTGGTTGCCCTCTGTGTGTATAAAGTGTCTTCTGGAATGCACAAACAGCCTCGTCGCTTCAATGGGAACGCTCGCGTTCCTAGCGTAAATACATCTCTTCTAGAACACCCTATGACACCTACGAAGCGAGAACGACGACGAGTGTTCTTGGAACGCTTGCGCGTGTGCGTGCCTTCAGCCATCTTGCAGGTTCCACCAACATTTTAAATAATCATTTCCTCACACTTGCGTCTCCGTCACAATATCCTGTTTGCTACCCTGCCCCAGGGAAGGGGTAAGGGGCGACAGATAAGGATGGTGCTTGACATTGCCACGCACACTTCCATAACAAAGTGTTTAATTAGAAAGGTTAAAGTAGGCGAACTTGTGCCTTACAGAAAACAATAAACTGGAAGCGTCTCAGATGGCGCCTGTGCGTACGCTGTCCAACTCGCTCAAAGATGCACACGTGCTCTTCTTCTCTTTCTGCACTGCATGGTTCGCGCGCACCTCCGTGGACCGAGAGAAGCAGGCACGTGCTGCTCGCAGGAAATAACTGGCGCGCGTAACTTGAACACAGATGGCGGGATTGTCCCCCTTCCAACAGTGCATCGTCTCGATGCTTGACGCGAGGTCCTTTGAAAACTCCAGCCGTAGTGTTGCTGGCGAAAATAGTCATCGTGCAACAAGGTTGTCCTTCGTCTGGTTATTGTCTGTCATAATATGGCTTCATACGGACTACGTGCACAGTTTCTGTGCGATGCCGCCGTCTTGATGACATTACTTGCCCTTCCGGGACAACTTCGTAAGTCAGAGGCCTAAGTTGACGAAGTACTCTGTAAGGGCCAAAATAACGACGGAGCAGCTTTTCGGAGAGGCCGCGTACCCGTATGGGAGTCCACACCCACAGTTTGTCCCCTGGGGCGTACCTGACGTCACGTCGTCGCAAGTTGTACCGATGTGCGTCGAGTTGCTGTTGCTGTTGAATTCGATATCGTTCTAGTTGTCTCGCCTCTTCGGCTCCTTTCGTGAAGTCGCTGATATCAATGATCTGCCACAACATGTGTCATCTTCCATCAGAGTATTCGCTGACGACTGCATTATTTATCGGCCAATCAAAAACACTGAAGATCATGCATCGCTCCAGAACGACCTCGACGTTATTAATGACTGGTGCAGTACTTGGCTCATGACGTTAAATGTTTCAAAATGTAAAGTAATGTCGTTCACTCGTAAACCTAGCATATCCGGACATTCTTACAGCATTAATGATTACATTCTATCGACTACAACACAATATCGGTACTTGGGCGTAGTATTGACACCGAATCTATCCTGGTCCAACCACATTACGGCAATCTCTGCCAACGGTTCCAAATCGCTGGGATACTTAAGACGTAACTTGAAAACCGCACCCTCATACATTCGCAAATTATCTTACATAACACTGGTTCGCCCTCAATTAGAATACGCCTGTTCGATTTGGTCTCCTCATCAAAAATACTTCATTGGTTCGTTGCAAAGAATCCAGAATAGAGCAAGTCGCTTCATTGCAAATAATTAGCGTCCAAATTCCAGTATATCACAAATAAAAAAGGAACTTTCACTTCCACACTTGAACACTCGTCGTGACATCGCCTTGCTGACATTCTTTCATAAGATTACCCACTCCTCCCGAATCACTGTCACAGGTCTGCGAAAACCAAATCTCATTTCACGCAGGCTACACAATCATCTTAGTTACGCCCGTCTATACGGCTCAACAAACGCGTTCAATTACTCTGCGCTTCCGCGTGCCATCCGTCTCTGGAATAGCCTGCCTGATCACATTGCCTCCCAGACTAACTATGATAGCTTCCGCGATATCTTAACAAGCCATTACACAAGCCTCAGCGAGTAGATACCGTACTGTGTAGCGCAAACAAACTTAGCCTTTGGGAATTCTTCAACCCGTAGATATCATCACAGCTAATCTCTGCGTCTGCTTATGTCACGTCATACATCACGATCTTCTTTTTTTTTTTTGCCTTCACACAGGAAATGTACTGTAATTCTGTTAGCCTACGTGGTAGTTATTTTCCCGTCTGCATTTTTTATAACTGCATTGCAAGCTTAATTTTTTGAATAAAGTCAGTTTTTTAAAGAATATAATTGTGTACGCGTAGAATATGCCTAGCTTGTCGGTTCTTGTGCGCAATCGATGCGCCCTTTTGTTTACACATTTATTACCTGTATATTTCATGCATAAGGGACTGTACCCTTCCTTTTTAGTTTTCAGTTAACACCTGCTTTGTTTTGCATTTGTTTCTTTTGTATTGTTTTTATGTTTGGTATGTTTATATACGTATACTTTGTGTAATACCCCCCTTACCCAATGCCCCCAATGGGGCCTGTAAGGTACTTTGAAATAAATAAATAAATATTGTGGTCGTTGTCTGAGTTCACGTCCACCGGTAGCGTTGCATCTAAGGGTGTGGTCACGGTACGTCCAAAAACAAGCTGGAACGGTGTTATTCGAGTCGTCTCCTGTACTGCGGTATTATACGCGAACGTTGCGTATGGCAGTATCTTATCCCACGTTCGGTGCTCTATGTCCACGTATATTGAGAGCATATCTGCTAGGGTTCGATTCAAACGTTCGGTCAATCCATTCATTTGTGGATGATAAGCCGTGGTTTTCCTGTGATTGGTATGGGTCAGCTTCATAATGGACTGCGTTAAATCAGCCGTGAACGCGGTTCCTCTGTCTGTAATGACCACTTTTGGTGCACCATGTCGCAGGACTATGTTGGTGACGAAGAATTCAGCGACTTCTAGAGCGGTCCCTCGAACAAGAGACGCTGCTTCGGCATATCGAGTCAGGCATATCGAGTCTTTTTTGCTTTTGCCTGAAATAAACTTCAACTTCAGGTAGTCTGTTGCAACTACAATCCATCGCTTTCCGGAAGACGATGTAGGAAATGGTCCAGCAAGTCCATTCCTACTTGTTCAAAGGGGGATCCTGGTGGCTCTACGGGTTGGAGGAGGCCCGCAGGTTTCAGCGGCGGTGTCTTACGTCTTTGGCAATCCGGGCAGGTTCTCATGTAGTGCCGCACAGAATTAAGCAATCTCGGCCAGTAATATTTCGTACGAATTCGTGCTACAGTGCTGCTTACTCCTAAGTGTCCCGCGGATGGGTCATCGTGGCACGCTTCCAAGATCTCAGATCTCGTTGAAGGGACGACATGCAGGAATGTCTCTGTACTGTGTTCAATATTCCGCTTGTACAGTACGGTATTTCTGAGGATGAACGACGACAAAGAGCGGGAGAAAACCCTTGGGACGTCAACGGGTTCCCCGTTTAGGTGCCTGGTGAGTAGAACTAACTCAGGGTCAGATTGCTGATGTTGTGCCATCTGTAATAATGTTACAGCGCTGACAAAAGGAAAATCTTGTCCGTCTTCTGCAGAAGTGGAAGCAGTAGATTCAAGTGGTGCACGTGACAAACAATCAGCATCACTATGTTTACGCCCGGACTTGTAGACGACTGTTATGTCGTATTCTTGTAGCCGTAGGCTCCATCTTGCAAGGCGCCCAGACGGGTCCTTGAGGTTCGCTAACCAGCATAATGAATGGTGGTCGCTGATCACTCGAAAGGGTCTACCGTATAAGTATGGCCGAAACTTGCTAATAGCCCATACCACCGCGAGACATTCTTTTTCTGTCGCTGTGTAGTTTACCTCAGCCTTCGAAAGAGTCCGACTAGCATACGCAGTGACTCGCTCCAGTCCATTCTGCCATTGGATGAGGACAGCTCCGAGACCTGCAGCGCCCTCGTCAAAGTGTGCCAGAACTGGATGGCTTTGAAGGCGCCGTCGTAGTTCATTGAAGGCATTCTCTTGTTCGTGTTGCCAGATGAAAGATGTGTCTTCCTTCGTCAGTCTTGTGAGTGGTTCGGCAATCTTCGAAAAAATTTTCACGAAGCGTCTGTAATACGCGCAGAGCCCTAAAAATCGCCTGACAGCCTTTTTGTCCGTCGGTTTCGGAAAATTTTCCAAGGCCGCCGTCTTCTCAGGATCAGGTCGAATGCCTTCCGCACTAATGACATGTCCGAGGAAAAGCAGCTTGTGGAAGCCGAAATGACTTTTCTGCGGCTTAATTGTCAGGCCTGCTGAACTAATTGCTTCTAAGACGGCTCGCAGTCGTTCGAGATGCTGCTCGAAGGTAGTAGAAAAAACTACAACATCGTCAAGGTAAACGAGACAGGACTGCCATTTCAGGCCGGAAAGTACGGTGTCCATCATCCGCTGGAACGTGGCGGGAGCGGAACAAAGGCCGAATGGAAGTACCTTGAACTCGTATAGTCCGTCCGGTGTCACGAATGCCGTCTTCTCGCGATCTCGGTCGTCCACTTGGATCTGCCAGTATCCACTGTTCAAGTCCAGGGAGGTAAAGAACTTCGCGTCTCGTAGTCTATCCAGAGTGTCATCCATTCTCGGAAGGGGATAAATGTCTCGCTTAGTTACGGAATTCAGCCTTCGGTAATCGATACAGAAGCGCAAGGACTGGTCTTTTTTCTTTACAAGTACTACAGGTGAGGCCCATGGACACTTGGATGGCTGAATGACATCATCTCGGAGCATTTCTTTAACTTGATTCGCGATGGCCTCTCTTTCCTTTCGTGACACCCTGTAAGGGTGCTGGCATATCGGTCTGATTGATTCGGCGACAATGACCCGATGTTTCGTAATAGGAGTACGTCTGACTTTAGATGACGTAGAAAAGGATGCTTCGAATTCCTTTACGAGGTTTTCTATTTGTTTCTTTTGGTTAGGCAGTAGTCCTGTCGCGATGTCAATGGGCCTGATGATAGAATTCACATCTTCGGAATCGGATAGCGAGGTATCAGAAGCGCTCAGGTCCGCTACTTGGATGAAGTCATGAAGCCTTGCAATCACAGTTCCTTTTGCAACGTGCTGTACTTTATTTCCAAAGTTGGTGAGCAGAACATTAGCACACCCGCCATGCAGTTGAACAAGACCTCTTACCATGCAGATTCCTTTTTCAAGCATCTGCTCGGTGTTGCTGTCCGCAAGCCCATTATAGTCACTGAATGCAATGTTCTTTACTTCGACAGCTACGCTGGACCTGGGAGGCACCACGACGTCGTCGTCCACGATACATAAATCATAGAATTTTTCTTCAGCATCAAACGTTGCGATAGCGTGCCTCGTTGAAAATGACACGCATGCTTCCCGTAGATTAATCACAGCGCCGTTAGCCAGTAGGAAATCCATGCCAATAATCGTCTCTTGAGCACTCTGCCAGCACAATAAAACTACCGACATAGGTGAAACCTCGTATGTCGACTCTAGCGGTGCACCTTCCCGTCGGTCCTATGAGGTGCCCTCCTGCGGTGCGAACTGGTGATCCTCTCCAAGGCGTCAGTACTTTGCGTAGCGTTCTGACTAGCTCGCTGCTGATAACGGAGTAATCTGCACCTGTATCCACAAGAGCAACCACTTCATAGCCGTCAACAAATACGCGCAAGTCGGAAGTGGTTTCGCCATCACGGTGTCGGCTCCTGTGTTTATCGTCCTCCTTCGGAGTCAGCGATGGAGGCTCCTCTGTATCAGCGTCGTTAGCGGCCATACCTGCACAGGTCACTGAACCTAGTTTTCCCGACGAGGGCTTTGTGAGCGGCGCCTTGGCGTCGGGGAGCTTGATGACGGTCGAGGGCTTGGCGATCGATGTCTCAGCGACGCCGTCGATCGAGGCTGATGCTGCGGAACGTCATGCGAAGCTTGACGTCTCGCCAGGTACTCCTCAATTTCAATAGGACGTTCACCGTAACGAGGGCGAGGCGCCTCTACTGGGAAACCGCGAAGTCCCGCCTGACGATACTGGCAGATTCGGTAGACGTGGCCCGCCTCTCCACAGTGGTAGTAGCACAGAGGTCGCCGGTCAGGAGTGCACCATATGTCTTTCTTCCTTGGTCTCCACTCTGTTGGTGGGAGAGCAGGTGGAGGCATCGCACGTCTCATGGTAGCGGCTGCGACGTCCATGCGCACGGGGGTTTCTCGTAGCAGTGTTTCAGCATATGAGACTCTCGGTGGTAGCTGCAGTGGTGCTCCTAGCTGTGCATCCGGTTGTGCAAGTGGTTCCTGAACTACCTGTCGGACTTCATCTCGTATTACGTCGACCAGTGACGAGAGTGCTGGGGGGCTTTGGTCATGTCGCTGCCTCTGCAGCTCTTCTCGCACTACGGAGCGGACTAGCTCTACGGACTACGGAGCGGACTATACCACATTGAGTTCGTCATCCTATCCCGCTGTTCTCATGCCATGATATTAGGATGGGACTTCCTGTCCTCGCATCATGCAGTTATCGATTGCGCACGTGCAGAACTTGCGCTATCTCCATTCGGCAGCAATCTTTTTGAAGATTCCTCGCGGGCATCTACTCGAGTATGCGTCGCCGCTGACACCGAGATTCCTCCGTTCTCTTCCACCCTTGTTCCCCTTTCCTGCGTTGGGTTTGCCGACACCACAGTTCTTTTCATGCCGTCTCATCTTGCTAGTCGGCGTCATCCCATCTTAGTTCCGTTTTCTCTTCTGAACGTTCGACATGGTTCCAGCGCTCTTTATGTTTCGAACTTCTTTTCTTCTCCTGCAAGCTTGCATCACAACGAATGTCTCGGCTATGGGGAAGAACTTGACCAACGCTTTGTGCCTGACGAGCCGACTCCTCCGCAGGTTGACGCCATTGAAATTTCCTCTTCTCCGACAGCACCGTCATGTGAAGGAATATTCTCGCGCTCCATAGATTGCAACCTCACTCCGAGCCAACGCACTCAAATTGTCCACTTCCTCAACCGCTTTCGTTCCTCATTCGACTTCCAGCAAGCGCCCTTAGGCCGTTCTACAACAGTTGTCCACCACATAGACACAGGCGATCACGCACCGCTGCATCAGAGGCCCTACCGTGTCTCTGCGTCAGAGCGCCGCGTAATCGACGAGCACGTTCAAGACATGCTCAAACGCGGCGTCATACAACCTTCGCATGGTCCCTGGGCTTCCCCTGTAGTGCTCGTCAAAAAGAAAGATGGGACAATGCGTTTTTGTGTGGACTATCGGCAACTCAATAAGGTAACACTCAAAGATGTCTATCCTCTTCCACGAATTCACGGCGCGTTAGACTGCCTCCAAGTCGCCGAATTCTTTTCTTCTTTAGATTTGCGGTCCGGTTATTGGCAAGTTCCAGTTGCCGAGGAAGACCGCCCGAAAACAGCCTTCGTTACACCTGATGGTTTATATCAGTTTACCGTGATGCCTTTTGGTCTGTGCAATGTGCCTGCCACATTTGAAAGAATGATGGACAATATCTTGCGTGGCCTAAAGTGGCAGATCTGTCTTTGTTATCTCGACGACATTGTCATATTTTCGCCTGATTTTCCTTCCCACCTACTTCGCCTTGAACGCGTCCTCACATGCATCGCCGCTGCCGGCCTGCAGCTCAATTTGAAGAAGTGCCGCTTCGCCGCGCGGCAGCTT
Organism: Hyalomma asiaticum; assembly: GCA_013339685.2. Lineage (NCBI taxonomy): Eukaryota > Metazoa > Arthropoda > Arachnida > Ixodida > Ixodidae > Hyalomma > Hyalomma asiaticum. The sequence continues at coordinate 33,309,699 of CM023482.1, forward strand.
GTCATCATAGGCCATGTTGTTGCAAAAGATGGCGTACCTCCTGATCCAGCGAAACTCCGCGCTGTTGCAGAGTTCCCACGACTAAGGACCCTGAAGGAACTTCGCAGCTTCATCGGATTATGTTCTTATTTTCGAAGTTTCATCCGGAACTTCGCCACCGAAATATAACCTTTGACGAAGCTTCTCCGCGCTGACAGCAACCTTTCAACTTGGTCACCAGACTGTGATGCCGCATTCAGAACCTCGCGTCGCCTGCTCACCTCGCCGCCAATCCTGCGCCATTTCGACCCAAGCGCACCGACAGAGATACACACGGACGCCAGCGGCGTGGGTCTCGGCGCTGTTCTTGCTCAACGAAAGGCTGACTTCGATGAGTACGTCGTCGCTTTTGCGAGTCGCGCATTAACGAAAGCTGAGACCAACTACACCCTTACTGAAAAAGAATGCTTGCCTATAATCTGGGCAATAACTAAATTCCGTCCCTAACTATACGGACGCCCATTCGACGTTATAACCGACCACCATTCCTTGTGCTGGCTGTCTTCTTTAAAAGAACTTACCGGCCGTCTCGCTCGATGGGCGCTTCGCCTACAGCAGTACAACATTCGCGCGCTGTACCGGTCTGGCAGAAAGCACTCCGACGCAGACGCCCTGTCCCGTTCCCCAATTACAGATACAAATGAAGAAAGCAAAATTAATACAAATGAATACAAATGAAGAAAGCAAAAGAAGTTAACCTGCAAGTTTTCTTCACCATCAAGACTCACAAGCCGGAGCGTCCATTCCGCACAATAGTTTCTGAAAGGGGAAGTTGGCAGCACGTAGTCTCAGGTTTTCTGCAACGCATGCTTGAAATATTGGACGTCAAAGACCCTTTCAAGGTAAAAAATTCAGAGTTGATAACTGAAGAATTGCGCTCAGGAAGGTTTAATGGGTGCTATGCCGTTAGTGCGGATGTTGTTGATTTGTATTATTCGTTGCCGCATCCAGACCTTCTGAAATGTGTCAAAGAGTGCATCACGGAAGACAACGATGAGCTTCAATTCATTGCAAAGAGTGGCATTTCGGTCGACTCTTTCATCGAATTGCTCAGTTTCTACGTGAAGTCAACCTTCATTACCTGGAAAGGGAAAGTGCTTCTTCAAAAAGCCGGCGTGTGTATCGGATCAAGAGTGGCCCCCATATTAAGCGACATTTTCCTCGGAAAAGTCGACACGGCACTGCAAGATAGACTGCCCACAATGGTTAAAGGCGTGTTACGATTCGTCGATGATTATTTAATTTTCCTGCCAAAATCGGATGGACCTGAATGCGTAACTGAAGTGTTGAGCGCTTTTCAAGTCGAAGGAAGGGGACTATGCTTCACCAAAGAACTGCCCTCAGACAACCGAATTCGCTTTCTGGACCTACAGCTCGACTTCCAGGGGCATCATGTATGCTGGTTTTATAACCCAAGGTCTAGCAAACCCCTGCTGAATTTTAAGTCTGGGCATTCGAAGCTAGTGAAGCGAGGCATTGCCGCATCGACGCTGGGATCGGCACTCAAGAAGTCCTGCGCCCACCGGGTTCAGGAGAGCTTCACCTTTCAGGTGCAGAGATTACAGGACGCAGGATTCCCAGTGACCGTTCTTTCCTCGGTGTGCGAGAAGTTGTTGAGGCAAATGAAGAAAGGAACCTGCGAAAATCGACAAGAACTGACTAAGTATGCGGTCATTCCATACAAGCATAGGTTGGCCCACGGGCTCAAGAACGTCGGCAACAGGTTCGGCGTCAACGTTGTGTTTTCTGCAAAACACAAGCTGAGCAGGATGTGCCCCTTCTTCAATCAGGACTCTCGAAGAAAAAAGAAAGGATGTGAAATCAAGCATGATCAGAAGTCCCAGGAGTATGTGCCGTGTGAGTGTGATGTGGTGTACAGGATTCCGCTATCGTGTGGTAGAACATATATTGGACAGACGGGACGCTGCATTAACACTAGACTCAAGGAGCACAATGCTTCTTTGAAGAATGCGGCTCATTCTAATCTATCTATGCATTGTAGGTCATGTGGGTGCTCCCCTGGTTTCACAAACACCAAGATCATCTATAAGCACTGCCATCAGATTAACAGAGAAGTAGTAGAAGCGTATCATATTGCTAACGAAAAGGAAAACTGTGTAAGCCAAGCTTCCATTGATTTGTGTAAAAAAGAATTAGATTTTCTGCGGCAGGGGGTTTTGTGAATGTCATGATTTTATCCTACTTGGACATGACGCGGCGACAATCCATGACACGTGCACGCCCAGCGAGGAAATTGCCTACGGCGAATTCTTTGGCTTTCAGCCATGTGTTGCGAGCGGGATCGAGATCTTCGTGCAAAGTGCATGAGTACTCATTGTTATCATGTGTGCATGCATATCCCAGGAATGTCGAGAGCACCTTGGCTACTCATTCACAGCTCATAGTACGACATAGCGTTGGCACGGACGTCTTTTTTTTTTTTTTTGCCGTAAGAAAATGCACTATATGGTACGTCGATGTCTTATCATTAGGCTCGCTCGTTGAAATTTTCCTACGGGATAGAGCAAAGCTGCACATAAGCACGCTGAGTGGTATAAGCGCAACTGATGTTACAGAAGCACAGTCATTACAACTGCTGGTGCAGCAGGCTTATTCACTGCTCATACCGTGTGAGAGGAGCCGCTGTATCCTAGTGGTAGCGAGCGTGCATGGCACCTCAAGGGAGCGTGGCTGTCTGTGTGCCTGTCTGTTTTTTTATGTCTATCTTTAAATCGCAACTTGAGTAGACTTCAAGCCGGCCGGCCGATATTGACTGCAAGCAGAAAAAAAAGTGTGGGCCGCTCTGGAGGCAGTGCGTCGAATGAGGTGCAGAAAACTTCACATGCCGGTCGAAGTTGCAGGTTGGAACCCCGCAGCGGCGCCGATTCGCATGCCCATTTCGGGCAACCGCGGCATTTAATATGTCTATTCGGCTGGTCCTTGACTGCCATAGGCTGCATAAAATTGAAACACCTTTGGCGCATACCCAGGCCGAACATTACGCGCACGTGCTACACGTGATTCCAGTACCGTTACAGTCGACTATATCATGTTAGTTTCTGGAAGGGGCCTTCATTCACTTACTGAGCCATTGTCCCAAACTTTTTGGAATAACCCGAGCGTCTGGAATCGCCATCTCGGAACACTTCATCCTTTGCAGAAACTCCATCGACTTTATCCCGCTATGACGGAACCTTATTGTACCGCCTGTGGTTAGGTGTGGCTTTTAAAAAGAGCCTGCTCATATTTGCACAGGAACGCTAGACACTTCAACACGCGACTCTTGCAAGCTGAAGGTAGGCTTGAACGCATACTGTGCGAATGTGCTCGCTTTACCAAAGAAGGCGATATTCTTCGCGCTGCTTTAAGGCTACTTGACCAGAGACCTTCCTCTGAGGAAAAAATTCTCAGACCATAGCCCTGCGTTTCGCAGGCTAGCGAAGCGACGCGGGCACTGCTTCAGTTTTTATACACGACTGGGATGAGTGACTGCTTGTCGGTTCACAATGGACAGACACGTACGATCTACCCAATGACCAGTCGCACTTCCCTTTCTTTCTCTCTCTCAATCCCTTAATCCCATCCCCCAGTCCCCGCCTATACTTCCTCCTCCTCGCCCAGCCATGTGGTCTAGTTGTTATAGCCCTCGGCTGCTGATCCGAAGGTCGCGGCGGCTGCATTTGGATGGAGGTGAAATGTTGAGGCCCCTGTATGTGCGATGCCAGTGCACGTTAAAAAACACCAACTGGTCGAAATTACCGGAGCCCTCCACTACGGCGTCTCTCATAACCAGAGCTGGTTTTGGGACGTTAAACCCCACAAATAAATCAATACTTCCTCCTGCTCTTCCTCCTCCTAGTGATATAAAAATGAGTCATCATATCCTTCATACCTTTATACCCTGCATCCCGAAGGTTGGTGCGTACTAGGCAAACGATACGACCAGGAGAGCACCGAGCTAAGAGGATACAAATTTATGGAAGTTGGTACTGTTTGAACATGTTGGTCTACACCAATGTATGAACATGTCGTATAGGTTGTAATATAAGCTCATGCGTGTTTTTAGCAGTGAAGCTACTTAAGCTGGCCGTAAATTGTCAGGTTTGCCAGTTTTAACAGCGAAGCTGTTTAAGCTAGCCGTAATTTGTCAGGCATCATGCAATACCACGTGACACTGGATTACGTCATGTTGGAGCAAGCCTGTCACGTGACACTGACCTACGTGATGTTGGAGGAAACATGCCATGTGCTGTTTCTTTATGGGAGCTTGCTGGGAGCGTATAAAGTGATATCGCATTAAGCAATTCTTGCAGAAATATGTCACGTGTTAGTGAGTTACGTGATGGTTGCGGAAACATGTCACGTGACATAGCGTTACCTGATTTTGCCACAAACATGACACGTGACATTGAGTTACGTGATTTTCGGAGAGCATTCCACGTGACGTGTTACGTGAATTATGTGGAAACATGTCACGCAAACACCCAAACTCGCGTAACAAATGTCACGTGACATGTAACCGCCTAAACTAGATAACGCGATGTCACGTGAAATGTTCCCGCCAGAATATCACACGACTCAAGTGACCCGTTTCAGCAGACTATCAGCCACCTTCGCTGTGACCTGGAGTTGCGCAATCTAGCGGGAGCTGTGTAATTTTTTCCTATGAATTGGGCTAGAAGCGCCGTCATTTGTACTTATTTTCTTTTTACCCTTGCTTTCCTATTTTCGCTGATATACCAACGCGTTGAACGAGCCTCGATAGATAGATAGATAGATAGATAGATAGATAGATAGATAGATAGATAGATAGATAGATAGATAGATAGATAGATAGATAGATCCAAAGTGAATTAACATTGGTGATAAGGAAGCTCAACCGTAGTTGTGGATGACGAGGTTGGCACCGACTGGCAGACACGATGGCGTCTAAGCTTAACCAGCTACAGCAGCAAATCACCTTCCGCTTGCGCCCCGCTATAGCATTGACGAGCCGGCTGCGGAGCTATCATGGGTGCGCTTCTTCACTACAATTGCCAAGAAATGCTTCGCATTAAAAGATACACAGATGCCATATTTTCAGCCTCCTGCAGGTTTCAAATCAGGTAAAAGACTGATAGGACACCACGCATAGTGTAACGAACTATCAAAACTCCCAGTGGCCGTGCAGTTATTAGCGACACATTTGCATGATTTAATTATAGGTGTGAGACATCGCATGAAGTTGCACCTTCTGAGTGCGTATGTTCTTACGAAGCATTAAATGAGGATTAGTGTGGAGCTCTACAAAGTGCGGAAGACGAAGAGTGTTCATGAAATGCTTGCGCGTGTGTGCCATCAGATATTTTGGTCGGTTCCGCTGACACATTGTAAATAATAATTTCGTCACTCTTCAGTCTCCGTCGTATTTGCTGGAAGGTGCTGGGCACGACACGCCTCGCAACTGAACTCCGCAGTGTTCGTCGTTTAGAGGGCCTCTCTAACATGGCGGAAGGAACAACGCCTCAATCCAACCCCGCGGCTTCGACGGTCGCACCTACGCATCCTCGGGATCCTGGCACGTTCAGTGCTCCTGGTGGTTCCGATGATGTGAACGTCGAGGACTGGGTGGCATATTACGAACGCGTGAGTACACTCAACCGATGGGGCCCTACACTCATGCTGGCCAATCATCATATTTTATCTCAAAGAAACTGCGAAAGTGTCGTTTGAAATCCTCCAAGGCGAACTCGGAAGGAGGGCGAAGAGAAGACGCTGGACTTGGGAAACTCGTCGGGTGGTGGATAGCAGCGATGAAAGCGCTCGCGCGCCGTGCGCAGAGGCCTACAGAGTCTTACATCTCGTACATGGAAGACGTGTTAGCACTGTGTCGTATGATCGACGCCGAGATGCTGGCAGCCGGCAAAGTTAGTCATATCCTTGAGGGGAGCCCACCCTGCCCGAAAACTCGCCTAACGGTGCACCGGCCTCCGGATGCCTGAGACGGCAGCCCAGCGAGCGTTGTCTACACGGCACACCGCGTTTTGCCGGCGCGGCTGTGACTTGACACCTCGCGAGCGTGAGACGGCGAGGTTTCGCGCGCTTCGAGGCTCGCTCTATCGCTGCATGATCGTGTGACAGCGACGTTTCTCTCGCTTCGCGTGGTCTACGCGTGGACACCGCGAACTTCTTCAAGGCTGCTTTTTAGTGTGACGAATTGCGAAACTGCGTATAGGACGCTGGGCAGTGACACCTGATGACAGCAAGAGCACGGATATACCGCAACGGCGGTGGACGTAATCATCTAGTGTTCTGCCTACTACAACGACATCTGCGTACTCTTTAGGCACGACGCCGAATGGTTGAAGTGCAACCAAGCTGGATATGCCGAAACGTCGACGACCGTTCAAATTTAGTTCTGCTGCTCGACTTGACTGAAAAACACCGGTGTGTCTGCAGTAAGTGGTGATATCAAGAGCTGTGTTCTATGCATTCAGGAAAGTGCTCATCGCAAAAACAAAAACACGCACGTTTGTGTGTTGGTGTCGTATGTTAGGTCTTTGTGAGCCATGACTGCGTACTGATAGATGTGTGCCACAGGAGCTAGTGCGCTGTGTCTCCTAACAAGCTGTCTCTTGTGAGCTAAAACGAACAGTTTGCTTCCATTTTGCCGGAGCTACAACGGTGGCCGCTTCTTGTGGTCCGATTGTCTTCAAATCCAATTTCACGCCACCGATCACTCGCACTTCTGAATTTCGTAATAGCTTGGTGACGTACAGCAAGTACTGTTTCCAACACCCCGAGCACAATATCGCCGCGCGGGCACTTACAATGTTACAATGTGCATACTTGTAAACAAGTTCTTGATCAGCTTCATTCGTTTTCGTACCTATCTATTTGTAATCTGGGTTTGTTCTTATCCCAATAAAACGGGTACGACTCAACGTCTCTAAAACACTCGTCGTGTAAAAGTTCCTTCCGCGAGATCGAGGATCGGGTACGGAGAAAAAAAAATATGCGAAGAGCTGCCTAACTGATGAAGTCGTCGCGGCGGCTCGTGAGAGTGGCCATAGCAACCAATCTTCCGTCGCTGATTGGTGACATCGGCGCCGGCGGCCGGCAACGGCTGCAGGCTGCCGGAAAACTCGGGTCTCGGCTCCAAATTGTCCGGCAAGCTCCGCGGCAAGAAAATCTTGCCGTTTTTACGAGGATCGCCGTCGGCCGGCAAATTCAGAACCGCAAACGGCGAACGGCAAGCTGCTTTGCCAGTACTGTGGCCGTGCCTTTAAGGGTATTGCTGACGGCGCCTTGAACCTTCTAATGTATAAGAACTACGCTACTGTAGACGTCGTCGTCAAAGTGTGCCGGCGCTTTGAGTAGGCTAAAAGTTGGCGCATTAACAAAGTGTTCACCCGGCGTCCCAGTACAGCCGCAACTTCCTTAAGCTAAGAATGCACTAGGACAGAACCGCAAGCTTTAGTTTCGTTGAAACAGGTGACTTAGATTGTGCACCGCGAACTTGAAGGGACGGCTCATAATCCAGCTCATGCCGGTTCTGGCGATTCGACGGCTGTCAGCACTCCGATTGTTCAAGCCATTGTTCGGCAGAAATTTGCCAACGTATAGGCGTACACTACATACGCGCCGTAGCCAGTCCCCAGCCAACATCATGGCGTCAGCCGTCGTCTTATTACGAGCGGTGACTTCCTACACAGTATCGCGACCACGCCATGTCACCACTGACAACCGACTAGCTTGCTTCCGCTGTTGTTGTACCGGTCATATAGCCCGTTATTAGGGGCGAAGCTCCTCTTAGTCTAACCTTGTCACGCGTCAGTCGTCAGGCGTAACACGCGTGCCTCCCGGCACGCGCTCGCCCTCGGCGCGTCTCTCTCTCTCTCTCTCCCGGCGTGTGCCTCCCGGCGCGTGCCTCTGCTGTCTTGTGAGAGAAAGAGAGAGAGAGAGAGAGCGAAAGGCGCGCGTTGGCTATGGAAACGCTCTTTCTTAGAGGAACGCTGTACCAGCTCGCAAAGAAGGAGAACGTGCCCTCACCCGCGAGAGACAACGTTGGCGCAGGCAGCGTCTCCTAGCGAGTTTCTTGATTGAGAAATGCCGCCTTCTCGCGTTGGAGAAGCGTTCACCGGCAACCCATATATATATATATATATATATATATATATATATATATATATATATATATATATATATATATATATATATATATATATATGTATATATAAACGCGATGTCTGGATCTTGACTTGCAATGAGCCCCGCCACGGTGGTCTAGTGGTTATGGCACTCGGCTGCTGATCCGAAGGTGGCGGGATCGAATCCCGGCCGCGGCGGCGGCTGCATTTCGATGGAGGCGAAATGTTGAGGCCCGTGTGCTGTGCGATTTCAGTGCACGTTAAAGAACCCCAGGTGGTCGAAATTTCCGGAGACCTCCACTACGGCGTCTCTCATAATCAGAACTGGTTTTGGGACGTTAAACCCCACAAATCAATCATTGACTTGCAATGAAGTGCCGGTGGGAGATATCACTTGTGCATAGTTGAACCATGAGGATTCGTAGCGTGCGCGTTACCTAAATTAATCCGGAACTCGGCACGATCTGCGATGAACCTCATGAGCTTCGCCCACTCATCATCATTCACTCCGTTGATATGCTGTAATATTTTGCAACACCCGCTGATCATCGCCGCCTCGGGCTTCGATTGCTTTTTATTACCGACAGGTAAAGCTACCGCTTTGCGTCTTCCGCCCAGTAGTCTGCTCCGAACGACTACAGAAGCCTAAATACCCTCTTGCCGTCACCACGTAGTCACCAGTCGCACTCACCCCAAGGCCATCACCAGTCGTCACGACCACCGCAGGGTCGCCGACTGCCGTCCCACTTTAACCCCACTCCTGCTTATTCGTAAAATAAACAGCGCAGCACCGGGAGGTCACGCTGCATTGACGGCTTCCACCCCAAATCCGCTTTTGACGCTGCCAACGAGACGAACATTGTTAGACGTTTCTGTGGTTGGTGTGACGGTTCTTTCCCCTAAAGATACCGGAGCGCGAATTTCCGTAATGAGTGCAAATCTTCGCCGCCGACTGCATAAACTGCTCACGCCTGCCTCTTTCCGCACATTCCGAGTCGCTTATGGATGGACGTCTGCCGTCGTTGGGAAGTCTAGCGTCTGTATTGCTGGTCGTCTTATTCCCATAGAATTTGCCGCCATAGAGCAGTGCGCCCATGATATGATCCTCGGCGTGGATTTTTTAAATTCGAAGCATTTCTTAGCGAACTTCGGCGACTTTGAGCGTACTATCTAGCCGCCTACGATTTTGTGCTCTCCTGGCCGTTTCGCTAATGGAATGTTTACGAAAATTGGTATGCCACAACATGACTACATGACGAACATAAATGACAGGTCATAACATGAAAATCATGACATGTACGTCATGAGCGGCATGATTTACATGCCATGGTCTTGGTGCTCTCCTGGACGTTTCGCGAATGGGATGTATGCGAAAATTGGTATGCCACAACATGACTACATGACGAACATAAATGATAGGTCATAACATGAAAATCGTGACATGCATGTCATGAACGATATGATTTACATGCCACGGTCTTGGTGCTCTCCTGGGTGTTTAGTTAATGGGATGTATACAAAAATTGGTTTGGCACAACATGACTGCATGACGATGATAAATGAAAGGTCATAACATGAAAATCATGGCATGCATGCCCTGAGCGGCATGATCTACATGCCACTGGTTTCGTTAATGGGATGTATACCACAATTGCTGTCGCACAACACGACTGCATGACGAATGTAAATGACAGGTCATAACGTTAGAATTATGACGTGCGTGTATGAGCGGCATGGTTTACATGCCACAGTCATGGTGCTCTTGCGGCCGTTTCGTTAACTTCATATGTACCAAACTCGGTATAGCGAGACAACAATGCAAATCCATTTTACGTTCCTGATGCGTGCTTCGCATTTCCTTGATTGCCACTGCACGTGGGATCTGCCAATTTTTTCTGCTCATTCTGCGCTCATTGATTGTTCAACCGGTGTCCTTCTGCTTGAGCTGCCCCAGCTTTCTCACCTTCCGGCCGACCTACCTCCGCGTTTGTGCTCTCGCCATCATATACGCTTGCCGCCTGAAGCTGTTAATTACGTAACTTTGACTGCCCCACGTGACGTGAGCAATTCTAACTACCTTTTGTCCCTGTTGTGGACGTTGTGTTGGAGCGCGGCGTTTTCCATTGCGCGCACCATTGTTCCCGTGACTAACTACAGAGCGGTTGTTCCCGTGCTTAAGGTGAGCCTGCTGACTCAAATTATTCCGCAAGGCATGACATTGGACACCATCTCTGCGGTGGACAATTTCGAGCTCGCCATTTTGGACGCTGATGTTACGTTACATTCCCCAGATGACAACCCCCTCACTCCGCCACTCGAGGGCATTTCCAAGATGATCGCTCCCGATCTCACCCCAGCGCAAGCTGCTGACCTCCGTCGCGTTCTTGTGTCTTATCGTGACATATTTGACTCTGATGGTCGGCATCAAGGCCAACCGTCTGTTGTGGCTCACCGAATCCACACTTATGACGTACATCCTGCACGCCGACGTCCCTACCTCGTCTCTCAAGGAGAACGTCAAGCCATAAAGAGTGAAGTCGATAAAATGATTGCTGAAGACGTCATAGATCCTTCATCTAGTCCGTGAGCGTCTGCGGTTGTCCTGGCGCTCCTGCGTAGAAAGTGATCCACAATGGCGTCGATTCCTTGCCTTTCATCGATGACGCCCTCGAATGCCTTCACGGAGCCCTATATTTTTCATCCATCGACCTTCTGTCCTGCTATTGGCAAATTTCAGTCGACCCCATGGACCACGAGAAAGCTGAGTTCGCTGAGCCCGATAAGCTTTACCAGTTCAAGGTCATGCTTAAGTTCTGACTTTGCAGCGCCCCAGAAGCTTTCGAATGCATGATGGAGTCCTTGTTCCGAGGAAACAAGTGGTTCATTTGCCTATGCTACCTATACGACTTCATGGCCTATTCACCCACGTTTAATAGCCATCTCCGACATCTGTTGGCCGTTCCTGATTAGAGCTGCTCTCCAGCTCAAATCCGTCAAATGTCGTTTCTGACGGCGCCATATGACTATACTTGGACACCTTGTGAGTACTGCAGGTGTTCAGCCAGATCGAGATAAGATGCGATCGTTGCGAGAATTTTCTGTGCCGTGCTCAAGGTAGGGCGTCTTAAGTTTCGTAACAATATTTTCCTACTTCCATCGCTCTGTTCGGAGCTTCGCGGACATAGCCCGGCCACTTAATGATTTTTTTAAAAGCGCGTTCCCTTCATATGGGGCCTCGAGCAGGCAGACCTTTTCTGCCCTCATTCACTTCTTCACTATGCCACCAGTGATAGGACCATTTCTGTCCCTCGTCGCCCACAAAATTACGGACCGATGCCAGTGGCCATGGAATCGGAGCTGTCCTAGTCCAAAAACAGCATGGCAACGACAGAGTAATCGCTTATTCAAGTCGTGTTCTTCAGACCTCGGAACAGAAGTTCTCCATCACGGAGCGTGAATGCCTGACGTTAGTGTGGGCCGTGACCAAATTCAGACCTTATTTGTATGGTCGCACATTTTCCATGGTTACCGACTATGACGCCTTTTGCTGGCTGTCGCCGCTCAAGGGCCCGTCTTACTGTCTCTCTCCAGGAATGCTCGTTTACTGTGTGTCACAAGTCGGGACGACTCCACCAGATGCAGGCTTTTCATCACATCACCCCGTTAATGCTCCCGACGTCACTGACTCTGACTCAGACACCTGCGTGCTCTCATTTCGTGGTATGGATGATATTCTGAGCGAACAGCGACGAGACGCCTCGTTACGATCGATCATCGACAGTCTGACGTCTTCCACACCAGACCCTTCTCTTCGCCTGTTCGAATTACACGACATCATTCTGTATCGTTGTAGCTTCAGCCCCAATGACCTGGAACTTCTGCTTGTCTCACCTCAACATCTACGCTCCAGTATTCTGCACCAACTGCAAGACGTTCGCACACCTGTCACCTAGGTGTCTCTTGCGCGTACGATCGTGTGCTTCGTCGTTTTTTCTGGCCTGGCATGTATCGCTCTGTGGTACGTTATGTCGCTGCTTGTGACCAGTTCCAACGCCGCAAGCGCCCTTCTGCCCAGCCGTCCGGCCTCTTACATCCTATCGATATACCTCTTGAACCGATCTCGCTTTTTGACTGTGACCTGCTAGGCCCCTTTCCTAGGTCTATTTCAGGAAACAGATGGGTTGCGGTCGCAACAGATTATGCCACCCGCTTTGCCATCACCCGGGCATTGCCAACAATATTGTCAACTGAGGTCCCGATTCTCTATTGTATGACATCATTCTCCAGCATGACGCTCGTCGGCAGCTACTCACCGATCGAGGGAGATATTTACTGTCACGTGTCGAGGATCGACTGATTGATTTGTGCTGTTTAACGTCCCAAAACCAGCGCTGATTATGAGAGACGCCGTAGTGGAGGTCTCTGGAAATTCCGACCACCTGGGGTTCTTTAACGTGCACTGACATCGCACAGCACACGGGCCTCAACGTTTCGCCTCCATTGAAATGCAGCTGCCGCGGCCGCGATTCCATTCCGCGACCGTCGGATCAGCAGCCGAGTACCGTAGCCACTAGACCACCGTGGCGGGGAACGTGTCGTGGATGGCATCTCCGTGCATGCTCAACTGAGCACCCTCTTGCCACTGCTTATCACCGCATACAAACGGATTGACCGAGCGCCTCAACCGAACGCTTAATCAGCTGCCATCAATGTACATTTCACCTGGTCAGAGCAGCTGGGAACAAAGCACTCCCATTCGTTACCTTTGTGTACAGCTCTTCACGACATAACACGGCTGGTTGTTCACCATTCTACTTAATATTTCGCACGCACCCAAAGTCACGTTTTGAAACACTCCCTCCTTCAGCTGCACCGTTGTTTGCGGAGTACGCCATCGAGGACGTTGCTCAAGACCGTGCCGCTCGTCAGATTGCCTGTTATCGTCTTTCCTCGTCACAAGCACAGCAAAAAGCTCGTTACGGTAGCCAGTATAGAAGTGTGCAGTTCACGCCGGGCTCTCTCGTTCACCGTGCTGCCGCGTCGGCTTGTCCGAAAAGCTTCTCCCCCGTTATACCTGGCCCTACAAAGTTTTGCGCCAACTCAGTCACGTCAAGAACGAGATACCGCCACTCGCCCCTGCCCCTTCGACCACCTCGCCGCATAATGACGTTGTTTATGTTTCAAGACTCAAGCCGTATTGCTGTGCTATACGTTATTATTCTTTGTTATTCGTTGTCTGTGTTCGTGTTGCGCTGCACCCACTTTAAAATGAACCAATACCAACTAGCTCAAGTTTCCATTCTTTTGCTCTGCTAGTTTCTCGTCGTCCTAGCAAGCGCCGTGAAAGAATGTTGTTACAAAGCATCACGATGAGAATAAGTGCGGCGCTCTATGAAGTGAGGAAGACGACCAGTGTTCGTGAAATGCTTGCGCGTGTCTGTCATCAGCCATTTCGGTCGGTTCCGCCGACACATCGGAGATGATTATTTTGTCAGTCTTCCGTCTCCGTCAAAATATATAATATCCTAACCTCCCCCCACCCCAAATCACTATCTTCGCGGCCGCAAATCTGACGAAGCTTCGCCTAAGTAAATCGCGAACACGCAGTTCCCAAACCCAACCTTGCTGAGCGGAGACTAAAACAGGCTATGAGTGCATGCTCCATCTGTGAGTCGCCTCAACGCTTGTCGTAGTCGTCCCATCGAAACCTAGCTGTCTTAGCCACAAATGCCTGCCTTGTCCAATAGAGGAGGTACCACAGGCACCATGGCTCAGCGACGGCCGGCACTTTGTCTTCTGTCTGCTACCTACGCTCACCCACACCGCGGTTAACAAATTGTTCGTTCCACACCACCGATATAAAAATAGCTATTTCTAGGCGAGCGAAGCTTCGGTCTTCTGGCACGCGTTGTAAAGGTGCCCTGCAGCACTTTTTGAGCAGAGCCTGAAATGGTGCTGAGCGGTGGTGGGTGCACACGTGAACATGTGAGAAAAAATATTATTACTGCGCTGAAAACGCCAGGTAACTGGCAATGTGGTTTCAAACATAGCTGGAAAGCGCCGGCTCGTACTTCAACGAATGATATCGCTGTGGTTACCGACTACGTCGCTTTAGGCAGAAAGAGCATCGGTTGATTTCTGTATCGCGGCAAGCTCACCATCTGTGCTTTGTTTGTCCTGTTAAACTCAATAAACAAGGTACGTACCTCTGAAACAGCAACCAAAAACGCCAAGACACGTTGTAAGTAACGTTGAAAGAAGAGTGGGCGCTTTGCAGCTGCGTTTGAAACCAAATAATGAATTCTTTTGTGCGTTTAGTGCAACAGCATTAGCTTCGCGCGTTTACAGGAGCCTCAACAACTTGCCGCCACCGTTTTCTATATACGAGAGGTGTTGGAGGGCCCCTTAAAACCAAATGGCGAATTTCTACACTGACTGCACACGTCTGGCCAGTGTAGGACAGAAAAGAACCCTTCTATTCAATACTCACAACTCCGTAGGGTCAAAAAGCACGTCTGGGTGTCCAAAGGAAAGTACGAAAAAGTCATCAAGCAGCCCAGCGTGATGTTGTATCTGTAGAAAACACAAACGGCATACGTTTCAACTATGTTTTGTGTGTGTGTATGCGTGTGTGCGTGCGTGCGTGTCTGCGCGTGCGTGCTGTGGTCAGCAAACCTTGTCCGAATACAGTCGATTCTAGTTGTTCTGGTAATTATGGCAATTATGCAGTACGACATTTTAAGTGATTGCTTCTTAAGACACCTTTAACAGCTGAAGAAATGTCAGAAACGCGAAACTATATTAGTAAATATGTAGAAAGCTTCTTCTATTTACGTCGTCAAATCAGCAGGAGAGATTTGTCGTGTTTTACTTCGACTCGTGTCCCACAAATTCGAAAGCAGTTACTAGTCAGGACAGAAAATATGTAGGAGCTGGCGACATTCTATGGTTGAAACTCTCTCTCTATCTCTCTCTCTCTCTCTCTCTCTCTCTCTCTCTCTCTCTCTCTCTGATCAACTATTGCCACTGCACATTTCCTGAGTCGACAAATTCGGGAGTTGGTAAAAATAAAGCATACTTCAAACATCTTCCTGGTACGAGGACGATTTGCTGTCGAGCGTGCCGTTGTCACAATAGATTTCTTTCGTATACCATCATGCTTGTGTTTTAACATCTACAATGACACCGATCTTACTCTCCTGTGTTATCACCTTACCCTAAAGAAATGCAATAGGCACCTGTTCCAAAGTCGAACTCTTCGCGTGCTGTCTCCGGCCGGCATGAGGTTCGAATAACAATTCGTCTAGCGCAAAAAGTGGCAAAGTGACGGCTCTCCGGACATGCTTTATGATCTTTCCACGCATGTGGTTCAGTGTTTTCTAGGCACTTTTCTGCAGCGCAAGAAAGGCAATTTACCTGGGTTCAAACAAGACTTAATTTACAAGGAAAGTAGACTTGAAGGGATAAGAAACGCTTTCACCAGCAATGTCGCTACAACCAACGTTTCGACAAGAGGACTTGCCTTCCTCAAAGCGGCCCTTATAAACCGTATCATGTTGTCGAATCTTGTCGAGATGCTGAATGCAGCGAGAACTACAAAGATATATTGCTATGACACGTTCTTCTTGTAAGCATCGATGATTATGCAAAGGTGCTTTTATATAAACGTCTAGTAAATAATACCTCTCGACGGCTTTGCCTTGTTACGCACGGAGCGCCTGTATGTATATGTCTGAAATAGCGCAAGTACGTTTTAAAATGGGCTGCAACTCTGTTAAGAACAACACGTTGGATACGAAAATTATAAAGGGAAAAAGGCTAGAAGAACGCGTCGCGTGGAAGTATTGAATCCTAGTCGTACGAAATGTAATGAGAATCACGTGAAATGGGCCTTGGGCACATAATAGGCAAGCGTTAGGCCAAAGTACCGTTAAGCGCAATTTGAATACCACGTCCAAGAAACGACGAGTGGTCTGGCAACTATGTGTGCCTAATCCAACCCAGGAGGCGCCGCGCAAAGGCGCCAAACGAGGTTAGCTTGCAGAGGCTACCGGAATGATGTGGCACCGCCTCTCATATATTTTTGTTTCTTTTTTTCCCTCCATGATGCAAACCTGCTCTTGCCTTTGAAACGGCATTGTAAGCTTCCCGGTCCCACATTCGGCATTACACTGCTACTTTCAGGCAGTATAGGACACTAAGAGGCTTACTTAGTTGTCATGGTAAAGTAACAGATCGTCCTGTTGGGATCTTTTCCGTAGTCTTCGGCGGTGTAAGTGTACTCAAGTCTCTCCATCGAGGGCACCACGTGCATATCCACAGCTTCATCGATGAACGTGTCCGGAGTGTAAACGACGTTTCTCTGCACAACGAAGTAAAGTGCTTTGTCAAGGTCTTTCTCAACACACGCATATCAAAGCATGAAAACCGCGCTTGACGAATAATATCATTGTATAAAAAATTAACAACAATCAACATTGCAGCAGAGAGCACATCTCAATATGCGCCGCGTCGTGGGGGATAATTCATACTGCAGGTGTGCTCTACAACAATGGGCGAGTCCTCCATCTTAAGGTGTGCGCAGTTCACGGAATCATCTGACTGCAGAGTCTGCATTGAGCGAGTCGACGGAAGGGCTGAGCGACAGTGGTCGCCGTAGCTTTTGGGACAAAGAAATACAGGCATCTCCTCCGACATCCATGGAAGGGTGGTCCAAGTGGATTACTGTGCTGAATTGATTCGAGGAGAAAACAAACAATATTCTATTTCCCAACACTTAAACTATCGCCCGAAGGGTAACCGCAAGAGGTGTACCGCTTTACAAGTTAAGCTTCGTTAACCCGAAGCTCCTGTTTTTGTGACGTGCTCTACGTGTCTGAGGTAAACACGCGTGAAACTTGTTCGCTGGAGGTGTTATCTTAGTCTAAAGCACGTAAAATAACGTGCAATCCAGCACAATTATGTATGTTATTTACTATTGGAAGTACGAACGCGCTAGAGACGTATAGACCACGCTATTTGCATGCGACCTGTGTGCCACTGTGTCACTTTCCTTCGCTAGTCTCCTGAGATGCATGCTGCTCTGTACTCTACGAGACTGGGTTTTAAATCAGTTGGAAACGAAATTAATCACGCTAAAATAGTATACAATCTGGAAAGGATTGCGCAACTTACAGATGTGAACGCTTATGCGCTCCTGACAATGCTCTCGGACGATGTGCTTGGACGATGTGTTGCAGGTTTCACTACACAGCCACGAAGTGCGAGCTGTAATAGCCACAGACATAACGAAAGCTTATGATACTGTCGGCCATGAAATTATATTCGCGAACCTCATCGACCTGGGTCTTGCGTTGTGGGTCATAAAATTAACATATTTATTCCTTGTAATCGCATCGTTGCGACAAGTGCAGATGGGGCACCATGGATGTGTCACATCGAACAGCGTTCGGTCTTAGCTCCCGTTCTATTCACTATTGCTCTCATATCTCTCGCTTGACAAGCACACCACATTTCGGACGGGAAGTTTTTAAAGCAAAAGCTTTACTGACCCAGTCGAACGGGCCTCGCCGTGTATCTCCGCTTGGCCTTGAAGCGACGAACACATACCGCGTGACTAGGCATGCTCCGCTGCCGCGCGCGTACGTGTGTTCGTGCGTGCGCGCGCATGTACGCGCTTGACCGCCCGCGCTCCGTCGCAGCTCCTGCCCCGACGGCTGCCGGTGGTGACAACCGCTACCTCGCTCGCCGTATCACGTGACTCAGCGCTGTCTTCAAGCTCTCTCTACCACATCGGTTCGCGGGTTAGGTTAGCGTTTCAGTCGCTTGAGTTCCGCCGTTGTGTCATGGTCGCGCGGTAGAAGTAGTGAGAACACTGCTCTATTTCTGCTTGTGTGCGCGTTCGCAGCGGCGAAAACGGCAAGCTGCGTCGGACGAGCCTGCGGATGTAACAGTCCTGGCGTAATAGGCCTCGTGTTTCAGAGAGTCGATCGGCTTGACTTACTCTGTGGCCGGTTGAAACGGCGGGAAACTACCGATCATAGAACGGTATTTGATGCCGTAAAACCAAACCCGTAAGTAAACCATGCAAACAATACAAAACACAAAGTCGAACGTTTGACGGAATCCCGCCTGATCGGGAGACATCATCAAGGGCTAAAAGCGTCGACCACACGTTAAAAACAAAGGAGACATTTTTGCCCATAGATAGTTTTCCTTTGCCGATTGGCCAAGGTAAGCGAGTGCCAAGCTAAGGCACTGGCTGGTGAACGTAAAAGACAAATTGGCAAAAAGCTTGGCACTCGCCTAGCTTGGAAATTTGGCCAAAGAAAAGTATCCAGGAGTGCTTTACAGCATACCTTGCGCAGATGCGATCGTCTTTACGTGGGCGAGACTGGCAATTTCTAGCAGAGAGTGAAACAAGATCGTTGTGATGTTAAAGAAGAACGTTGCATCCAATGCATTGGCGGAACACGCGGAAACGACTGGCCACGTCATTCCTTGGGACAACGCAATCACTGACAGGAAGAAAAATTTGACACAAGTACGGTAGCGCGAAAAAGCACGCATGAACAAAGGAAGGAACGCAGTACAGGCGAAGGCTCCTTCTTTTCTTCGTCTGTGTTTCTTCGCGCTACCGTGCTTGTGTTAAGAATGCACCACTAGCCCAAACAATAGTGTGAGAGAAGAATTTGGCTGCGTGACTTTATATACAATCGTTAACACGCAGACGACAGAGAGCCACCCTCAACCAAAACGACGGAAGCTTCCTTTACGTGTATTCGCGATGCTTGCGCCACCTATTGAAACGTATGTCACAAGCCGATAACACTTTTCGTCTCTCATTTTGAACAAGGCTCCAGTGCGGGGGAGCCCGCGTGGTCGGTGCTTCTACCCCTTGACAGTTCAAAACATGTGGTTGTCTATATGAGACCGACGCGGATTACCAATACAGCACAATAACATTTCGCTTGCACAACCGGCCCCAGTTAAACTTAGCCGCAGCCATTTCTTTAATGCACGCAGACCATATTGCTATGTGTGTCCGTGCATAAAGATCTTTCGAGACAATCTCGACAGCTTCAAGAAGCCTTTGATATCCTGCACGACTACGCTCGGCAAGCTGGGCTCCACATCTCTGCTCAAAAATCGAGGTATCTTGTGGTAGCCGCTGAAGCAGGATGCAAAAGGCTCACACAATGCCCATCTAGACTAAGCCATGGCTGCAATCACAGTCTTCTGAGATCCGCGTTCTGGCTCTTGATATTCAACTGCTTGGCAATGGCGCACACTGGGTCCGAAAAAATTACAAGCGAACAATCCAACTTATTTTTCGCGTTGCTTGCGACGCAATGCAACGCTGAGTATTGCATTATAAGGCAACCCTTATGTAGCATCATCGCAAGCAGATTCTATAACTAAGACTGGAAATTCTAAAGCTGAAATTTGTTTTTCTTCCAAAAACATCGATTCGTCCTGCTCCTTATCCACGCCCATTAACGACACAATCAACCAGCCATCGTCATCGGAATCTTTAACGCCCTACCAAACAGACTAATGCCTTTGGATATTCTATTGTCATTCGCACTATGGACGAAGAGAACTCTGGGCCATTTTCATTGTTGAAATCAATTGAATCAATTGACCGTGCATATTTCTGAACTGCTAATTTTCGTAGCTGAAAGCTGTGCATTGATTTGTTACGTATGTTTGTCGTTAGTTGTTTTTTCTTCTCGTTTTTGTACCCCCCTGCGTGGACCGACCTGCCTGATTTTGTAAACAAATAAATCAGATGTAGCTCATACAAACGCAGCTTGTCAACGGTGCATGCATTCTTGCATCCACGGATTTTGTACCAAGCACAATTTCAATGGCTCCCTCTGGCTCAGCTGGCACAAATAGAGACAATAAATCGCGATGTTATGCCCACAATTGCTGCGACACCTCCCATCACACAAGTTGCAATTGTGGAAACATGCACAAAGACATGGCAGGTAACGTTGAAGAATTCTATAGCTTCAATGAAAGGGTAGCAGGTATTGTGATAAAATTAAATAGGCGATACAAAATAAAACTAATGCAATATTAAGCACCAACGACCAGCTACAATGACGAGGCTGTAAAACGGTTTTATTAGGATGTAGAAACGGCAATGAACAAGGTACACATCCAATATACAAGTTCTATGGGGGACTTCAATGTGAAAATAGGAAAGAAACTACGAGGAGAACAGGCGGTCGGGAACTACGGCGAAGGTGATAAAAATAGCAAAGGACAGCTGCTAGTGGAATTCGCAGAACGAAATCACCTCCGTGTCATGAATACTTTCTTGAAAAACATAAGAACAGAAAGTGGACACAGAAAAGCCCCAACGGAGGAACGAAAAACTAAATATGTTTCATAATCCGCAGTGATCCAGGTATGGTACAAGACGCGGAAGTGAATAATAAGGTCAGAATTAGTGACCACAGACTAGTAAGTCTGAAGATAACCCTCGATCTAAAGCGGACAAGGACAACGTTAATCATGCGGATGCAGGCCAACCTGGATGTCGTCAGTGCAAGAACAGAAGAATTTAGAATTGCACTTAAGAACAAGTATGAGGCGCTCGGACAGGAAGAAAATGAGGACATAGAGAAGAATAACGAAGACATTACTAAGCCGATCACCGAAGCAGAGATCGAAGTAGGGGTAAAGCACTGAGACAAGATGTAAATAAGCTCTCTGAATCTACTAAAAGTTTAATCAAACTACGCCAACAGATGAGAACAACTAATTCAAGAGATAGGATAGAATTTACCAAGCTGGCTAAGCTCATAAATAAAAGTAGAGTCAGGGACATACGTGGCCATAACGTGAAAGAAATAGAAGCAGCCGTGAGCATCAAAACAACTAAAATGAGGCTTTGTGCGGGAAAGAACATAATGCATGCAGTGAAAGATAGGCAGGGCAACACCGTAACTTCTTTCAGTGATATAGCCAAGGTGGCCGTGGACTACTATTCGAAACCATACAGCTCAAATACGAGTCTCCCCAGCATGAGAATAATAAATGTCGATCAGGACACCCAAATTCCATACGCCACTGCGGACGAGGTTAGAAAAACAATGCAGGGTATGTCACGCGGAAAAGCGGTTGGAGAAGACGGCATAACCGCCAACTTGATCAAAGATGGAGGAGACTTCCTAACTAGAAAGCTCGCATACACACAATGCCTCGAAACTTCAAATGTACCAGTCAGCTGGAAAAACGCAAATATTCTGCTATTACATAAGAAGCGAGATGTAAAAGACGTGAGGAGCTACAGTCCGATCAGTCTACTCTCAGCACTTTACAATATTTTCATAAAGGTTATCTCGAACAGAATAAGGGCACACTTAAATTTAATCAATCAAGAGAGCTAGCAGCGTCCAGGAAAGGTTACTCCACCATATACCACCTTCATGTGATCAATCAAGTAATCGAGAAGTCCGCAGAATACAACAAACCCCTCTATGTGGCTTTCATAGACTACGAAAAGGCTTTCGTCTCGGTAGAGATACCAGCAGTTTCGGAGGCATTACGCCGACAAGAAATATGCGATAGCTACGTAAACACAATAGCCAACATCTATAAACATTCTGCAGCCACCCTACTCCTCCTTAAGAAAAGCAGGAAAATCCCAATACAGAAAGGCATCAGACAAGGAGATACAATTTCTCCAATGCTGTTTACTGCATGTTTGGAAGACATCTTCAAAAGACTAGACTGGGACGAGACAGGGCTAAGGATTAACGGCGAATATCTAAGGAATTACGATTTGCAGACGAAATAGTACTCTTTAGCAATGATGGCGACGAACTGCAAAAGGTGATTGAAGACTTAAGCCGAGAAAGCTCTAAGGTAGGGTTAATGATGAACATGCAGAAAACAAAGATAATGCTAAGTGACACGGCGAAAAAAACGTCGCTTCACGATCGGAAACTAGACATTAGAAGTCGTAGACGAATACCTATATCTAGGACAGCTACTGACAGGAGAACCCGTCTATATAAAAGAAATCCAACGTAGAATAAACATGGGATGGCGCGCGTACAGGAGACATTCCCAACTCGTGAAAGGAAATATACCGCTATCGCTCAAGCGGAAACTATATAACTACTGCATTTTGCCAGTACTGACATGCGGGCAGAAACTTGGAAAATTACGAAGAAGCTCGAGAGGAAGTTAAAAACCGCGCAGCGGGCGATGGAACGAAAAATGAGGCGCTACATTAAGAGATAGAAAGACAGCTGAGTGGGTCAGAGAACAGACGGGAGTCGCCGACATAATAACCGACGATTAAGAAGAAAAAAATGGACATCGGCAGGCCACGTGATGAGAAGGATACATAATTGATGGACAGTTAAAACGACGGAATAGATACCAAGAAAGGGCAAGCGTAGCCGCGGACGACAGAGAGCAAGATGGGGGGACGAAGTCGAGAAATTCGCAGGCGTCAAATGGAATCAGGTCGCGCAGGACAGGCAAGAATGGAGAGGATTGGGAGAGGCCTTCCCCTGCAGTGGACGTAAGATGGGCTGATGATGATTATGCACAGCTGCACGCAACTGCAGAGTTAATTTTGCAGCGTGAACAAACAAGGACGTGAAATAAAGAGTGGGCAGCTCGCACTGGTGGTGCAAGGCATGACTAAGAGCGAAGCCTGTGGCCAACCTACCTTCTTCACTCTTCCTAAGTTCGATTACGTCACGTAATATGTCGCGTGACTAGCTGTTACATGGTTTTACTTGGCTAGCTGTTACGCCGTTACGTGACTGCAGCTGACTGTTACTGACTACAGCTGTTACGAGACTAACTATTACGTCACGGGACGTGATTTGGGTCACTTGGATGGGTTTAAATTGGCTTGGCGGGCAATGTGCGTCTGTGCAATCCTCCTCCTTCCTTTCCCCACCCTCACCTCCCTTTCCCATCCTTTGCTATAATATACTGTATATGCCTAGGTATGAATCACTCTCTCCCCTCTTTACCATCGCCTATCTTTCCTACACTCTTGTTATATACTATACTATTGTAGCGGCAGCAACACAGGCGTCGCATAGAAAAAGACCAAGACGCTCGCTCTGGCCCGAGGCAGATGCCGTAGTCTCGGGAATCATAATTTCAAGTTGCTGGTATCCGCTCCCAAGCTACGAAGTTCCACTACACTGTAGCGGCACTCTCGCCGACCGCCACTGACGAAGTCCTGCCACAGCGCACGGCAGTTTCACAGCGTTCTCGCATCCAGCAGCTTGGGTGGTGGTGGTGAAAAACTTTATTACAGAAGAGAGCATATGACCCTCCTAGAGTGCCTTATAGGCTAGAGGACATCCTCAGCCCGGGACGTCATTGGACGATACTGCTGCTTTTGCTCGCGCTATCAGGGCCTGCTGGGCCCGCAGGTCGGAGCAGCTAAGCAGCGTCGCCTCCCAGACCGCTCGCGTCGGACTGGGACTTGAGGTCAAAGTGTTGTAATATCACTGGACACAGCACGGTGTTTCTAGTAGACGTATAATCATTTGTCCCGCCTTATCCAGACCCTTGACGGGGGTGGATACCGGCAATGTTGGGAGCGATAGTATCCTAGAATTGCTTTATACTCGAGTGAAGTACCCGGGGAAAGAGTACTCGGGCAGCCGCGTAGGCGGCCTCGTTCCCTCGAAGTCCCTGAGGACGTGGGGTCCATACCGCGCGTTTCCAGCCGCTCACCTTACGTCGACAGTCGCTTGCTCTGTGGCCCTGAGTTGTACACCTGAAACAGCAGCCAGCCGCCGACAGAAGGCGCTTTTTTCCTGCGTTATGGATCGATGCAACGCAATCCCGTGTTCAATGTGCCTCCTCGCAGAAGACGCATCCCCGGTCCCTCGTCCTGGCGCTTTTAGTGAGGAGTGCAGCTGATGTCGTTTCATGTTTCCCACGGCTGCCGGACGGACGCTGCTCAGAGTCGTACGACACGCGTTGCTGGTAGGTAGCCTGTTCTCTGCATTCCACTTCGATGTGCAGGTAATCTAGAAGTTGCTGAAGTCCTTCCGATCTTGGCTGGTCATCAACACTTGACGCCACAAGTCGCCGCCGTTGGTAGCATTCCACCATTATGTCCTGTGGAATGGACTTCATCAGCACCTCACACAGCATGGTGGCGTAGTTCGACTCCGAGACCCCCAGACCTTTGAGACCTCTGATGTCTACCTAAACGAAGTCGTAGAGGCTCGTAAGTGCACTAAGGTTCGCCGACATGGTACAGGCCGTAATGTGCGAAGATTTTCCAGGTATTTTTGTTCAATGATGCGCACGTCTACAAACAGCTCCTTCAAGATAGAAATGGCATCGTCGTAACTGCTGTCTATCATCAGTATGCCTGCAATAGCCTTTGTTGCTGGGCCATCTACCAGAGATCGCAGGCAGTGGAACCGATCAACGTTGTTAAGCCGTGGGTTGTCGTGCACCGAATGGTCGAACCTCGTTAAGTGGATCTTAGGAAACCTTGCTCAAACACGACTGAAGGTTCGCTCGAAGTCGCTAGATGCGAGGAAGATGGGTCACTTGGGCCATCACCATTTTGTCTCGAAGTCGTCGAAATCCGCGTAGTCAGCTGTTCGATGTGGTGCCGCAGAAGACCAACGCAACCTGCGGCCCGGTCTTCGTAATGAAGCACAGAGTCAACGTCCGCAGCCATCTCATCATCCATCATCTCTGCGTGTAGAGCTTCATTGGCCTTCGCGAGCCCATCGATGCTTTTCTCGATGCACTGAACGACGCGAAGACCCGCCAAATCAACCGCTGCGCTGGCTAACAGATCGTTGGCTTCTTGGATGATCCTCGTGCTGTGTCGACGTCGAGCAGCTCTCACGTTTCGCAGGCGTTCCTTGGTCCTCCACGAAAGCCAGGTCGGGTTTCGGCACCAATGTAAAGTCCGAGGACTTCAAGGAATGATAAACCAGGATTCGAAATGCCGCGGAAGACAATACGCTTGAAGAGTGCCGAGCAGCAAAGCGCCACGATCCGTTTATTCGAAACGGAAAAACCTAGAAGGCAACGTGCCACGCGCTCGCCATCCTCCTTCGTCTTCTTTCGCGCCCGCTCTTTCTTTTCTCTTATTAATACCTGGCACACACACCCCGCTTCATCTTCCTCCTTTCAGGGCGGCAGCTGCCCCATGCAGCGCCCGACATTGGCAGAAGAGAAGCCGCAGAAGGACACGTTTAGCATGCGTTCGCCCTTCTGCTTGGTCCAACGGGCCTGTAGCTTCCACAATGATGCACGAAACTTCTGTAACAGACTACACTGTGGAATATTTGTCGCAACACATCGGTGACGACACCGACATCGAGGTGCACATTAGGTTAAGTCTTCTCGCCAAGCTCCACCATAAACCCACATTGCCTGCTTTGCGACATGCGTGTACGAGGTTTTACCAGCGCAGCTGCTTAAGCTACGCAGTTTAAAGGGGTCGTGAAACGTTTTCTGAAGATTTTGTACTAAGTGCGTATTCGGGATCCTGACCCTCCAATCAACAATATGCGTTGTTCGGTTACATTGTGCGGGTTGATTTAGTGCGATAAAAAGTGCGGTTTCGGTTTCGCCGCGTGCGTTGCCCTCAACTCTGCAGTTGACGTCAGGTTAGTAGCCGCCATACCTCCGAGATTGGCGCGCCCTCAGAGGCCACGGGAAAACAAACCGTGCTGCAGGTTTGCTTTTGAATGGCGGCACCGCACGGTTTCTAAGTTTCTTGCTTTCAAGTAAACCGATTCTTTTAGAGCAAACACGAGTTCACTATACCTTCGAACTTAAAACTATCTTACTGCAACGTCACCTAATAGTACCATGCCGGCCGGTAGTGTCGCATAGTCGTTTCGGGAGCGCAAAAACGCTGGGGTTTCAAACGGCAATCATTAAATGTGCACTGAATATTCCGCCGAAATATTTCGGAATTGGCTTGTCGAATGCATATTGAAGTAGTGAAAATTGCAACCGGGCATCTCCATGTCCTTTTCACGACCCATTTAAGACCCGAACAGAGAGCTACCAACATCACGAAATAAGTGCTGTGGCACTTCTATGAAATGCATAGCGTTTGCGCGCGCAGTTGTTTCTTCTCTCGAGCTTTTGCCCTCGGCCCACTCCTACGTTAATGCGGAAGCGTTGCCTACCACAGCATAGCGTTGTATAGTGCAGTAATAGGTTGCGAAAGGGAAGTGACGGCGAGGCGGAAGGGACAGTGTAAATAGCCTAGCCTTGTAGAGTGCAGTGTAGAAAGGGGTTCGAAAGGGGAAGTGACGGTGATGAGAGCGGGAAACAGTAAAGCATAGCCTTGCTCATTATAGTAAAGCAAGGAGATAAGAAAGTGAGGGTGAGCAGGAGAAAAAGGAGAAGGGGATAGGGTGAGGCATATCCGAGTATGCACAGTGTGGTATAGCAAAGGTTGGGAAAGGGAGGTGAGGAAAGGAAAGAGGCGAGAGGCTATATTTTAACATAGTCTTTTAGGGTAGAGGGTGAAGCCTAGCGTAGGCAAGTGCGGTATAGGGTTGGGAAAAATAGGTAAGGGTAAGGAAGTGGAAAGGCGAAGCAGAAGGGTAAAGCATCGCGTATTTTTCTACAGTAGAGTGTAGCAAGGAATGCGAAAAGGAAGTGAGCTCGAAGAGCAGAGTACCGCCACCATCAACGCGGTATCCTCAGTTCGCACTCAGTGCGTAGATGCCAGATTTTTTAACACGAGGGTTTTTTTATGCCGAGGTCGACTAAGAAATCGATGACATGCTCCCGTCACGACAATGGATATCTCAAAATAAGTGAACAATATCTTAACAATGAAAAAGTACCGCCGGCCAGGACTCCAACCCAGAAACACTCGGGATGCGACGATAGGAATTAAAAGCTCTTCCGACCACAACACCGACACTTATGAGGTGCATGAAACAAGCAGGCCTTATTTGTTCACTACACCGTTTTACGACCTGCATCTAACTGATGTCCGGTTAAAGCAAAGGTTACTAGCAAGCCAAGTTATTCTTCAACTAAAATCGCCTTCCTTGCACTGTACAGCTCGTTCGTAACGGCGGTACCGCCATGTAGGAATGCTGGAGCGAAGCAGATTGTCGTGCTAACGCGCGCCGGCAGTTAGAGCTTTGGTAGTCGCATGCCGTCGGTCGGAGCGAAGATAGCGGCGTGGCGTGGCGTGGCTGCACAGCCGGTGCGTTGCTTGGACAAAGTACAACTACGGCAGCCGCAAAATTTGTCTTGTGCGGCCAGTTGTGCGGCGACACGTTCTGCCCCAAGAACGCTGAGACGGCCGTCTGCCAGAGAATGATCCGCCTTTCACCGCACTGGCCTGTGTGCCGCATAGAACAAATCGCTGACAACCGCTTCGGTTTCCCATGCGACGTACCACCATTTGCGGAAGCACCTGGTTTACGACATGGTTGCAGAGCGCTCAGGCGAGTGCAGTGCAGGGTCTCCGGAGAAATTTGACTTCTTTGAGATCTTTCGCTTGTGTACAACACAAAAGAAATTTCTCAAAGAACTCTCATTTCTCCAGATTACCGCTTATGCATTCCACAACTTCGCGAAGACTCCGACTCCTGTGACCGGAAACCAACAACATTCTTTTTTTAATGCTTACGGTTCTGCGCAACAAAGAATATGCGAAAGGCAGCATACGTGAACTAAGATAACACCGATCTCCTTAATGGGAGGCTTAATTCAAAACAAAAATATATTGCTGCGATGACATTGATCCAGGCGCAACATTATCCTTCGTATGATGGGCCGAGCATCTTTTCTTATAGTTCCGTGGATTGTGTTCTGTTTGCCAGAGTGCGAAAGCCAGCTTACATAGGCCAAGATAACACCGAGGCACTTGACAGTGGTGGCGCCGTCACGTAAACGTCATGCTGGCGTAATAGTATTGTTTTGTGTTATGGCATATTGATTACGTCGCTAGTGTTTAACTCAGATGACATTAGTTATTATTATTATTATTATTATTATTATTATTATTATTATTATTATTATTATTATTATTATTATTATTATTATTATACGCTGAAGCTATTCAAGGTCGAGGCTGCGCCGTGCGTCGAAAGGTGTCGTGGTTGTCACGCAGGAGGGAAAAGCGAACCCACACCTGCCTTCATCCCACTGATAAGTATTAGTGATTACGGGAACACCAGTGCGCGATAAAGTGTAGAAAAGGTTTAGCTGGAGGTTCCGGTTTCGATGACCGCAGCCGCGACTGCATTTCCATTGGGCGAAATCCAAAGACAGAAAGCAATGAAGTGCATAACTGCGCCGTGAAGCATCGCCTACGGCCAGTAGGTAATGACGAGGGGTGGTATGGCTAACATAACTGATACATTATGACATGTATAACTCGACACATTTGCCAGTTACAATATACGATTAAAGAAAAAAGAACGGTTTAGCCTTTCCGGCGGCTTTGATGTCATGGAACTGGCTTGATTGATCAATATTATCTCAGGAGTCTGAAAAGGTGCTTTTCTGTGCGTTCTGCGTGTTCTGCACGTTTTCACTGTGTCCTGCGCATGACTGTTGGGGGTCTGCTGTGACTATACGGGATAGAATTTGGCGCACTTCCACTGTCGAGAAAATGAAGGCCCAGCGAAGATTGTCGCAAGTACACCGGACTTATACCCCTGTCACACGGCACGTGTAATGGCATTCGCAGCGAATGTCATTATGTGTTAATGTCATTTTTGTTGCTGCTACACGGGCATAGCGAATGATATTCACACCTAATGGCATTCGCCCACTGAATGCGTTCGCTGAACTCATTCAGTCCCTACATGTGTACTCTCGACGACAGGGGCTTCGCAATAAGATGCAAATTTGGTAAGGAAAAACAAAATGTACACAACGTTACGGTTCTTCTCAGTTTCTCTTGTGGCCCTTTGATAACTTTCTGACGTACAGTACGACATTTGATGCAATCTGCGCAGCTATATTCTTGTTCCCAGACTCCGAGTTTACTCCGACGCTTCCTAGCTGTCGGCCATGTTTACAAACGCGCGTTTGTTGCTTGAGCTGCTCCAGCCGGTTTCGGCGCTTTGTAGTGAATACCTGGAGGGCAATTAATGTTCGTTGACACTGATCGTCGTCCATCACGGTCACGGGAACGCAGGCACGGTCCACGATATCGTCGGCTACGGAAGAAATCGAAGCGGCTTTGGGCTAGTCTTGCTTTGCTACTTGTGCGGATTTCTTGCCTATTAATGCTGCCGCATCGTATCGCGATATATTTTCACATAGCCTTCCGATGTTCACCACTGTGTTTCTAATAATAAAGAGAAAATATGCAAATAAACGGCACAATTTGTAACATTTTGTTATCCTAGCATCCGACGGGTAAACATCGACATCACTGGCGAATGTCATTTTGTTTGACCGTGTAGACGAGGAACGCGAAAACAGAATGACATTAGTTGTAAATGTCATTTGCTGCGAATGACGTTTACATGTTCCGTGTGACAGGGGTATTACTACTACTTCTGCTACCACTGAAGTTCTCTTAGTTTTCGTCTACTTGGGAAGACATTAGGCGAATGCAAACACGCCTGCCTTCTACCGGCATTCATGCGGCAGTGAGCCTCACGCTAGGCACTGCAAGCCATACCTTTTTGCCTCTTTTCTTTCATCCATTCCATCTTTTCGTTCGTGGTGCTGTTTGTTTCTTGCTTTTTGAACCTCATAAACGTGGTGGTAGAAAACCGGAAGCATTAATGCTGTTCGAACATGTTCAATTCGCGCACGCGCGGTGGTTGGGCCACTGCGCTTCGAAAGGTGTGGTCCGTGGTCCACATCCGACCACTGGCAGCGAATTTCTTTCAGCAAGTAGGCAAAGCCTGGGCTTACACGTTACTGTGAGTTTTCGCGTGACAGCCCCAATGCTGATTACGCCGACATAAGCTAGACCGCACGAGTTTCGCTTGAAGGATTGTTGGAAGTCAGCGTTTAGTTTTGCCTGCTGTCTCTTCTGGTGCTCTTCCGCTCTATAGTAAACATGTTTTACCAGAAGGGACAGTCATACATTCCGTTGATGCGAAGATTCGCGCAAATTACTTCCTGTCAACCCTAAAGCATGGGGAGTATTGCCAAAGCCATCCATTTTGCGAAGTACCACTTCCACATGCAATGTTTTATAATTATGCTGGAAAGTATTATTTTCCTTTATAGTTAAATTATTTATTTTTACGGAGGGTTTGTAGAAAAATAAACAATTTCGCACTCAGCCAATTCGGAAAGCAAGAACAAGAAATTAGCCCACACTCACTGACTTAAAGATGTTGACGCTGATAAAGCAGCCAAGCCGCAAGCATTCCCCTCGCAAGGCTAAGCGTCACTGCACTTCTCGAGCTTTCAAAGTTAACTATCACTACCATCTAGTACTATCGCTATCACTATACTCGCGGAAAACCCCCCTTGGCTACAACACTACAAAAACGCTCTGGCGCGCGCGCCGAGAGATAGCACCTAGTTGTATTAGCGCTTTTCACATTCGAATTTCCAAAATAAGAGCTTTTACTTTTTCTGAAACAGACACCTTTATGAAAAGGTGTCGGCAACTTAAAATATTCCATACATTCTAAGAATCTTGCTTTGTTTCTGGGGCTGGGCCACGCGGCCGCAAACTCACCCTATCGTTCTACAGAAGAAGTATCCGCGAGTGTCACAAAACATAACGGTCAAAACAGCAAAGCAAGCGGTTTCGTCGTGATCATCATCATCCTGTCTACGCCCACTGTAGGGGGAGACAGGCTGATGATGATCCTCCCATAGATCTCTAATTATCCCTGTCCTGTGCTTACTGTGCCCAATTTATCCCCGCAAACTTCGTGATCTGATCTGCCCACCTAACTTTCTGGCGCCTCCTTTCACGCTTGCCTTCCCTAGGAATCCACTCCCATTTCTTCTTCTTAATTTCTATTAATATGTCCCTAACACACGTTTGTTGCCTAACGCACTCCACTCTCTTCTCGTCCCTTGTTGTTACGGCTGCCACTTTCCGTTCCACTGCTCGCTGCGTCGTCCTCAATAGAAGCTGAACCCTCTTAGCCTCCGAGTTTCTGTCCCGTAGGTGAGTACCGGTAAGATGCAGCTGTTATACACTTTAATCTTCAGAGACAATAGTAAGCTGCGATTCATTGTCTGACAGTGCTTGCCGAATGCACTCCACCCCATTCTTATCCTCCTATTATCTCCGCCTCATGGATTGGATCAGGGGTCACTACAAGGCCTAAGTAGACATATTCACTTACCACTTCCGATTCCTCGCCAGCTATCTGAAACCGCTGTGCTCGCCCAAGGCTATTTAACATTGCTTTAATTTTCTGAATATTAATTTCCAGACCGACCTTTCCATTCTGCTCGTTTAGGTCAGCAATCATACTTTGTAATTCATCTTCCGGTTACTTACCAAGGCAATCTCATCACAAAATGTGAGATTACTGAGGTATTCCCCATTAACCCTTACACCCACCTGTTCCCAATTCAATGTTCTAAATAATTCTTGTAAACATGCTGCGAATAACATTGGAGAGATTGTATCCCCTTGTCTTACGCCCTTCCTTATACGTATTTTTCTGCTCTCCTTATGGAAGACTGGTGGCTGTGGAGCCGTTGTAGATATCTTCCCATAGTCTTACGTAGTGCGCGTCTACGCCCCGATTCCGCAATGCCTGCATGGCTGCTGAGGTATATACCGAGTTAAATTCTTGCTCATAATCTATGAAGGCTACATATAGGGTTGGTTATACTCCGCGCATTTCTCTATCACCTGACTGATAGTGTGAATATGGTCTACTGTTGAATAGCCTTTACGAAACCTGCTTCTTCGTTAGGTTCACTAAAATCTAAGGTGGCACGAATTCTGTTAGCGATTACCTTGGTAAATACCTTGTAGACGACTGACAGTAAGCAAATCAGCCTGTAACTTTTCAAGACCTTTGTGTGGCCTTTCTTATGGATTAGGATGATGTTCGCATTCTTTCAAGATTCCGGTATACTCGCAGTCATTAGGAATCGCGCATACAGGCTTGCCAGTTTTTCTAGTATAATCTGCCCACCATCCTTTAAGAGATCTGCTGTTATCTGATCCTCGCCAGGTCCCTTTCCGGCGTGCTTTCTGGTGGAATGTCAGCCTCTTCTAAACAGCTTCCCCGTTTACTGTTATCCTGGTTATCGCGGCTACTGTAGAGATCTCTGTAAAACTCCTCGGCTATTGTAACTATGTCATCCCTATTCGTGATCACATTGCCTTGCCTGTCTCGTAATGCATACATCTCATTTCTACCTATGCCTAGACGTCTCTTCACCGCTTTCGGGCTCTCCCGGATCTTTAGGGCATGCTCAATCCGCTGCATATTATGCTTGCGTATGTCGGCTGTCTTCCGCTTACTGATTAACTTCAGAAGCTCCGCTAGTTCTATTATATCAGTTATATGTTATATTATCATGCCTTGCCTTTATCTACTCAAAATCTTTCGTCTCCTGGGAAAGTTTGCTACTAAACTGGCTACCGATCTTACCTCTATTTCACCCTCCATGACAATGCGTGTGAGATTATCGCTGACTTCCTGAACACAAGTGTCTGCTTCCTAGGTTAGAGCTGAATATCTGTTTTGCAGCGCCGTTGTGAATTCTTCGCCTTTCCGTCTTACTGTTAGTTCATTGATCGGTTTCTCTTGTACTAGCTATTGCGGTCCTTCTTCAAGTCTAGCCCAATTCGAGATCTCACCATCCTGTGGTCACTACACCTAACCCTGCCCAGCACTTCCACATCCTGCATGACGCCAGGGGCATCGCATAGAATGAAATCTAATTCATTTTTGTGCTCGCCATTCGGACTTCTCCACGTCCATGGTTTAGTGCGCGTGTGCAAATTGTACTTTTTTTTTTAGAAAGCCCAAGCAGGTGCAGGTGGTTCGCAACGTTCGTGGTGCTTTAAGCCGCCTTTACCGTCATTTGAGGCGTGCTCTGCGTAGTACTAGCTCAGTTCTGCGGCATGTGCGAATGAACTGTCGCTCTAACCAAAGCCGGAGCTCTGTGAGCCCCACTTGCATGCCAAAAGCGGGAAAAGCTAAGTTTTAAAGGTGGAAGCGGCAAACGGATGATGTTAACCAGCTGGACCCAAGCAGAGTTTTCGGAATACTGAAACCTCAGTGGCGAGTGTGCGCTTGTCCGTGTCCTGTGTTCCTCGTCCTCGTCCGAGTATGTGCGCGAGTCTTTACGCACTTATTTATTTATTTATTTATTTATTTATTATTTATTTATTTATTTATTCATTCATTCATTCATTTACGAGATTTATGATGGCTTCAGAATGAAGCCATTCGCAGGAGTGGGTAAGATACAAATATAGCACACTGAAAATTTGCACAACAGATTACGCACATTGGAAAATAAAATACCGCGAACACAGAATGCCGAATGCAATAATAAAAAAGTACAATACAATTGAAAAAAAATACAATTTCATACAATTTCAAAATAGATGAGCAACCACGCCAACCTCGCAAAAAAAACAGAGTAGATAAGAAAGAACGACCGGAAGAATGATGATGATTTGTGGGGTTTAACGTCCCAAAACCAGTTGTGATTATGAGAGACGCCGTAGTGGAGGGCTCCGGAAATTTCGACCACCTGGGGTTCTTTAGCGTGCACTGACATGGCACAGCACACGGGCCTCAACATTTCGCCTCCATCGAAATGCAGCCGCTGCGGCCGGGATTCGATCCCGCGACCTTCGGATCTGCAGCCGAGTGCCATAACCACTAGACCACCGTGGCGGGGCGACCGGAAGAAGAGTGAGACGACTTTCTTTGGACGTTTTTTTAGTTTATCAATATTTTTCTTAGTGAACGGGTCCCAACCCCAACAAAAATGCCATAGTATGGCTTTTCCTAATGAATATCGAGCGCGTGAGCTCGCAAGGATCAGACCGCAGGGGACTTCTAGAGGCATTTCATATAAGAAAGAATGGGCCTGCTTGTGTCCGTGACAGCTCAATATCGCTGTACACCACTGAAACTCGCTGTTTAGACGCATTCCACGACAGCATGTTTGATGTCGCATTGTTTTGCTTTGCTGCGCATGTCGGAAAGCTCACCTAGATATGTAACCTGAACGTCAATAAACAGTTGGTAGCTGGCGCTCGTCTGTATCTTTCCTTTGTTGTATTCTCTTCCTAGTTTCTTTTTGCTCCTGAACATGTTTAGTAAGCTAAGTCACCAACTATCCCAAAAACAAGTGCTTCTTGAGTGCCATATATGGCGATATCAGGAATTGGGCATATCTGGCTATATATGGCAGGTGTTCTTATGTGCCCGTATTTGCCCAATACGTATCAGAGTTTTACATGACATTCCTCGAGTTGGTCTTTAATTGTCACATATGCATCTGTCATGATTAAGGCAAATACGGCCACATAGGGGCACATACCATATATAGCCACATATGCCCAATTCCTTATATCGCCATATATGGCACTTTTGTAAAGGAAACGACGGAGGCATATTAGAAAGTAGACGAATGCGAATTTTATAAGCGAACAATTTTGTCTCTTGTGTTGAATGCCGTAATGGTCTGCTAATGTATCCAAGTTTTTCATGGCTTTCATTTGTCTAAAAGTGAGGTGTTCATACCACCGTAATGATCATTACTCCTAAGTGTTTATAACAATCTACAGCAGCAAGAAAGTGACCATTGATTGAATGCTGGGAAGTCAGTGGTGATTTTTTTCCTTTAAATTGGCATTGAAACGGTTTTTTGAGCTTGATGCTCGTCTGCCATTTTTCACGCCAAATGTGTGGTTTGTCTAGGGCGCTGCTTAATATTTCCTGGTCATCGGGAGCGATTATCTCCGGCAAAAGGATGCAATCATCCGCGAACAATTTGATTTTTACGGTATTTCTTTGACAACGTCGTTTATAAATAGTAAAAAGAATAATGGCCCGAGAACTGATATCCTTGGGGAATGCCTGATTTCACGGGCGCCGGGCGGGAACACGAGCTACCAATTGATACGCATTGATGCCTAACAGACAAGTATGACTCTATCCACGACAGCAGTGAAAGCTTATGGCGCGAGGCGTGATGGAATGTCTTCTGAAAGTCCAACAAGATTATATCAATTTGACTCTGCTTGTCTAACGCTAACGAAACCTCGTGTATCGTCTAAAGGAGTTGGGTAAATGTCGATATTCCCTCTCGGAAACCATGTTGTCGGCGATGTTAGGTTATTTTACTTATGTTCCATTTTTGTGTGATATTCAAAGTGTTATTACTTTCGTGCTTTGCTGTACTAATTAGACACTGTCTTTTTTTTTCAATGCACTGTATGTAAATGTGTCTATGTATTACCCTTTTCAGTACACTTTTGCCCCTCCTGCTGGGGTCCCAGTCGGGCCTGCAGTATCTTGTAAATAAATAAAAATAAAATAAAAAAATTGACGGCAGATCCACGAGGTGAATGATGATGAGATTGGGCGAAGCTCCTGGAAGTAATCATCGGTTAAACCGTGAAATTTCTTCCGTTAATTCGCCCGATAAAAATGACGTGAAACTATTGATTAAATGTTTTATCAAACTTTTATTGCTGGTTTCCGTTGTCCTTTCATTATGACCGCTTTGTGGTCGGTGAAATGTAAGCTGAGTGGTTCTTGCACTGCTTACACCATTGCTTTACCTGGCGTCTTTCGTTAAGCAGCTGGCGTCTTTTCGTTTTGCTTTAGAAACATCTGGCGTCTTTTCGTTTTGCTTTTAGAAAACATCTGGCGTCTTCCGTTGGTTTATTTCATCAATCAACGGCGTTTTGAACAAAATTTTTATTGTTTAATCACGCACAGGAGAAATCTCACCAGGCACTACCTTGGAGGTAAACAATGGCTGCTACTGGGAATGAGAGACAGCAGAAGTCGGCTTTTAACACTTCTACTTCTACTAACGTTTCCTACTGGAACATGCCAATGGCTGCTAATGGGGAATGAGAGACAGAAGAATTCGGCTTTTAGTTAACGCGCACGCTGCGAATTTTTTTTATTGTTCAACAACGCACAGGAGAAATCTCCCACCGGCACCACCTTGGAGGTCAAAGCGTAAGACTGGTTACGCACTACGACTACGACTACGACGAGGGACGAACGGGTGCCGCTTTAAGGAGCTTCGCCCTAAAATATATCAGATTATTTCGCTGAACCAAATTTGACACGTGAGGAAAGATAATGTGTTCTAGAATCTTTGAGCAGGTACAAAGTAAAGATATTGATCTGTACGAAGTGATTATACCTGGCGACAACTTTCTGTGGCAGCACAGCGAAGGCTACGGAGCCGAAGCGCGCACATTTTTGCTACGCTCCCGCATGTAGTCCACGAACGCTAACATTTTGCACGATACATAGCGCAACATAAGACATGTCACCTAATTTCTTTTCTTTTTATGTTCAAGATTATTTCATGGTAATTTTAAAAAGTTGCTTTGTAATCGAAGTTCGTTTTGTGCTGTTTCTAGTTTTCTGGTTCCTGTTGTCAGTTCCACGTTTTCCTCACCCTCAAAACAACGATGGCGTCGCTCAGTTCAAGCAGCTTCGCGTCGCAGCGCGTAAGCGAGCATGAGCAAGTGTTCATCGGCTGGTGTGAATTCATCGTAGAAAGTTAAGCGAGGACAGTGATGTGTTGCAAAAAATATCGTATTGTATGGATACAACCTCGAGGAAAGGAGTTGTGCTGTGTGCAAGCGATGCAGCCAGCGCGAGTTGGTCCCACGCCGCGATAATCACTTTGACACCGCCGTGACCCGCCCGGCTTCAGCAAGTCTGCGAACTTAAAAGCAATGCTGCTGTTAGGAACAGTACGTAAAATAAATGGCTCATTTCATTTGCTTGATTCGATATACATGGTTGGTATTTTCGGTAGTTTATTGCCGCTGATACGATCATTCAGAATCTGCATCTCGTGAAAATGAACGCCGCGCATTGCGTGCGACAGCGTACTCGTCCGTGTCTGCAGTTGGAAGTGTTTTTGGCGTTTTGCAATGAGAGCGTTCCACTTTACTCAAAAACTGCGTTATTGGCAACGGCAAGTCTAGGTGTGCGTCTCTCTCGCTTGGACTTGTAAATTCCAAATGCGCACATCTGTGGCAAACATATCCAGCTACCAGTCGGCGGCTACGCGTTCCCTGCCAAACTCACAGGAGAGCCTCGTGAAAGTTACTGAAGTTACTGCGTCACAGAAATGAGAATAGCTACTCTGTACGCAACAGAATTGATGAAATGGCTTGTTACCTGCATGTGAGGTGTATTATTGCGCAGCTCCTTTGCGGATTCCAGAGAATTTAATAAAACTGCTTGTTCGAACAAAACGTATTCTTTAGCGTTCTGCCAAAAAAGGGGCGTTACAAATCGTTGTGTACAAGGTGCGCGTTTGCATGCATGTTTGAGTGAGTGTCTGGCGTATCAGCGCTATACTACACTGGGGTTACTTCGAGATAAAGTTATAAATAACCAACCAGTTACAGATCTTCTATACCGCCATAAAACTGTTCATATAAGCCGAAGGGTGGGGTGCAGAGTTCACTTGAAACTGTCACCCTCAAAAACGCATCATGGATGCCCTCGCAAAACGGAAATCAAAATCTCGCGCGAACGGACTACTTGGCGTATGAACACATGTGCAGAAGCCCCGCCCACGTAGCTTTGGCTGTGCTGCCACAGAAAGTTGTCGCCGGGTATAGTGAGGGAATTTCAGCCTTAGGGATTGGAACACCTTTCGCGAGCTTCCAACCTCTCGGAAATCCTGCAATGCATAATGATTCTTTAAATATAAGAGGCAGGTACTTTCAACGCCCCGCCGCATACCTTACTAGAAATTCGTTCGGTATAGAGTCAATTCCTAGTGATTTCCTTATATCTGTGTAACAGCAGTGATAAAATGCTCCGTTCAGTTATCGTTACGTCAGCAATTTGACGTACTTATTGAGAAATTGTTAAATCTAGTTGTTTTCCAGCTTGCTTCGTCTGGACTGGAGAGAAGAATTTGTTAAACGATAACGCAAAGAGTGATTCGTCAATGACGAATTCACCGTCAATGAGGATTTCATGTGCCTATTGTTTCCTTGGTGACAAATGCCGGCAGAACTTCTTAAGGGAAGAAAAAAAGAAATTTTTCAAAGGTATGTTAAAAAATAGTCTTTTGCCTTTTTATAGTTTCATTCAACTGTAAACGCATAATGAACAGCATAAAAACAGAAGGTGACGGCCGGTTCTGAGGCATTGTTTGCGCACCATCTTAATTTGCGTCCTGCACGCACTATTTTTCTCGTCATCCACCTCACACATGATGTCTGCAATTAAACCCTTGCCCTCAGCGTCCACCAGATGCAGAACATCTGTCCACGGCGGTGGTCAGCTCTGTGAAGTAGCATAGGCTTGTAATAATCACGAACTTGACAGGCTCCCACTGGAAACTAAGCCTTGGCTTGTTTCCATCTGGCGTTCGTGGTGTTCTCTGCTCTCCTTGTGTCCGTGTCCTGCACGCCTCTTCTTTTGATTAAGCCTTGGAATGTTCAACACAAGATCCCTCTCCAGCGAAGCTAGGCTAGCGGAGTTACTCGAGGAACTAGAAGGCGTTAGTAGGGACATCATTGGCCTTAGCGAAGTTAGGAGAGCAGGTGAAGCTTACACAGTACTGAACAAAGGTCATGTCCTCTGCTATAGAGGTTTGCCCGAAAAGGGAGAAGATGCCGTCGGATTCCTAATTCACAAAGATATGGCGGGTAACGTGGTCGAATTCGACAGCATTAACGAAAGGGTAACATGGGCCGTAGTAAAACTAAACAAGCGGTATAAACTTAAGGTAATCCAGGAATATGCGCCGACAACGAGCTACAACGACGAGAGAGTAGAACAGTTCTACGAGGATATCGAATCAGCATTAAAAAGAGTACGGACACAATGCACAATAGACAAGGGAGATTTCAACGCAAAAGTACGAACAAACGAAGGAGAGAACAGGCTATTGGCAACTACGGCGTCGGTGATAGGAATAACTGTGGCGAAATTGCTAGTGCAATTTACAGCAAGAAACGGACTCCGAATAATGAATACGTTTTTTTTTTCTGAAACACAATAGGAAGTGGACGTGGAAAAGCCCTAACGAGTAACAAAGAACGAAATTGATTTTATAGTGTGCGAACAACCAGGTATAATTCAAGAAACGGAAGTAGTGGGGAATATAAAATGCAGCGACCACAGATGAGTAAGGACGAAGATTGCACTTAACCTAAAGAAAACAAGAACAAAATTAGTTACAAGAAAAAAAACGCAAATCTTGAGGTAATCATAGCGAAGAACGAAGAATTTTTGAAGTGGCGCTAAAGAACCAGTTCTGGGCCTTAGGCCAAAACGGGGAATATGCAGAAGAATTAAACAAAACCATAACGAAAACAGTCTTCGAAACAGCGATAGAAGTAGGGGGTAAAGCAACAAAACAAGAAACAAATAAGTTGACCCAATCTACCACAGACTTAATAAAAAAAACGCGAACAAATGAAAGTGACCTCGTCAAAATATAAAATAGAATTCGCAGAACTATCGAAATTGATCAGTAAAGCCAGGCAAAGAGATGTAAGAAACTTTAACACGAGAGAAATAGAGAGCGCAGTAGAGAAAGGCACCAGCATTAAATCGGTCAAAAAGAAACTGCACTTAGGACAAAACAAAATGCATGCGCTAAAAGAAAAACAAGGTAACGCTATCAGCAATTTACACGAAATAGTAAAGTTAACACAAGATTTCTACTCTGAACTGTACAGCTCTCGGACGAATCATGCAACCTCAGTAGAAACATAATCGCAGGAGGACACTGAAATTACATGTATAACCACTGACGAAGTTAAAAAGGCTATCGAAGGCATGTCACGCTGTAAAGCAGCAGGAGAAGATGGCTTAACAGGTGATTTTATCAAGACGGAGGAGAGGTTATGCTTGAAAAACTTGCATCGCTCTTCACGAAATGTATCAATATATCTAATGTGCTGCGTAGTTGGAAAAATGCTAATATAATTCTAATCCACAAGAAAGGTGACATAAAGGAGTTAAAGTATTACAGACAAATTAGCCTACTCCCAGTAATACACAAGCTATATACGACAGTAATTTCTGCTAGGATAAGAGAAACACTCGACTTCAACCAACAAAGAGAACAAGCTGATTTTAGGAAAGGTTACTGAACAATGAACCACAGCTATGCTACCAACCTAGTAATTGAGGAGTACGCTGAACATAACAAACCCCTTTATATGGCGTTTATAGAGTACGAGAAAGCATTTGACTCCATAGAAATACAAGCAGTGCTAGAAGCTTTACGTCGACAAAGGGTACCTGACATATACGTGCAAACCATAAACAACATATACAAAGATTGCACAGCCGCGCTACTCCTACATGAGAGAGGCACAAAAATCAAAACCAAGAGAGGTGTCAGACAAGGAGATACGATCTCCCCGATGTTCTTCACTGCATGTTTAGAGGAAGTGTTTAGGCATCTAGTCTGGGAAGGAAATGGAATTCGAATAGACGAATATCTCAGCAATTTGAGGTTTGCAGACGACATTGTGCTTTTTAGCCGTGATGGTGGCGAGCTAAAAAACATTATTGACGACCTAAACAAGGAAAGTATCATAATTGGACTAAAAATGAACAGTAAAAATACGAAAATTATGCAGAGTAGTCTAGCTAAAGAACAGGAATTTAAAATGAGCAATGAGCAACGCTTAGAATGTGTGAACGAACACATATACCTGGGGCAGTTACTAACAGGGACGACTACCCATCAAAAATAAATTCTCCGTAGAATAAGAATGGGCTGGAGCGTATTCGGAAGACATCACGAACTCATGACTGGAAGCTTGCCGGTATCACAAAGCGAAAAGTTTTTAATGACTGCATTGGTAGGTTGTTTAGTCATTGTGTGAGGTCATGAAAACGAACAATGTCGACCAAAAGCTCAGCAGCAGTGGAAAGTGTTTCCGGGAAGTGGGTGTCCCAGTTAACCTTAGGAAGAATAAAATCTCCGGCTAACAGTACCTCACAACTATTTACGTTGCAAGAACAATGGAAATAATTCATCAAGAAAAGCCTTCTCCGTATTTGGAGGGCGGTAAAGGGCATCCACAACAAGGTTCATTTCCTCTAGGTACATTTTAATGATGAAGCACGCAATACTGACTAAACCCGGAAGCCTGGTCACATTTAGATAATCTTAACGGAGATGGCCACGCCACCACCACGGGAAGGTCTGTTTCTCCTATAAATGCTGCATCCTGGAGGCGTTGATTCGTCGTCGTTAATCTCTGAATGCAACCAGGCTTCCGTTATTATAATCAAATGGGGTGCGTGCGCTATAGTCGTATGCAACTCAAGTCTGCAGTGAAGCCCCTCCCACGCCCTTATAACCGCCAGCCACTGTACCCCCGCGAAGCCTCAAATAGGTCCTCCTTTCACCGTGTTTCCAAAATAAAGCGAGGGTGGCAAAAATAATGGATAGGTCCATAAATATTTATGTCCTCGTTCAGTTATTAAAATAAAATATCGTACGATAATCCTCTATTAAGCAGAAACGAAGCGCTTGCATTGCAAAAAACCCGGTGCGCCACAAGCACCGCCACCCGAGTGTTTCAACCCAGTTCGGTGAAGTTTCAGGCATAAAACTGGCTCGGAAGCGAAATGAACTGTACCGCGGCCTTTTGCAAACGGAAACGTTGCGACTCCACACATTTTTTTTTTCGATGCTTCCCGAGCACATCACGGCTTATGACGAGGAAAGGACTCAAGAACAGTAGACGTTCCGTAGGTACCGAAGGCATAAACATGGCGCCATTTTAAAAGGGTCACGTGACGACGATTTCGTTTGCTTCTGTGACTGGCGGGCGGAGTAACACACACGCGCGCGTTCCGTCGACCCTTGTTGCCAACTTCTGTTTTTTTTTTTAAGTTGTATCCTACTGTAGTATGATAGCTTCGAAGTCATCAAGTTTATTTATGATACTGCGGGTACTAAAGCGAATGCAGCAAATTTAATTTGCTTGATTGGGCTTCAATTCATTCCTGGGATTCCCTAGCA
Organism: Hyalomma asiaticum; assembly: GCA_013339685.2. NCBI lineage: Eukaryota > Metazoa > Arthropoda > Arachnida > Ixodida > Ixodidae > Hyalomma > Hyalomma asiaticum. The sequence continues at coordinate 33,352,016 of CM023482.1, forward strand.
TAATTCCCCTGAAGTGGCACACGTTCTTTGCGGTATGCCTCTGAAACGAATAGGAAGCCATCAACTCTGATTTTCTCGTATATTCATTCCACTTTTTCACCTGCCCCTCAATTTTCCGCCGTGCTTTCCATAGTTTTCTACCTTTATGTCTTGCAGCTTCAGAAAGGTTCCCGGAAATTGAGATACATTTGGCTTAAGCACTTTCTTGGTAGAGCTACCTTGTCGCGGTGATAAATAAGCTTCAGAATCATGGGGCGGGCCTTACGTAGTTGCTTTCGGTCGATTCCGCGAATCCTTTCCGCAGACTATAATTGCATTTCCAAGATATCGGCAAACACACCCTTCAACACACTCTTGCTGAGTTCATCAAAATTTTCATTAGTTGTTTCTGGTATACCAAAAACAATGAAGTTGTTACGCCTAATGCTACCTTCAAGATCTATCAATTTGCTTTCCATGCTTACGCCCCTTTTTCCAACCTATGCGCCATCGTTTTCACTTCACCTACAGCCGTTGCGACATCTTCCACATTCTTTAACTCAATGCCACCCATCCTTTTCCGAATGTTTTTCTGACCTTCTAAAAGCTCCCCAAGAAACTGTAGAACGGCCTTGCCTTTTTTTCGTTCTAGGTACAAAGGCAAGGAGAGAAGGAATTCGCGTGCAATACAACAGATTCAAATTAGGTAGGCTGCGTAGGCATGTCAGCTGGACAAAGAAAGGGTCATCGCATTGTACAGATGAAACATCATCACTAAGCTGCATGAAGAAAATAAACGGGTCTGACGTGATGCCCGCTAAAGAAGCTCGACGAATCCTGTGCATATATATCCTCGGCTGGTGACGTCAGTGTGGCCGCACGTGATATTTACCAGTACTTCTTGCAGTACACTGGTTGTCCTGCGCAGGCTTCAAATTTTTCCAAGGGTTAGGGAGGATGACTGTGCGATGCGTCTCTCGGCCCGTCGCTGTCGATCCCAAGACGACACTTCCAAAACACAACCTACAGCAAAACAACACCGAAACTGAAACTAAAATCAGCAAGCTGCAGCTTGATGATCTGATCGTGATGAACTCCTAGCGGGGCAACACTAATGTGACGAAGCCCCGCTTACGTAGGTCGCCGTGTATGTCCTAGAGCATTGGGCTGTGCGAAAGAGTGCGGGTAGAGGGCCGAGGGCAAAATCGGTGTAAAGGTCGTCGGAAAAAGACGGAAATTACGGTAGTCCGATATGGTGGAGTGTGCGCCGGAGAATGCGCACAGCCACGTGGCGGTCATGCGGGGCAGGAGGCGACCATTGTTGGAATTCGTTGTACAGCTGAGAACAGGGTAGTGGGCAACTGGGAACAGGCTTGACAGGTGTTTGGCAGCCCCAGGGAAACGTGTAGTTCAGGCAGCCTGTGGAGGAATGTCGGTAGTCACCAGCTAGTTTAGATGGGGTTCGGCACCATCTTAGACATGCGGGGTTCTGTTTGTTTGTTGTCCGTATGTTGCAAGGTGATTGACAGTTTGCACGGTGTTTGGCACTTTGCAGGGGGTTTGGCATTGACCTCTCTCCTCCGCCAAGTGTTCAGCAAAAGGAGAGGAGGAGGTAGGAGGAGTGCCCAGTGTGAAAGGTTGTGATTTGCTGTGAGGGATTCAGGGGCGGAGAAACCATGGTTTATGAGGTGGCCCCTCGTCCCTGGCGGAGGAGGCGGGAAGCGAGTTGGAACGCTGAAGGTGGTCAGAAGGTTTGAAGGCTGAAGGTTGGTGACGACGGAGCGGACAGCGCTAGAGAGGACATCTAGCACGAGTCCGGGTGGTGGTTCTGGTCTCAGGAGCACAGCTATGCACTGGTTCGCTCTGCCGAATGGAAGCGATCGTTCCACCAAAGTCCTACGAACCGAGGCTAAGGAGCGGATAGTCCTAGAGAGGACATCTAGTACAAGTCCGGGTGGTGGTTCTGGTCGCAGGACGGTGCTATGCACTGGTCGGCTCTGCCGAATGGAAGCGATGGTTCCAAAGGACAGAAAGTTGAGCGAGTTGGTAACAGTCCATAATCAAAAGAAGAGGCGTGCGGGACACGGACACAAGGAGAGCAGTGTTCGTGGTGTTCACTGCTCTCCTTGCGTCCGTGTCCTGCACGCCTATTCTTTTGATGATGGTACCACCTAAGTCCTACCAACCGAGGCTATTGTCTGTCGATGTGTATATACCGTCTTGTGTATAAAAGTAAAGTTGTGCTTGTGTGAGATAAAGGTTGGTCTCCGTCCTTTCAGTAGAGACAACGCAACTACGGACAGGCAGTAGGGGAAAGGCTTTCACCCATATTTCTTCACAGCGCCAACATCAGCTGGAGGAGCTCGGCTCCACGAAGAAGTGAAGAAGTAGAGGGACGGAGAAGGTGTGAACTGAGAACAAGTTCACCACACCACAACGGAAAGCACCTTCTCTCTCTCTTCTACATTTCGAAAATTTACTGACTCTTTCAAAAAATTACTAGCGGTCCCTTTATCCTTTCCGCATAACCCTCTCTTTCGTTCTTCTTGCTTTCCCACTTTTTTCCCGTGGATTTCCTTCTTTCTACTTTGTGTACTGCCCTTCGCACAACTAGTGTTGTGTATTTTCATGTAATAAAAGAACTTGAAATAAAAAATGATCAATGAATGAACTATCAAGTACAATTGAGCTTTTCGTGTCATTCTTTTTATACTGCCCATTGTATAATCACTGTTATGTAGCAGAGGGCTGAAGGCAATAATGTCGTAGTGGGTCGGCATTTCCTCTACGCTTGCTTGGGAACGGCTTCGTTGTCAGATTTCCACCAATGTCCAAGACAGTCGTTCATATTGTCATTTAGTTAAGATACCTACTAACGCTTCAGTCTGACCTACGCACTCTATATAAAACATGAAAGTGGAGGGGTTTTCATTGGCATCTAGTAGCAGGCACAGCGATTAGTGTCGGCACCAACAGCTCGCTCGCGCTTTCGGCTCGCACCTCTTGGCAAGGCAGTATCCTGCTATAGTTCTTGTGTTCGTTCTTTTCAACTACCAAAGGATTGCAAGCGCGACTTAAATAATACCAGGTAATACACGGTTATGCGTGCAGAATGATTTATTAGTACAGAGGCTGCTGTATTCGCTATGCAAGTTCAAGTCATGCGAGTTGCAACATGTAGCTATATGAATCAGTCCAGGGCGGGGGCTAACACAGGAAGGATAAGGTGCCCCGTAGAGTTTTTAGAGTAAGCGCCGCCACCCTGGCTCTAACCTGATCCCGCCTATATTCCCAAAGCTCAGAGCCCTTTTTATACCGCGCAGTGCAGTGCGCAATGAGCGTCGAAGCACACGTTAACCGAGTACTTCGCGATGCAGAAAGGTCAAGGATAACAGAGTGACGGCATATGGATGCACTTACGTAACGTCTCTCGATAACGTTGTCACCTGCGGGAAGCAATGCATAGGGGTACGATGATCTCTTCAACATCCTGCACCTCGACCCATATACGTGGTTCGTGGTGATTATCATACTAAAACGCTGAAAATAGAAATTCCAGATAGCGTGATTACAGCGCCGACATTCAGAGGGCTTGCACTTTGAAAGAACTCGTATCAAGTGACACCCGTGGTATCGAACCCTAAAAAAATATGGCTTTGGTTTAGGGTTCAGGTTCAAGGCGCACCATTTCGTTCCGGTTCAGTTCCGGTTAGGATAAACAAAGCTTTGGACCGGTTCGCGAACCGACTCGCAACACTGGACCGGTTCACGAACCGGTTAGTGCCAGTGACCTTCATATTTCACTTCGACAGCGCTGTCTATGCTGGCCTGGGACACTCAAGACAGCACTGATCAAGTAGCGCACTCGGAAGTTCACCAGGACTGGAATTCACCCACACAAAGAAATAAAGAAACGCATGCTGTACTAGAGATGTCTATCACAGAAAATAGTGGAGAATATCATATATTCCTAGAAAAATAAGGCAGCCGGGCAGTCGCAAGGAGCCCAAACCTATACTGGAAGCTTTTAGGACCTAATTTCCCATTCAATTCCATATTCACTTCATCGTACACATATCATATGCCCGACTTTTTTTCATACGGTGGAAGGGCTCGCTAGCACTGAGGTGTCCCAAACACGCGAAAATGGGGAGGCCCTTCTACAACCTACGACACTTCACTTCTACCTGAACAATCGTACCACGTCCTATGAAATACCACAACTACACTCGCGCATCCCCCTGCGACCACACGTCTGAGCTGTCGACAAAAGAAAACGTATTCATCGGGAAGAAACCCTGGCGTCAGGAATAAAACCTGCAGCAGACTTTGTTAAGCTTACAAAAACACGCAATTTTAATTTGTAAGCATAACTATAAGCATAGCCGAACATACAGTTGGCACTGAGTAGCTGATACAAGGTTAAAGAAAACCAAACAAACAGTAATGGAACAAGATAAGCGGTAGCTACAGCACAACCATGGCTAACATGTTGGTCACCATATATTTATTAGAAAAGACCATAAGCGAGTAGCACTGCTTCAAACTAACAGCAACAGCAACGTCTCAAGCATTGTCTCACTCAATAATTAAAAGCAGGCTTATCTATGGGACTTCAAGTCAGCCGTCTCGTTGTCGGCAGGTGAAATGGTGGCTCAGGCCGGAGTTCGGATGTCGTTCTTAAAAGCGCCGTAGCTCAAGAAGTCGTTCTTATCATTGCCGCTGACATCTTCCAACTCTCGCCAGAACTAGCTCATGTCCCCGACATCGGGGTAACCAAGTCGTAAAACTCACTCCTCTGATCTCTGCGAACTCAACAGCAATGTCGGCACTTCTCCCCCTGCTCTCTCATGGCGCCGGTGTGACTTTTGGTTTCCACCAACCCCGCTTTTCTAGGACGATTGCCAAATCATCGAGTAGTACCGCCTCCAGTAAGTACGTGGTAAAGCAAAGCCCTCTCCCAAAGCAAGCTAAACAATATATAGTGTACACGTTCATGTTCTGGAGAGGGTGCCCTGCGAGTTGACCGGTGGCGCCTAAAATGTATGCCATGCGGACGCAGTTGAAGTAGACAAAGGGATTCGCTGAAATGAGCCATTTTATTGCCTCATTTGGGAGCATTCCCGCTACCGTTCAGTAGCGTACAGGGGAGAAAAAAGCAGAGATATCACTATCCTATTAAGAAAGAACATCTCGTTTGTTGAACATGTGGTCCCTGCGTACAAAGCGGGGCTCGAGGCCCAGCTAGCAGAACAAGCAGTACTAATGTTTTAATTCTTAACGTGTACAGCTCACCATCGGATAGGGAAAGAGACTTTTAAACATTACATAGGTACCGCGGCTCGGACTGCAGGAAACACGCCTCGCGTTGTTGCGGGTGACGTTAACGCCCCCAATACGGAATGGGAGTACAGTTACAAAAGCGCCAAAGGAACGAACTTGGCTTTCAATGGCGCAGAGCTCGGCCTAATACTTGTCACAGATCCTAGGCTCCCACCAGGTCTGGTAACTCGGTCAGCCGAGATACGACCCCAGATCTCACGTTTCTCCGAGGAATCTAGGGCACGTGGGACAACCTTCAGGAGGCAGTGACCACTAGATACTTGAAATTTTGTTCCGTGTCAAACCCAGACCACCCGTGAGATATGAGCATGTGGATTGGGACCTTTTTCGGAAAATCAGAGATGAAGCCGCACCACCCAACGAGTCGTATGCAGATCTGCTAAACAACCTGCACAAGGCCGTTAATGCAGCCACCAAAGAAATCACCACGGACCTGAAGGTTCCCAAAATGGACTCGAGACTCGCTCATCTCCTGGAGGCAAAACATGCTCTCACAGCCACGTGGAAGACCCAGAAACATAACCGCAGACTCAGAGCGAAAATCGCGCTCCTTGACAAGGAAACTGAGTCCTACACGACCCAGCTTACCCGGCATCAATGGGATGAGACGTGTACAGAAACTGACAGGCGTATTCGCAGAGGTAGCAAATGGAGCTTATTGAAAAGTCTTCTCAGTGACAAACAGTCTAAGGGCACCCTTATTCTCGCGACCGATAGGCTCAAAAAGAAAGAAATCGCAGTCGGTTTCACCGAGAGGGATTTAGCTATCAACTTAGCAAACACCTATCTCCCCCTCGTCAAAGATGGGGAACGCTCGTTAGAGCGTGTAATCTACATGGGACTCGCGGCACCTGATCTAGACGAGCCGCTGACCGTGTCAGAAATCAGACATGTGCTTTTCCATCTAAACGGCAGATCAGCCCCGGGACCCGCTGGAGTCACGAACAAACTTCTCAGGAACCTAGACGATAGGGCAATCGAGATAGTCACGGCCAAAATCAATGAGGTATGGACAAATGGGCAGGTCCCAATAGAATTGCATACAGCCAAAGTCGTACTCATACCTAAACCAGGCAAGCCCCCATATGTCGCCAACCTGCCCCCTATCTCTGTGACATCATGCATCGGAAAGGTTGCGGAGCATGCGATACATAACAGGCTAACTGAACACATTGAAAACAAGGAGCTATTTAGACACAACCTAATTGGCTTTCGAAAGGCGTTGTCTACATAGGACGCCATGCTTCTGCTTAAGAGGGCCATCTTTGATAACACGACTCGCGACGTAAGGGGGATCCTCGCACTGGACCTATCCAAGGCCTTCGACAGGATGGTGCATAGACACATCCTGACTGAGATTTCCGCTCTTAACCTGGGTCAGCGTTTTCATGACTACACCCAATCTTTTCTAGCGGATCGCAAGGCATGCCTCCGACTAGGCACGTTCTCTGGATGGCCTTACGAACTAGGCAGCTGCGGCACCCCACAGGGTTCCGTGCTCTCCCCCCTCTTATTCAACATCGCCATGGACAAGCTGTCGACTCGCCTCGCTGCAATCCCGAACGTGGGACACGCCATTTATGCGGACGATATCACGATCTGTGCACCGGGCGGTTCGTTAGCCATGCTCGAACACTCGTTACAAAGCGCACTGGAGGCTACGGAGAACTTTCTTTCAAACACGGGCCTTGAGCTATCCCCTTATAAATCAGAGCTACTGTTAAACCGACCGCTTAGGCAAGGGGTCCGAAACCTTACGTCTCTGGAAACATTGCCGATAGAAATTCGAGCTAAAGAATGTACAGCTCATACCGAGGAGGGACTCGGTAAAGATTCTAGGTCTCCTCATTGATGCCAGGGGCTGTAGCTCAAAGGCCCGCAACAGGCTCACTGGACAGGCCAGTAATGTACTGAGACTTGTAGCTCGCGTTTCATATCGAAGAGGCGGTCTCAAAGAAGACAGTCTGCTCGGTGCTTACGAGGCATTCTTTCTTAGTGACGTTCTTTACATTGCGCCTTACCTTAATTGGACTAAAGTGGAGAGGGCCAAGCTTGACTCCCTTATTAGAACTGGTCTCAAGCGCGTGCTCGGCCTTCCGCAGTACACGAGCACCGAGAAGCTTCTGGACCTAGGCATCCACAACACCACTGATGAGCTAATAGAAGCTCACACAGCGGTTCAAATAACGAGACTTTCATCCACTAAGCCAGGACTCAAGATTTTAGCGGAAGCGGGTATTCAGCCTAGACCTGAACAGGCGAGGAAAGTTAGCTTGTCCCCGGAGAACAGAACTCGCATCATGGTTGACCCCCTCCCGCGAAACATCCACCCAGTGCACTATGAGGGTAGAAGATTCGCGAGAGCCAAGGCTATTCTACAAAACATCACTCAGCGGAAACTTAAGGCCCTCTTTGTCGATGCTGCCAGATATTACGGTGGGGATAAGTTCGCTATTTCGGTCGTTGACGCGGGAGGCAACATGGTTAATGCAGCCTTTGCTTATACTAAGACTGCCCACGTGGCGGAGGAAGCGGCGACTGCTCTGGCTTTTAACAGCGCAAAAGCTCCTGCTGTTGTCTATTCGGACTCGCGCACTGCAGTTAGATCCTTCTTGAGCGCCCTCGTGTCAGAACAGGCGAACAATATTATGACCAAAGCACTCCAACGAACACGGGAGAGCAGCGAAGCAGGGTACCACGTCACGTGGTTCCCAGCCCACCTCGATGGCTCCGTTAACCCGCTCGGATGTAATCCTAACGAGCAGGCTCATCGGTTAGCGCGCGATTTCACGTACCGCGCTGCCGCAGACAGCCACGCTAGTAACGAGGTCGACATCCATAAAGATTCGTTATGTACTTTTCACGAAATTGTTTACCACTACCGTCTAACCAGGAAAAAATTTCCACTCCCCCACCCCAAATTGAACAAGCCTTAGACTAGCACATTCAGACTTCTCCAAACCCGTTCGTATCCCACTCCTCGGTCTCTTAGTTGGATAGACCCCGATCATTCACAGTCGTGCCCCAAATGCGGCCCTGACTCATGCTCTTTTGATCACATGCTCTGGCTGTGCCCAGCTCTTAATGCCTCTCCACCCATAACGAAGGAGCAATGGGAGGAATTCCTGAAAAGCAGCGATCTCCACACTCAACTCCAGGCCTTCCAGAGGGCCCACGACATCGCGACGGAACTTCGACTTCCAGTCCCATCGTGGGCGGAGCCACCAGCTTGATCTGGGGGGACCTTGGTTCCCCAGATCCAAGTTCCCCAACTCAAATAAAGTTCTTGTCATGTCATGTCATCGAAGTGCGATCGCGCGGCCGGGCTTTTTAACTCACGTCTTTCGGGTCCGCGTTCAAACACCCCTAGACAACTGCAGCCGAAAAAGAAGGGACAACCGCAAGAAGAAAAGCAGTCGAATAAGAGAGAGAGAGATGATGGGTGGAAGGCAGGGAGATTAACCAATAAAGGCTAACAGGAAAAGAGGCCGGGATCAATCGCGGCGACGAAATGCTGTTGGCAGATCGCGGCACCGTATCTATTTCTTCTGAACCGATAACCTATGTGAGTTTTTGCTCATGTTCGTCCCGGGTTCAAGCACGATCCGAGAATATCGGTTGGTGTTCGGGTTCAGTTACGGCCAAAATTATCGTTAGGGTCCGGTTTTCGGTTCGGGTTAGGCTCGATGCCCTGGTGACAGCATCTTGACATGGGCAAGTTGGTTCATTTGTTGGTGTGTCAAGCACAGCGCGACAGTAAATAGGAAGAAACTGGCAGCATCCCTGAGTGATATCGAATTTAAAGCGGAATGCTCAAAAAGAGGATTAGAAACGTAATGGTGGGAACTAAATAACCACAAACAACTCAGCAGCAACTGTCAGTGGTGCGCTGTCCTTTTCAAGAGTCTCGATGAATGTACAAAGAGCTATACATTTGCATTATGCACGCTTGAAACAGCATGCTTCTGATATAGGTAGCAGGATGTTTAACTTTAATTTATACCTTATGTGGCACTGGAGGTTTCACGACGGATGTTTCAGTATGTGATGACTACCTAAGCGCCCGCGGTGTGTTGCACGTGAAGTTGGCACATCCAGTCAGCGTCCTCTTCACCCCTCACTTACTACAAACACATGACCAGCGTCGCCCCTCCGACACAATTTTGTGCGACATCTTTCGTGCCTTAATACAGATGGCTAGAAGGTTAATTGTCCCCGGATGACGCCGTGTACGCAGTTGTCTAGAACTCTACAGTCCCCAAATCTGCTGTACAGCTAAAGCAAACTACGCGGATGTTTTTGAATTACGCGCGCATTTATCCGGGAATGAAACCCGCATATCGTAGACTAGCAGTGAAGCACTGTGGCTACCCTTATAGCATGACGACTGTCAGGCAGTTTACAAACATGCATAAATGCACTTTTTTTTTCTGACCAGCCTATCGCAAGAAGGAACGCGAAGAGCTTGTGCCTTAAACGTTTCTCGCAGGGTCTGAACGCTCTACATGTAAATCTGACAGCAATATCTAGCGTACACGACTCTTCCAAACCACCCTCCGTCCGCCCCTCCCTCCCTCCCCGCCCCTTTCCTTAAGCGAGGTTCGGAAATCTAAGCAACTTTCACATCAAATTCGCGATCCGACTGTGTGACGCCGTTTTAACGACCAATCTACAAGTCTCATAAGCCTCGCCCGCCACAGCACGTAATGCTTTCGAGACTATGTGAGGCTTCACAAAACCTGTACATTGCTCTTTGTTTGAAAAGCCTATTGAAGCGGTCCTCGACATCCATGTTGAGCTCCTGGATTGTGTCCATCACAAAGAATCATGGTCCGATGTTCCTGCATCTTCCCCCGCTTGAGTGACATCAGCTTTACGGCCTGCCATTTGGTCATTTTTCCGGCGATTCTTCAGTGTCCACTGATCTGAATGAAATTTTCACTATATATTCTCCTCGGTACTCCAATAATATATGCCAGGTCAGGCGGTTGTAAGTCATCTAGTTTTCCAGTAAACGAATGGTAAAAATTTTTAGCAGATTCCCACGCGGGTCACCCTGTGTTTTCGACGTCATTACCTTCAACGCTGCCTACCCGAGTCAGCGTGCTGTCAAAAGCAAAACGGCGGTACTTCAGCACTCAAATCGTCGCTGTCAGGTCCAGAAAATCTGCCAGAACTCACCGCATCGTCAGATGACCTCGCCAGTGGCATTTTTATTGGACCAGCTCAATATTTTTGATGGCCGGGAGGCTGTGACGTCATCACACACACTGCACGAAGCGTCTACCCGTTTCGGTTTGAAGACGCCTTTCATTTAGTTATTTAAAATTATTGGTGCGTTTCTGAGATAGAGTGAGCCATCCTGGCTGTTACAGGACTGTCCGTACCATTGGAAAACATCGATATCAGAACATCGTGAAAAAACCGCCGGAGTTCCCCTTTAAAGTTTAAGGGTGGCTGTTCTTTGCGACGGTGCCCGCTAATGACATTTTTTTTTTAAAAAGCGGGGCTCTTTAGGGGTCCAACACGCCCACCGACCACCCCCATTGGCCCGAAGTGTATTGTTGCGCAGAAGGGAAAAGCGGAGCCGCTATTTCCGTTGACATTGCTGCATGAAAGTGAATATGCGGAAAACAAAACACAAAGAATGAAAGCAATGAAGAAAGAAAAAAAAAGAAGTGAAAAGCACAGAAAGAAACGTCTTCAGTTGCGCAGAAGTAAGAGGCGGACCCGCGCTAGCCCTCGTCCTAGTCCTAGTGATAGCCCTACACAGCAGTGAGAGTACACTTACCAGTTGACCCCATTGCAGCAGCTCAGCTGTTTAATCACGCTTCACAAGTGCGAAGATGGCATCGGTGTTCTTATTTTATTTTCTATTTCATATTAGCTTGCGAAAAGCTCCATTGCCTAACCTCTTTTTGTATCCTTGGAGTCGCGTACGTGTGTGGCATTTATAAACCGAGGGTGGTTATTAGGTGTCAATTTACTGTCCTTTAGGTCCATCCTTGTTTAACTTTAACGAGATGAGGAAACGTCACTCACCATATTCCGCTCGTTAAAGTTGCTCATATCCTCCACGTTCAACGCCACCCACAGCACAGGTGCGGACGAGCCATTTGCAGAATCTATGGAACCAAGATGGCGTTTTCCAAATTAAGAAAAGCAGGGCATTCATAGTTGATACAAGGCAAAGTGGCACGATCGCGAGAGAAGAGGGACACACTATTAACATTTATGTTACGTTTTGCTCGCTGTTGTACTGTAGAAACGGGTTTTATATTGTCAGTCAACACTTTTCTGTACTACTCGCGTTATTCTTCACGCCAACGCTTTTGTCAAATGACGTAACAGGCAGAATGACAGCCGTGTTTTAAGTAAAGAAAGTACGTTCAATGTAGATCGCTATCGTTCTTTATTTATGGGTCGAGTGCAATATTTAGGAGGCTCACCGGATATATTTAACAAAGGCTACACTGTGCATTTGGACTGCATTAGCGTAGAACGGATTAGGACGAAGAAAGGTCGACGTGACTGACCTTTCTCAATTTTCCCAAATTTAACAATCTGCCCAAAACTGCTAACTTGGTCTATGCTAAGGCCTTACAGAACTTCGCTCTCTGTTTAGCGTATTATAAATTAGCATTGGCTGGATAGCGCATATTTGCGATAGGCGGCAATTATGCGTTGGATATTCAATACCGGGGATTTAGACAGACTTACCTGTGGAACTTTCCGCACTGGCAGCAAGGGAACAACATACACATTGCGTTATGATTTATATACACTCGCAGTATAGGACACCACCAGAAAGTTTTATTTAAATATTGTTCTTCAGGACACTAAAGCAGAAACTTTCTTTTATGGGCCTTATAACAGCATAGCGGTTTAATCTAGACGTTTCGCTACAAGCCTACTAGAGCATACAGTGCGCAATAACACAAGACTGAAGCAGCTGAGGCGTGTCACCCCCGCCCCCCCCCCCCTTTTATTCTTGCACAGAAATAGAGTAGACCGGAAGTGTAAACAGGAAGAACGCTGTCTACTGTGTTTTTCTGTATTTTTAACGAAAGGGAAGGGGTCAAGCACTCGTTCTTTATTTGTTAGAAACAACTTAATGAGCAAACAGACTATGAAGCCTAGGAAAGCATAGGGGAAGTTACTTGTGGTATTGTAATTGTGGAGAAGGTAGAAAGGAATTAAAGTGGACGAAAAGACAAACCTTGCCTTCGGTGGGAACCGAACCCACGACCTTCGGATGTCGCGTCCGATGCTCTACCAACTGAGCTACGAAGGCGGTCGTCCCCCCGTCCACGTTATTGTGTATTTATGTGTATTTATTACCCTGGGAGTGTTAGGCAGCGCCACTCGATACGCATACGATATGTATTTTTGTTATTTAGTGCTGTATTCTCTACTCTCCGGTGAGTCAACTAACCCAATTCAAAATTCGGCTACAAGGTGTTCGCACAAATGTGAGGCGATCCCGGTGGCAGTACACTGTGTGAGATGCAGAAAAGTTCGAGCACTGCTGAAGCTGCCGGTTCGATTACAGTGGGCACTGCTGCATTTTCATACGGAGAGGGAAAGAAACACAAGGAAAGAGAGCGAACCGAAGAAAGGGAAAGAAATGGGGACATAGGGAAAGGAGGGCCCAAAGCAACCGAAACAGCGAGATAGAAAGCACAGCGTAGACACGTATATGTTAAGTAAAGGAGGTGAGAAGGGGAAGTGAGGCCGGGGAGTAGGGAAAGGAGGAGGGCAGAGGGTTGGAGAAGACAGATGGAGAAGAGGTTCGAGAAGAGAAAACCACAGGATCGTAACTGTGTCTCGTCGAGAAGGACACCTCAGTCGTTCTCTGCGAGGAGGGAGGCTAGATAAAAGTAGCGAGTGAAAAGACAAGTGCTAATAAAAGTGGGGGAAAGGAGACACGGGCGATATTACCAGAGTGGACATGGTGAGGGGAGAGAGAGAGAGAGAGAGAGAGAGAGAGAGAGAGAGGAGAGAGAAATAAGAAAGGGAAGGCAGGGATGTTAACCAGGCAGGAGTCCGGGTGGCTACCCTTCACTGGGGGAAGGCAGAAGGGGAAGAAAAGAAAAGAAAAGGAAAGAGGGGGAGTGCCTACAGGATAGTCCAATGTAATATCGCATGCTCTCGGTAAGGCCAGATCGGAAAGCCCAAAAGCGCTTTCATTGCCTTTTGAGCCGTTGGACGGTGAGGACGCTATTCCAAAATTGTCTGTTCACTTAAAGGTCGATCGTCGAGCTTTTTGAAGAACTCGGTCATAGGCAGTCTATGTTCATCTAATTGTGAGCAGTGTCAGAACAAGTGACCTATGGTCTCTTCGCATCCGCAGACAGCACACGCATGACCATCAGCCATTCCAATCAGAGCAGAGTAAGCGTTCGTGAAGGCCACTCCCAACCAGAACCGGCACAGAAGCGAAGCCTCACGTCGGTGCAACCCAACCGGAGGTCCGAGTTGCAGCGATGGGTTTAGCCGATGCAGTCTGGTGCGCCTTTTGTGTGGGGTATTCCACTCAGTTAAGGATATCGTTCGCGCAAGAGTGAGAACTTGTCTCGAAGCGTTGGTCCTTGAGAGCGGAATGGGAACACGGCGGTCTTCTTCGCCTGCGGTCCGAGCTGCCTTATCCGCGTAGTCATTCCCAGTGGTACCGCAACGGCCTGGTATCCATTCAAAATAAATCTCATTTCCTTTTTCTTGTAAGTTTTGGATAAGCGCCGCGATTTCGTATGTAAAGCAGTCGTGCTCCTCGTGTCGAAGAAACGATTGTATATATAATGAGGCTGATCTTGAATCGCCAATGATTGCCCACTTTCTAGGACTCTCAGCATGTACAACATGAAGCGCACAACCGAGAGCCGCGAGCTCTGCAGCTGTAGATGTGGTGACATGGGAAGTTTTGAACAGCCGGGTGACTCCCATTCATGGAATAACTATTGCGCCACCGGAACTGGTTGATGTGGTTGAGCCATCATTATAAATTTCTGTGCAGTCCCTGTATTTTGCATGCATGTGTAACAGACTTAGTTGCTTGAGTGCACATGGTGGTAAGTGCGACTTTCTCAGAATACCAGGGATGTTGAGGTAAACTCGAGGATGGCTCACACAACATGAAGGACCTGAAGCCCTTGTTGCAGATGCATACCCTGACGAAAGAGAGGCACGGTGGGCGAGGACCTTTGTACTGAATGTTGTGTGGGGTCGTTGCACTGGAAGGCCTGCGAGGTGGTGCTTAGGGGTCCGGGCAAAGTGTCTTATGTGCACACGCATTGTTTCAACGGTTACATGCGTTCTGGCATTGTGATCACGAGCGATTGCTATAACTTCTGTAGACGACGCGCTTTGTGGTAGACCAAGGCATATTTTCAGGGCTCGGGCTTGGATGCCTTTGAGTGTATTCAAGTTGGTTTTGCAGGTGTTCGCGATGACTGGTAGGCTGTACCGCAGGAATACAATAAAAAGGGCTCGGCACTCCTTAGGTCTTTCCCGATAGGAATCAAAACATGGTGGGGAGACACCAGACGAACACAGTGGGGAGCGACATGAAGTTAACGGGCACGATAATGAGGGCGGAGTAGTACCTCTGTTACACGAGCGCCCTTAACTGCGGTTAATGTAACCGCAGTTAACGTTAAACGCGGTTAGCGCAGCCACACGGTACGCGAAACGCCGGTTAGGCCGCCAACCGAGCTTCCCAATTGCGCATAAATCGATGTCCGGAAACTATAAATGGCGGACGGTACCGCTCCCGAGTTCAGCGGCGCTTCGCAGATATCTTCCCAAAAGCGGTCCTCTGCCTGTTGCGCCATAAGAAGTCCTCCTTCAAGAAGAGATCCTCCAAGATGACTTAAATACTATAGCAGACTGGTGTGTGCGCTGGGATATGTCATTAAATATAAATAAGACTGTTCACGTCACCTTCACAAGAAAACGAGCTAATCATCCTTATAGGTATAGAATTCATGATTTTGCTCTAAACATAAGCAAGGAGTTTAAGTATCTAGGCGTCTTTTTTCTTCTGATTTACGATGGAACAAGCATGTTAACTACATCGGAAATAAGGCAGCAGCATCCTTGAGATCCTTGAGGCGCAATTTCAGTCATTTACAGGGTAACTTAAAAACGCGGCTGTATTTTAGTCATGTACGTTCGATACTTGAATATGGATGTGTTTGTTGGGACCCACACACATCTGAGCTTATAAATAAATTAGAAAAAAAAATCAGAATAGGGCAATTAGATTTGTTCTTGGTAACTATAGCCGGCAGCTTAGCATGACAGAAAGCAAACATAAACTTAAATGGCAAGAGCTCAAGGATCGTAGAAGGCATATTAGATTAAAATTTTTCCATGATATTTATTATTCTAAAACAGGCATAAACCGCGAACAATATATCCAGGCACCACACTACATATCTCAGCGACTGGACCACTGTTTGAAGGTTAGGGAATTTTCTTGTAGGGGTGACGTTTTCCGTTACTCTTTTTTTGTTAGGACTGTTCGAGACTGGAATAGTTTGCCATCGCGCATTGTATACATTACAGAAAATGATGCCTTTTACCACGCATTGCAATAACTTCTTCTTATATTTTGTGTAGCCTGTAACCTCCCTGCTGTAATGCCCTACGGGACGATGCATGTAACTAATAAATAAATAAATAAATAAAACAATTTTTGGACGATATTACCTCACACATGCGCTCAAGTGGTAGAAACGCACACTGGTACCACTCGGGCCAAGGCTACCGAGGTTTTTCCTACATCACCGCTAGCAACAGCATTTAAAATATTGACTCTGATTCCTTTATGACACAAAATAATACATAACTGAGCAAAGTTAGTTGAGAACTTTTCGATTTCTGCAGCGCGTCGTCCACTCCCACACTACTCGACACATAGCAGGCCGCGATGCGAGAGGTAAACACGGCAGTGGCGCCGGTCGTTTCGCCGAACCGGCTCGCTTCCGTTCGGACCTTCCTTTTCACATGAAGGCGCTGGTAAAACTAATCGCATATGTTCAGGCATGACATATGAGTACGAATATTAATTGCGATGGAAAAAACAAGCGCTCTGTGACGAGCTCGACTCGCGTTGATCACGAACGGCATCGCCGTACTCCACGCTAGACCTAACGCTCGGAGTTGTCAGCGCCGCATATTCCGCGGTGACGGCGAATTGTTGTGATGCGTTTTTCGCTCGGAAAGGCGTAGTTTCATCAACAATGTTCTCATTTAACGATGCAGGCTTGTGCAAAGTTGCTTCTCTCGTACCTAATCACGAGTACACTTCTTGCGAGTGTGTTTATGCCGATGTGCTGGATGTGGGCGGAGCTTCTGACAACCGCGAACAGGATAGCCCGTGTAACTCCGGTGGACTACGGTTGACGTTAACTACGGTTGAAATGGCTAAGCATGGTTACGCTAAGCGTGGTTGAGGGCACCAGTTTAACAGGGGTATAAGAGCCGTTCGGATGTGCTCTCTATGTAATCGAGCACCGTGCGCAGGATAGCACGGCGGCTATGCTGGCAGCGAAAGGGCTGAAGTGTGCCTGCCAGCGTGAGGCTGGGGAGATCGTGTAGCCCCTATATAGACCCGCTCCACTTCGTTCCTGGACAGCTGTAGCAAAGCTGTGGTATGATCTCGAGTGCCGCAGGCTAAGCGGTACGCGGAGCGCACGCCTCGGAGCCAGTGTTCGCACTCGGCGGGCTACGTTCAGCCTGTGCGAAGGGCGAGGCGGAGAGCGCTCTTCTTCCTGGTAAGCCGAACCTCTCGAGTTTGGCGTGGCTGGTGACCGGCGGCGACGCGTTTTTCGGGATCGTTTCGGGCGAGTTCACAATGAGTGTTCTGGCGCGCCGACTCACTAGAGTTGGCATAGTTGGTTAGCGGGACCGAAGCGTTGTGGATGAGTTTGGCCATCTCATCAACAATCTCCCTTCCCGCCATTCCCACGTGCGAGTGTCTACTGCAGGACAACGTCACGACCGAGCTGTAGTAACAGCGGGCTCCATGCAACACGGCGGTTGAGCGGGTAAATCATAGCGTAGCCGCTTAGCCTACAGCAACGGGGTAGGAGAAGCAGGCGAGGGTGAGAGTGGTCTGAAGGTGAGGAGGAGGGAATCGATTATGGGAGTGCCACCAGCTCGATGTTCGCAGAAACATGGTCCGATTCCGGTGGCTGTACACCGTATGAAGAACTATAAGCTTCAGGTCCCGCTGGAAATTTCGTGTGCGATCGCCGCAACCGCGATTGAATTTGCGCACAAAGAGAGAGAAGGAAATACTAACAAATGGAGAACGAAAGAAAGAACAAAAAAATATACAGAGAAATATAGAGAGAGAAACACGAAGAGAAAGCGGAAGAAGGCATAGCGCACCCTAGCGTATAGTAAATGCATAGCGCAGCCTGCCTATAGTCAAGCAAGGAAATTAGAAAGGCGGATGAGGTTGAGGTAGTATAAAGGAGGGGAGGGGGTAAACCACAGCATGGCCTTGTACGTTATGGTACAGCGTGGGGTTTTCAAATGAGGTGATGGCCAATAAGAGTGATGCGAGGGGTGAGGAGGAAAGGAAGGATGCTAGCTGCTGCGTTTCCTCAGTCTTCGCATCACCGCAGAGCACAGCTGCCCCATTTTTTTTTCATTTCTTTACTAGTAAAATATGCCCGCAAAATGATCCGCGACGCACAAATAGCTTGAGATCATTTATTTGATCACACCTACTCTAGCGGCTGAGAAACGAACTTCTAATAGGAAAATATATAAAGCCTAGGGCAGCGGCAGACACCAAGGGTTTATATCTGGGTGTCTTCCAAGTGTACATCTGGGTTATCTGACGCGTGCAGGTTTTATATGTGCCTTTCTGCCGCTGTTTTGCGACGGACACCCAGATACCACAAATATCGAAACGCGTTAAGGCACATAGCTAGGTGGCTTTTTAAAGCTAAGCGTTCTTTCTCTTACGTTCGGGGCCTACGTGTCTGCTGGTGACTCACGCAATGAAGAATAACCACAATAATGGACGCATCGATCATCACTGGGAGGTCTTGTCGCTTAGAACCAAACTCCTGAAACTGGGCGTGTACTTCAGTGCAGAAATTTCGGCTGTTCACTGTCTGGGCTGCTGATTACGTTAGGCATCATATATCTGTTTTGACTGATTGACATCGCTAGCATGAGCACATATGCTTTTCTTCATAGCTCAATCTTAATGCTGTTGCTGCGAAAGCTTCCTGAAAAAGCTTTTGAGCTTGTTAAGTCAGCCTGGGTGTGGCTCCGTGAATGCATCTGAATCAGTTTCGTAATGAGATAAAGGTGGCAAATGTCCGGCTTTTTTCTCTATTGCAATGCATCTCAAATTAGGCAGCTATCTAATGCGAGCGCTTCTCCTTTTGGTGGGTCGTAAAAACTGCAAAAAATGTAAGCAGCAATATTTTTCATACTAGTGAGCTACCTTTTTGCGAGAAAACGACACTTTTGAGACGAGAAGACGCTTTGTAAGATAGAAAGTGAGCAAAGTGCACAGACAGTTGGCGCAGCCGCTCTATGATTCGCGTGCTATATCGCGTGACTTCATAGATATTGACCGCTTCAGCTAAGGCCTACATAATTAGTTGTGCTTGAAAACTTTGTACATTGTGTTCCACGAAAAATCCGTAGATTAACATAGTGCGGTTTGGGAAAATTAACTTGGACAATGTGGCCAGGACGCAAAACAACGACCCTGGATCACGCACCATGCGAAAGCCTGGGCTTCGCAACTAAAATTCAGGATGCAGCCACAGGCGAGGCCTTCAGAAGCGTTGAAAAGAGAGCGAGAGAGAGAGAGAGAGGGTGTTGCTCTGCTCCGCCCGAGAAGACCAACCCTGGGAAATCAAGCGGGCCAAACAAGCCACCAGACACGGTCTTCTGACTGCAATCTACGCGTAGTTTTCTCCCGTAGCACTAACAGAGAAAATAAACGACGAGGCTGCTTATCTGTCCTTCTCAGGCATGTCGCGTGCACCGCTGCAAGTTTCGCCACGAAATGTAAGAAAAACGAACATATTTACATTCGTTTTAGTTCTAAGGATAAGCATTGTGTGGCGAAAGTAACGACAACAGATTTTCAAATTTTTAATTTATAAGTGTAAGACTCTTTAGTAGTTGCACTTAGCGTCCACCTAAGGTGTGTTTCATAACACGCAGAGAAGCAGGTGCATAAGCAATGGAAGGGGGGGGGGGGAGGGGGGGGGGTGTCCCACAGCATTTATTGCGAGTCGTCGAAATAAGAAACTCGCGCCGTAACCTAGCGGGCTTCAAATACTAGCCGATATTTTAATCCGAGCGTTAAACGGTCATCCATACTCTGTCGAAACCATATTGTTTCATTAATCTGAACACTCTGCGTTTATTATGGCTTCCGCTTAGCTATCTGAAGATGTGCTTGATATTTATTTTCCAATAATAAACGAAAGTAATCCAATCGAATTATGGGGCCATCATATCGAATAAGAGGTGCATAGGAGAACCATATATTTAAGGCCCTTGATGGGCGTAAGCGTTCATGCCTGGGCCATTGTTGATGACCCGAGATGGATCTAGCCATTATTAGCCATTATTATCGCCATTATTAGCCATTATTAGCCATTATTAGCGTGGAAATACAACTTAGCTCGAAACACGAATCCCAGAAGTTAGACATCGCAATAGGTCATGTCTACTTCTCATCCTCTAAATTATTCATGGTTGTCGGTTTCGTTAATTACGCCGGTGATCTCTCGCTGAAAGACGAGCCTCGAGCTGTCCGAGATAATCGCGGTAATGCGCACGAATGTGGCCGATTTAAATCGCCACGAACTTCCCGCGATTAACATCGCACGATCGTTAAGGCAACTCCGGCCATTTTCGAGTATCCAGGGATCTCAATAAAATATTCAGTATATGTCCTCCTCGGTACTGTTATAAAATATTCAAATCCATATTGCCCAAGTCTAGTTTTCCTGAAAATGAATTTTTAATGTTTCACCGGACTCCCATGTGGGCGAGCCTGCGTTTCTCGCGTTATTAGCCTCAACGGTGCCTACGTTAGCAGGTGGGCGTTCAAGAGGAAAACGATGATACTTGAGCGCTCAAGCCGTCGCTGTCAAGTTCATAAAAGCTGGCATAACCAAAAAAAAAAATATCGTCACATGACATAGCCGCTTTCATCTTTCAGGCCCTAGCTCCACGCCCCGCCACGGTGGTCTAGTGGCTATGGTACTCGGCTGCTGATCCGAGGGTCGCGGGATCGAATCCCGGCTGCGGCGGCTGCATTTCGATGGAGGCGAAATGTTGAGGCCCGTGTGCTGTGCGATGTCAGTGCACGTTAAAGAACCCCAGGTGGTCGAAATTTCCGGAGCCCTCCACTACGGCGTCTCTCATAATCAAAGCTGGTTTTGGGACGTTAAACCCCACATAACCAACTAACCCTAGCTCTATATCTCTGATGGCGGGGAGGATGTGATGTTATCGCATCCGCTGCGCGAGGCATATACCTGTTTCCGTTTCGCTTTGAACACATCGTCCATTTGCTTATTTAAAATTATTGTTGAGTTTTTTCGCAAGTATAACCACCCTGTCCGTTACAACTCTACCAGTGCCATTGGAAAGCAGCGATTTCATAACATGGCGAAAAACCCGCCGGAGCGCCCTTTTAAATATGCGTATGGCATAATTTTCATGCTGCCGTCGGCACCCCTCATGATACAGGAACGCTTGCAGTAACACTTGCGAAGAGGAATCAGAGATGTCATTCGTTTCGTAACTCCGCCAGCAGAAAGCCCCAACTCTGCTATTAGTCCGGGTTATGCGGCTGTTAGCTGCGTGTGATTGGTTGAGTGTTAACCATGATTGCTTACGACAAATTACATTCCCTTGAGGTTCGACTCCGAAAGGTTCCGGGATCGAACCGCGAGGTCCCAAATTATATTACAAAACATCATGGATTTGATTGAACCATATATTATTATTATTATTATTATTATTATTATTATTATTATTATTATTATTATTATTATTATTATTATTATTATTATAAACTAGCAAATAACTAGCTCGCAAAATTTATGTTGACAGTGTTTGCTCTGAAGCACCACGTCATCTAGATCACGGAGTTACTGATGTAACCGTTGGCGTCGTCGTGGTATCACGTACTATACGTCGTGACGTGTTCGCAACGTCCGTGTCGTTCTGTCATCAGTTGGTCACTAGACCTTTCGTACCATTCTTGACAGTCAGTAGTCGCTGTCAGCGCCTTCTTCGTCTCGCCCGTTTCCACTGCGATTCAACCGAAACAGAAACTTCTGCCCTAATTTGTTTTTAAAAGATGACTCTCTTCTGTCGCAAGGGGAGGGGGCTGCGTGCTGTGTGTGTGTGTGTGCGAGAGAGTGCTGTGAGCGTGCGCCTGTGTTAGTGTGTGTGCGCGCGCGCGCGCGCGCGTGTGTGCGTGTGTGTGTGTGTGTGTGTGTGTGTGTGTGTGTGTGTGTGTGTGTGTGTGTGTGTGTGTGTGTGTGTGTGTGTGTGTGTGTGTGTGTGTGTGTGTGTGTGTGTGCACGTGGGTGCGTCTGAGTGTGCGTGCGTCCGTGTGAGAAAGTGAGTCCAATTACCGAAAGCTAGTGCTCCTACTTCCTCCAGCTTTCCACGTTCTCTAGTGTTCTTACCTGAGCTTTTCATGCTTCATGACATCACAGAAGATGAGGATAATCGTCAGACAATGTACGGGAGCCTTCCAGCCAGTCATGATGGCGTCGTGACAAACGCTTGCTTCCTCACTTTCGCTTGAAAAGAGCCCTATAAAAAGCCGCGATATTTTTTCTCAGAAAATAATTTATTGTAACAAGACAAACCGGGGAGGAAACCTGCCAATACCGAAAGTAATTGCCCTACTAGGCATGTTGCGGCTGTTTTACGCGTGTGTTTTCTTCACCATTTGCAGCATTTCCTTCATTTCTTGTTTGTTTGTGAGCATTATATAACGTCCTATTCCTGCTATAGTCTTGAATAGGACCGCAGTATGTAGGAATAAATAAATAAGTACCATCATCGTTTTCCGTTTCTGTGCAGCACCTACGAGGGAAAAGTTCCCTATATTAGGAATACGCTAAGGAATGGCATTGTCGAGCTGTTCGCGCACTAGGGACGCGCTCGGAGATCCTCGTTTGGAAGAAATCGCGGTCGTTCGCTGCTACGTCACGAAGTGGAGGCGCGGCTTTCGTTGTGCGAGCTGAATATGTGGCGTGACTGACTGCGTGGCTGGGCGGGGGCATTTCAGCGGCTGCACAGGGTTCTGGAAACGGGGTTACCAGGCTTGCAGCACACTCGTGCGCCCTGCATGCGTCGTCGCGCGGTCTGCGATCTACGCTGCAGATCACTACGGGTGGCTACGCACCAGACTCTGCACGCGGCGAATATTCGCCACGTCGGAAAAGGCTATGGATGAAATGGCGTCACGAGGAAGTGGCTGTGAATGACGCTGCTGCAGCGGCTTAACGACATCAGCAGATCGAGAGGAGGACACACTAGGTTTACGCCTCAACACTCGTAGAATGTTCTAGGCATCCTCGATGCCTAGAACATTGTCAGTAGCGAAACGCGTCAGGTAGTTTAGAATGTCGTTTGTACTTTCGCTATCTGTAGTGAAGACGGGCTCGTACTGACTCAAGTTCCGATAAGACAGTGCTGTGCAGAACTTGAGCTTTATATAATGAAAGCAAAACAATGTAGCAGCGAAGTGTATCATTGGAATCGCTTGTTACGTGGTTAAGTTACGTGGTTAAATATTTAATGAATTGCATCCGGTCTTCCAAGCTAACTTCGGGTAATTTAACACCAAAAGCAGAATACTCGGATAGAGTGTACAAGCTTCTGCGTAATCTTTTTCACAGAACGTACAATGCTTGCGCTAACAAATTAGTGCATTACTGCATACGATACATGAAAATATAGCATCTGGCATATGAACACAAAGCTACGCGTACGTGTAGTATAATTGCGGAAGGGCTTTTGTTGATGCATCACTATTCGACACGTGGAGCCGATAAATGATAGAATTGACTTCGGACTAAAAGCGCACCATAGAAAACAACGACTTGAAAATATACAAGAACACGGGTGCCCCATGTTCTTGTCTTTATTCACGTCTTTGTTTTCTCTGAGCTTGGTTTAGTGTAGTTCCGAACGAACCTGGGTCTCCGAGGTTCAAAGTAAGCACGCTACCGCTAAGCTACGGCTGCTGCTTCCACATATAGTAAGTAATTATTCCTGTTATACAATTATCATACTAAATAAACACGATAACGAATGTTGTTTACTAAAAACGACAATAATTGAAATAGCGTCTAGTAATTGCACAGTATAGTGTATATTCACGGCAACCAACCCAAGACTTTTCGGCTACAAAGCATGATGTTCTCGGTTCGAACCCCGAGCTCCGGGGTTCGACTGCGAATGCTCATTCGAACCCGAGAACCATGTGCAATGGTCCCTTGCCCTAAATCTGATGCCTCAGGTGTCAATCCCGAGGTCCCTGGCTCGACTGTCAGATGTTCCATGTGCGAACCCTTATGCAAGGTGGTCCACATCCAAAGTTTCCGGGGTCGAACTCCTCAGTCCTCATTCGAATGCTGAAGGCACACGATTTTAACGCCTCGGTCCCGGGGTCGAATTCTCAGCTTTTGGGTTCAACTCCGAAGTCCCCACATTTGGCTGCTGATGGTTACGGGCTCAAAGCATGGTCCCGCGTTCGGCTGCCAAGCCGGCGAGCACCTCCTAGGCGATAGATGAGCAGTGCTGGAGCCTTATTTTTTTTCTTTTTGAACCCCCGAATTCCAGTTTATATATATTAGCCGAGGGATAAAGTCTGCGCAAGCAAATGTTCGTTCAGGTAAATTGGCTCTGAGAACTCATTCGCACGACTAACGAAAAAACAAAGCACTGACCAGATTCCCCGCTCAGCGCAAAAAGTGGGCAAGGAAAAGAGTAGTAGTAGCGAACGCTCACAATGCAGCAACAACGGAATACTACGTGTACTCATACCGTCATGTAAGAAAAAAGACAAAGTGGCCACACAAAAAAAGAAAAATAAACGAAAAAGCGCTTACCTAGTTACGGGAAATGGTTCGTACATAATGAAACGATCCGGCATTCGAAGTAGGCAAACGTTCTTGCTCAACCGTGCACCAAAACAACGTGGAAACCGCACACATCACTTGGAATAATTTAATCCGTGGCTGTATTTCCTGATCTTTCACGTCATCTTAAAAATTACCGTGGAATTGCGAGAATGGCACAGAAGAAGCAATGAGAAACAGCATCAAAGCTAGCCGTACACGCGCGGCATAGAGCCGATGCCTTCACCAGCTGCCACTTGCCACGCTTGAGCTTTACGGTCCACGTCTTTTTTATGATATCCCTACAAAAAGAAAATATCTTCCAACTATTCTTGGAGCGAATTTTGCAATATACCCATTTGGTCAGCCTTTCGAAACATCAGAAGTTCGACAAGGCCGCCGGCGCACTGCCCACGTTTGAACGAAGCGCGACGCGTGGGCGAAGACATGGCGGATGCTCCTGCGACGGCGGCAAGGATGCCTACAAAAGATGGCCAGACTCTGAGCGGGGCGCCCTCATCTAGGCATTCTAATCGCGCTACCGGCACTGGTTGTGGTTGCGCGCTACCCTCGCTGCGGCTGCATGCTGTCTTGATAAGTTGCTGCGCTTTTTCTTTTCTTTTTGCTGTTTCGGGCAAAAGTTGTTCCGCAGGTTTTGACTTTTTGGCTTGGTCGGAGCTTGAACTGGTCTGAGGGAGTGTCTAGCATGGCTTGAGTCGCTAACGTCCATAGACTTTCCTACAAAATTCTACGGGGAACTCTGGCGCTAAAATATCGAAGCTGCCATGGGAATGATGGAGTCCTCGTGCTTGCGTCTAGTCCTCGTGCTTGCGGGTTGAAAGGTTATGGTGGCTTTGTTTATTGATGTCTTGTAGCTATGTGACTCGAGCGACATTACTACGTCGTGCGCGACGAAGGCAGCCGGCGTAGTGCACGATTTCACAACAGAGAAAAGGGCCTACGCTCACTTTCTCTATGCTTTTACTGCTACAGAGCATGAGAGTGCCGCATTTCCTAACGTCGTTTGCAATGTTTTTGTACCATGCAGTCTACTGCGGTCTTGTTTTTGTTCATGGCCACACGTATTATTTGCAGGGATGTTTGACCCAGCTTTATAAATATTTCCACCGCCTCTAGCGAACCCGAGCGGTGCGGTATTGCTGGTTTTTTTTTCTTTTTGGTTTTTCATGCGACAGAAGCTAAGGCGCCAAGTAGTTGCACAGCTACCATGCCTAGCAGACGTCGAATGGATGTCATGCAGAGGAGCCCGCGGACGACGCTCCAAATGTCAAGGCTCAGGCACAGTTTCCGACGCACTTTAACGGCGCGGCTGTTTTTTTATGTTCATGTTTTTGCACGAAACCAACAACGAAACGCTTGGCTTTACGGCGCTGATTCTACGACTCGCGCAGCGGCTTGGCCCATATTTTGTAAAAATGCAGTGAAGCACTTGCCCTGCAGTTAAAGAAGTGAGCGAAACCCCGCTTGCTATGTCTAGCAGACGAACCCTAGCTTTTACATTCGTGAAAACATTCGCACGTCACATACAAGAGCAAAACTATTTATTTGATATTTAAACACGACTATATCTGGAACTTAAACGGGTAAGGCTAAACCTGGGCAGAAGTATTGGAGGAAACATTGCCATTATTGCATAATATTGCTATATTTATCAGCGTTCAGTATTTTTTCCAAGAGGGAAAACGCAAGAAGGACCTGTCTGTGCACGTATAATTATCGCAAACTATCCCGTTTTAGCGCAACATTTCGTAGTAAACGACCCATTTCTTAAACTTGCAAAGCCGTATGAAGTCAGAAGAACGAAGAACAGGAAATGCATGTCATACTCATCATTCCCATGCTGGCTGGACCACCTTGTTTTAAACTCCCGTAGACACTAGCGCCACATTTCTCTATGGAATGCCTACCGTTGTCATGTGGTCGCAGCTGTGTTGGCCAAAGCGGCCGTTGCCTTAAGCGAGCACAGTTATGTAATGTCAGGAACGTGGCTGATGGTTTTTTTTAGCAATGCATTGTAAGGAATGCGGTTGTGTTACGTTGTTTGACACGTACGGAATAGCGTTCCAGAACAGAAACCAGCAAACAAGGGAGATAATCAAGGCAGAAGAGATTGAAAAGATGGGCAAAATGTGTGAGGAGGCCATCAATTACTTTGACAAAAATACAATTTGATTATCTGGGTGTGGCAACGCTGTTTTTAATTGCGTCAGGTTTGGTGGTCTCAGACTTATGCGCATCGGATATGGTAGATTAGGTGTTTATAAGTAGCGTGGGTACAGTAACAATAAAGTTTACTCGAAGTAGCATCTGCGTGTGTATATTTTTTGTGCCTCTCTCATCCATGTGTTCTGTGCGCTTTTACTTTTCTTCAAGATGGTGTACCAACACACCCAAACTGCCACTTTGTTGTTCATCCAGAAACTATTTGCAAGCATTTGGATCGCTCCAGGCAGGGCAAGGTGTAGACTGTGATTTTTCAAAGTGCTGGAAAGTGTATTGGGAGGCGTTAGGCATTCTAGGATAGTTTGAAACAGCCACTTTTATGTGCACAGACCAAGAAGCGAAGCCAGGCCAGCAGTTGAGAAGACGATGTGAACAAGGCCCAATATGCTATTCCCACTGGCGAAGCTCAAGCATCCTTCAAGTTTCTTACTTTTCATGAGCCCTCTGTCGTTTGTCATTCTCGGAGCATCAGTTTAAATTATGCGTTAATTTCTTTGCACACCGCTTTGCCATGGGTTTGGGATATCTCCTGGCATTTGTTGTCAAAAAGAAGCCACAATTTTTAGAAGGGCCAGAAAGAAATTGCTAATTGCTTAATATTTTGGTCTCATGTGCTAAGGTCTTGTGATTCTTATTACAGGGCATCTACAGATCACTCAGCAAGCAGGACGTTGATGGCTCAACAGTTCTCTGTGCCGTGTTTGAAGGACTTGACGTGGAGGTCCTGGACTCAAAAGCTGGTTTCGTGTTGGTTATGGAACTATATTGGGTGTTCAACATAAAATACAACCTTCAAAACAAAGATACCATTGCACTAGTTGATCATTTTTGCAAACTACCAGCATCTAAAATCTTTGTTCATTCTTGTGGGCCATTTCTGCCATCAGAAAGGGTGTCACGGTACATGAAGAGCAGTGAATAAAATTTCCGCATTCTCTGAATTATCTCTTTTGTGCATGTACTGCATTGCATCAAAGCACTTCGTGAATCTTCACAGAAGCATCACAATTTCTTCTTGTGCCTCTGTTGAAGTTTCTGATTGAATATTTTCGTGGTGATGTTTACGAGCCTTAGGAGATAAAATGCATATTTGTTTGGTAGCTTGTGAAATTTGTAGATCTGACATGTCTCTTAGCATTTCGATTTGTTTTCTGAAAGGTGCTTGACAGTCATTTTGGCGACCCAGAAGCGTGTTTTGGAGTGCCTTGTGTCTATTAATAGACAGTCAGCACTTTCAAGTAGCCTTCAAAGTAATGCTTGTCGCTACCTGATTTGTACTTTGGTTAGTGACGTTCACTAACTAGGGTGTGCTTCGAACTGCCAAAGACTCCAGTGGTTTTAACTAGTTAAGTAGTGCAATAAACAACCCAAGGAAGTAGTGCCTTTAAATGGCTTTGCGGCAGTACTTTTAACTGCCAAGGAAGGTAGGGCTTTTAACTACAGAAGTAGCGATTTTCACTACCCAAGGAGGTAGTACTTTAAATAGCTATGTCGTACTACTACCCGACGAAGTAGTGCCTTTAACTACCGAGGTAGTAGTTTTAACTACCTATCGAGGTAGTGCTTTTAAGTACTAAGGTAGTATTTTTAACCACCCAAGGAGGTAGTATATTTAACTAGCAAGGTTGTCCTTTCCACTACCCGACGAAGTAGTGCCTTTAACTAACTAGGTAGTGCCTTTAACTACCCAAGGATGTAGTGCTTTTACCTGGCCTGTTAGTATTTGGGCTAGTGTTTCTTACGACCCCAGCCAGGTAGTGCTTTTCACTTAGGGCACTTTTACTACCTGCACTTAGTAGCTGGTTAGTGGATTCTGTGAAAAGTAACCGGTTAGTATTTAGTTCGTGAATATGCCAACCTTTTTTTTCTAAGAGTGTAGTGGTTATAGCACTCGGCTGCAGATCCGAAGATCGCGGTATCGAATTCTGGCCGAGGCGGCTGCATTTCGATGGAGTCGAAACGATGAAGCCCGTGTACTGTGCGATGTCAGTGCACGTTAAAGAACCCAAGGCGGCAGAAATTTCCGGAGCCCTCCATCACGGCGCCTCTCATACTCATAGCTGGTTTTGGGACGTAAAACCCCACAAATCAATGAACTCAATGTAGATCTTAGCGATACTGTAGCAAACATAGACATCGCGTTTGTGAAACAGGCCTTCTTGTGTAGGGAAGTCTTTCACAGTGAATTTTATTTGCGAGTTATCGCTTGCTACGTGTTCTATGGTCTTCGATAGCTCGCATTTAGGCTGCGCTTTTCATTTTTCTTTTTTTTTATTATGAACCGGCCGGCCCATCAGCGACTTTTTGTCGCTTTCATTTCAGTACTGAACGACCCCACTGATTTCCAAGGATGGGAAAATGTTCTGACCAGGAAAAAAAGAAAGACCACTAGCCGGAAAGTAGACATTCTGTCACGTCTATCTTAAGCCCTACTGTTCCTCAGTCAACGGCAAAGACTGCCGATAACGCGTCGAAAACGGGAGTTGCGAACAGGCGCCATATGTTCCTTTTTTCCAAGAACAATTAAAAGCGCACATATCGAAACTAAGGCCCCTGCTGCGGAACGACCACGGCCAAGAATGAGCGACGCCTTATACTAGAAAGACAAATAAGTAATCAGGAACTTCGAAATCAAACGACTAATTCCTGGGGTTTTACGCGCCAAAAGCTAGGTATCCCGTGGTGGGGAACGTCAGATTTATTTCGGCTCCCCAGGCCTCTTCAATATACACCTAATTCCACCTTTACCAATAAGGTACACCAAAGTGCAAGAGTGTTCTAAAAGGTCGCGCAGCCGTGGCTGGAAAAGAAACAAGAGAACGAAATTACCAGGCAGGAAGCGAAGTTCAACGGCAAGGCGAAACTCGCAGTTTCATTGTTGCTGATGAAGCATTCAGCATGCTCAATTAGTCCTAACGTATAGGAGTTCCTTAATCAGTATTCGCCCAAATAGGCTTGCCAACTTCATTGCACTTTAAACAAGTAAGCTTTGATTATTTGTGTTAGTTTAATTAGGTTTACTATAAATCATCATCGGCCTGTCTACGTCCACTGCAGGGCAAAGGCCTCTTCCATGGATCTCCAATTATCCCTGTCCTGTGCTAACTGGGCCCAATTTATCCCCGCAAACTTCCTGATCTCATCTGCCCACCTAACTTTCTGCCGCCCCCTGCTACCCTTGCCTTCTCTAGGAATCCACTCCGTTACCCTTAATGACCAACGGTTGTCTTGTCTTCGCATTACATGGCCAGCCCAGGCCCATTTCTTCTTAATTTCTATTAGTATGTCCCTAACACGCGTTTGTTCCCTAACCCACACCGCTCTCTTCTTGTCCCTTAAGATTACACCTACCATTTTCCGTTCCATAGCTCGCTGCGTCGTCCTCAATTCAAGCTGAAGCCTCTCAGTTAACCTCGAAGTTTCTGCCCTACTATAATTATTCTTAGTTTATTTGTGCTTAGTGCAACTAGGCCGGATTACCTGCATTACACTTTCCTTTCATTTGTCTTCTCTTAATTACAAATTAGTATTCCTAGTGTAAGTAGGCTGGACCAAATTATTCTTAAACTGCTTAGGCTCAACGTAATTATTGAAAGCCTATTTAGGCCCTATAAGTAGGCGTTAAATTATTAGACCTTATTTAAACATTTTTACCCTAATTACACTTTACCTAATTGGAATATCCTTAATTGACCCGGTCCTACTTTGCTAGAACCTAATTAATCTCCGCGTAACTAGGCCTAGCTTAAGCTTGGTGTAGTTATTATTACCTGAATTAGGCGTACTTCAATTAGTGTTAGTTTATTAGGTTTAGCTTAGTCTAATTAGCCTCTAACTAGGCAATGCGCGTTAATAACGGTTTCGCGCAGTGTCAAGATAAATGAGCACTATTGTTGGAAGACCGTTTGTTCGTTGTGGTA
This sequence comes from Hyalomma asiaticum, assembly GCA_013339685.2. Classification (NCBI taxonomy): domain Eukaryota; kingdom Metazoa; phylum Arthropoda; class Arachnida; order Ixodida; family Ixodidae; genus Hyalomma; species Hyalomma asiaticum. The sequence continues at coordinate 33,382,647 of CM023482.1, forward strand.
TTTTACTATCCAAATATTATGTACCGCATGCGCTGCAGCACCTGTCAATATCATTACTTCACGAAGTGCAGGATAAGCTTATATGGGATGCAAAATAACTACGTTCGCGGATGTTGCGGTACACGGCATTCCGTAAACTTCGCACACTTTATCCGGTGGTCCTCCTTTACTATGTTTCCTCATTAGCTATTCTGATTTAGCTATTCTGATTTAGGTCGATAACAAACTGCCTTATCTGGTAGACGCATCTAGTCACAACTGATATCGGCAGAGCTTGGCCGACTAGCGTAGGCGTTTAAACAGAAGAATGAACGTCACTCTGGCAATTCTTACTGCACTTTCGAAGCCACCGTTCAGAGAAAATAGCGAATATAATCACATTGACCACGTCGGTTTTTAGACGAGCAATAAATTGAGGCACACGAGCGAGTGAGCTCGGATTTCACGAAGCTCCGCTCACGCTGCGCTTATGCAGCACCCGACAAGCCGCGAACCGGTATCCGGATGCGACCGCAGCGCCGTTAGTTCTCGTGACTGCTGCGTGAGACACATGATTGCGCTAGCTAGTGTAATCAGCGGCTGTAAATCTGAGTTGGATCTGTTAAATTTGCCCTTTATTTGCCCAGGGAGGCATTGCCCTCTCCGGTAAAATAGCTGCTCACGAACCTCACCCTCCGAAAGAGAAAATTTAACGCGAGCGCGTAGCTGAGAAGTAGAAGAAATGAGAGTTTTTCAGAATTGCTAGAAAAAACAAGCAGGCCAATAAGTTCACGCATATAAAACGAAAGCGAAATCGTATGAACAAAACATCTTTCCGTGCAAGCATTCTCGTAGCGCCAGATATAAATATAAAGTACGGAATCATCAATGGACCATTTCATTATTGAAATAGATATCAAACGAATGACAAAAATATGCCTTCGTATGAACCATTAAGTTACGCGAGAGAGGACAGCCTACAGTCCCCTGCCCGCGCTGGGGGAATGTAAACTATACGCCCCTGTGTTAAGGATTTTCGACAGCACGTACGTCTTTTAACTATTTTTTCCAGCGGAGTTCTCTGGTTAAATGTACACTTAATTATACGGCATTGCTATTATCAAAAAGACAAATAGGCGTGCTTACCTTTCTCGTGGGCCTATCGTTATTTAAACTTATTTCAGTGCTCCTTCAGAAGCACTTGCATAAAATGTGAATTCGCCTTTGCATGCCCACGTCAATTACGCGTTATGAGTGCCCATTTTCTTTGATAGTGTCTACAATGTTGCCACGCAACACCTGTTGTTTCTAAATCAGTTGAAAGTTATTCTTGTTGAGTTTCTAGTTTTTTATGCATAACACAACGCCCTCGTCAGGCAACACCAAACACTTCAAAAACGAAAGTCGATTCTACCTGACGGCATTACTGAACGAGTATAGAGAAAAAAATATGGGTTCTGTTTGCCATTCATCGAGTCCTAGCACGCGGCAGATCGATCTTGAAAAGTTAGAAATGCGCTTGTGTCAAAGTGAAAGTTACTGGCTGCTTTCTTAGCCGATGAAATCGCACGCACAAGCAGCTATGATGACTTGATCGCGTGCGCCGCTGTCTCGCTATTGCGAAGACGAGGACTGCAGGGAGAGAGATCGGAGTCAATTCTGCACAATTTGAGGTGAATGCACCACCTCTCACAAAAAAGCCATTTCTCCTGCATTCTTCCGAATTTCACCTTATGCAGACCGTTGCCTTATGCAGACCGTATGCTTGTTAGTATATTGGTTCCTCGGCTCTTCCTTGAAGTGTTTGTTGCGCATGCGTTAAGACGCATATATACGTCGGTGGGTGACCTTCACAATAAACAGTCGGTAGTAGCGCCCGTCCTGTCTGTTTCGTTTTCTTCTTGTGTCCCTGTGTAAATAGCGCTAAGTTGAACTTTTCATGACTCTGTTGGTTATCGACTTTAAAAGATCAATCCGGCCGCCTTGCACGATGGGCTGCTCGGTTGCACGGATTCGACATACGCGTAATTTACTGGCCTGGCAGGAAAATAACGGACGCGGATTCCCTCTTTTGATCGCGTACACCACGTCAGACGGCTTGCATTTCCATCATGGTGTCGGCGTCGTCGGCGCTTTCGTCGCAAATGCTCGTCGATATCGCAGAGGAGCAATGCAGCGACACATGGATTGCGGCGCTTATGGGTTGCCTTTCTTGCACCATGACAATTAACTAGCCCTTCATGCGCTGTCCGCCGCCAAGCTTCTCATTTCGACTTGCACGATGGAGTTCTCTATCATCGCAATTACGACTCCAACGGTCTTAAATGGTTGTTGGTCGTACCCCACCAACTGCGCTCGCGGGCCTGCTTAGCTCTCCGGCAATGTGCTCAAGCTGGCCTCTTCAAAACCTACATCTTGAAATATTAAACTATGAAATAGGAAACACACACAGACACAAAACAAACCAAGCAGACAGGAGGGGAGTGTTTCGTCGCTTCTTCTGTGTCTGTGTGTGTGTGTGTGTGTGTGTGTGTGTGTGTGTGTGTGTGTGTGTGTGTGTGTGTGTGTGTGTGTGTGTCAATCTTGGTAATTTCAACAATACAAGAGACAAGACCAAGTAGCCCAACAGTATGTCCTACTGAAAACGTACGCCAGGCTCCGCATGCACTTTCACTGACGCGGAAATTTTGTGCGAAAGTACATTTGCTCGTGCACAGCGTGCAAGCGCCGCAAACTTCTCACTGTTCGTCCTTCTGGTGCATTGCAGCCAATTCTTCGTCCGTCTTGACCGTTCGACCGTATTGACATGGATCTCTACGGCCCTCTTCCCTACACAGCAGCTGGCAATCGCTGCATTATCGTCGCTATGCAGAAACAGCGGCACTGAAAATAGCGACAGCCCACGACGCTGTGTCCTCTCTTCTGAATAACTTCATGCTTCGTCACGGGAAATATTGAGTGACAGAGTGTGCGCATTTTTCTTTAGAAGTTCTCAACGCTTTTCTGACCGCTTGCCGTACAGTCCATCATACCACTACAGCGTATCATCCACAAACGAACAGCATAAGTGAACGGTTCGATCGCACATTGGGCGACATGCTATCCTTGTACATTGGACTGGACCACACCAATTGGGACTCCTTTGGCCGCATGTAACGTACGCTTCCTAAGCCACAACGGGATTGCGCAATTTTTCCTTGCGTATGGCCGTGAACCTACTTGCACACACGATACAATTCTCCCCTACCAGCCTGACCCATCAGAGGACACGCCTCTGTCCGCAGCTGCCAAGTATGCCCAGGTATGCCTTCAGCCAGCCCATTCATTCACGGCGGAAGACCAAAACCTTTAAAATTCCGTCGCGATGATGACCATCCTTCCTGCGCCTACTCATTAGTCTGGTTGTGCATACCTCCAAGCACCCCTGGACTATCCTCAAAGATCCTCGTCAAACATGGTCCCTAGCACGACGTTCAGGAGACTACACCCGTCAGCTATGTTGTCGAGCTGGTTACGCCGTCTACTGACTTAAGGCGCCGTGGACGGAAGGTAGTGCACGTCCAGAGGCTGAAACCTTACTCCGACCCGCTCATCCAATCCACCTCTTGAGTTCCCAGGGTGGCTCCTTCTTCTCCACGCGGCAGTTGTAGCGAAGAGGAGTGGCACAATCCCCGTCTCACCGACGAAGAGCGTCTCGCGCTCTCAGTGTCCGACGCTCGGCTGAGGCGGTCGCGTTTCTTAGTCGGCAATAATCCATTTTACAAAACCGACGATGGAGCGCAGTGTGCGAGGTTTTACAGAGTTACCGAGAGAAACGTGTCTTCAGGGTGAGCCTGTCCCACATTGGAGGACCCTCCACTACGGCGCGTCTCGTAATCACAGCTTGTTTTGGGACGTAAAACCCCAGAAATCTATCAGTCACCTTGCTGGGATTCGTTGTGATTACGCGATTGGTACAACCAGGCAGTTAACATCCCCGCCTTACGCTCATTTGTATTTCTTTGTGAGTGTTCGTCTCTTGAGTGTTTTGGTGTGAGCTGTGGGAAGTATTTGTCACGATAGAATGCGAACATTTGAGACGGATCTATCTTTATTTGGCTGTAAGGAACCGAACGAGCGCGGTGCTTCACTAGTACGTGCTCTTCTAACTTTCTCAGCTTTATTTGTGAAAGTAGTGCTCGGAACTGGATGTATTTTCAACCTATCTTAGCGTGCCCACCACTACAGTTATCTTCGCGACACTACTGAGACAATTGTGTCCGCAAATGAAACCGCGCTACTTTGTTTTGTAGAAGCTCGCTATGTGAATATGCTTTAGTTTTGTGAATGTACAAATCAACCCGCAACACAGGAGAAAATACACGTGAAATATCATAGGAGAAATGGCTTTTTTTGTGAGAGGTGGTGCCTTCACCTCAAATTGTGCAGAGTTGACTCCGATCTCTCTCCCCGCAGTCCTCGTCTTCGCAATAGCGACACAGCTGGCACCGGCAGTCCTCGTCTTCGCAATAGCGACACGCGATGGCACTGGCCCCTTCAAGCAAGAACGACGAAGTTCTTGGACGCGCACATGCTCTCGAACGATCTGCCATTGCTACAGTCAGATTCTTGCAGCCAAGCTCTCACTTGCGAACGTTTTTTCCTTGTGCTAGCTTAGACACCTGCCGATTTCTCGCTTCTAAACAGTTCCTGCCTCTGCTAGCTTGGTGGAAATACGACAGAGAACGCGCACACGACACTCATATTGAATTCGCAAAGTAATCCCACAAGACGTCATAGATTGCCTGCGGCTGTTGTGATGACACACCACAACAAAAGAGCGCGCGATCGCACAAGCATGCAGGTAAATTCTACACCCTTGAACTGAAATATCATGACTGCGATGCCACAGTGAACGAGAGAGAGAAGTCACTTTATTAGAAGGAAGGGGGAAGGGTAATCGTAGAGCTTTTGTGGTTGGGGCCCTACGTCCGAGACCCCACTAGCTTTGGCTGCCAGCTGGACTTGATTCAGGAGCGCTAGTTACACCTCCAGGTCCGAGCTGGCGAGTTGCGCCTCCCACTGCTCCGTACTAGGCATTTAAAGTGCTGCCGAGATACAGGATAAGTCCACTGCTATGTTCGCGAACTCTCGCGGGACCTGGTGGAGAGTCGGCGTACCGTCGAAACGCGGGCACACTGACGGGTATAGCGTCGGATATATTCCGTGTCGTTTCAATAGAGGGGGAAAACGTCAGTCTCAGTTTTTCGAAGACCGGCGGACATCTTCCCCACTAAGGCATTTGTGAGGCGCCCCGTATTTCTGTCGCGTGAAGCGCTGGTGGGCAATGATCTCGCCAGCGAGAATCGGTACGGCCAGTGAATTAGAGCGATCCTCCGCTCGGTTACAAAATGCACGAGCTAGACCGCCCGCCGCCATCTCGCTGCCTCAAGCCCTGTGTTGCCCTGGCGTCAGATCAACCGATGGCGAAGAGTGAGTTTGGGTGCCTCCCGGCGCGCGAACTCTTTCACTCTTGTGGGAGAGAGAGAGAGACAGAGAGAGAGCGAAAGGCGCGCGTTGACTATGGAAACGCTCTTTCTTCGATGAACGCTCTACCAGCTCGCAAAGAAGGAGAACGCGCCGGCACCCGCGAGAGACAACGTTGGCGCAGGCAGCGTCTTCTAGCGAGTTTCTTGACTGAAAAACACCGACTGCTCGCGCTGGAGAACCCTTCACCGGCCACCCATATATATATATATATATATATATATATATATATATATATATATATATATACATGGGTGGCCGGTGAAGGGTTCTCCAGCGCGAGCAGTCGGTGGTAGTTGGTAGTTGAACCATAAGGATTTGTAGCGTGCACGTTGACTAAATTAATCCAAAACTCGGCGCGATCTACGATGAACCACCGCAGCTTCGCCCACTCATCATCATTCACTCCGTGGATATGCTGTGAATTTTTTTAACTGACTCGGGTATGGTTATCATCGTGGCATCCTTCCATGCCAGAGGAATGCGACATTAAGAGCAGCACTGGTCTTTAAAGTGCGCAAACATTTTCAGGCGGCAACGGCAGGCCGCTCTAGCCGGCGTCGCTATCAGAGTTGCGTCAACGGAAAATTCCTATTGAAGAAAAGACGCCGGCGGACTGCGGCACCTTCGTGCATACAGCACGTTTCCGTTCGGTCTCGCGAAGGTGTTTCGGAGACGTCTTCATTGGCCGGTTGTTATCCTTCCTGCTCGTGGTCTCTTTCAAGCGTCAACTACGTGAAATAAGACAATCCATTTTTAAATGCGAAGCATTTCTTAGCGAACTTCGGCGAGTTTGAGCGTATCTATCTATCTATCTATCTATCTATCTATCTATCTATCTATCTATCTATCTATCTATCTATCTATCTATCTAGCCAGCTACGATTTTCTGCTCTCCTGGCCGTTTCGCTAATCGGATGTTTACGAAAATTAGTATGCCACATCATGACTACATGACGAACATAAATGACAGGTCATAACATCAAAATCATGACATGCATGTCATGAGCGACATGATTTACATGCCACGGTCTTGGTGCTCTCCTGGCCGTTTCGCTAATCGGAGGTATACGAAAACTGGTATGCCACATCATGACTACATGACGAACATAAATGACAGGTCATAACATCACAATCATGACATGCATGTCATGAGCGGCATGATTTACATGCCACGGTCTTGGTGCTCTCCTGGCCATTACCCTAATCGGATGTTTACGAATATTGGTATACCACATCATGACCACATGACGAACATAAATGACAGGTCATAACATGACAATCATAATATGCATGTCATGAGCGGCATGATTTACATGCCACGGTCTTAGGGCTCTCCTGGCCGTTTCGCTAATGGGATGTATGCGGAAATTGGTATGGCACAACATGACTGCCTGACAAACATAAATGGCAGGTCATAACATGAAAATCATGACATGCGTGTCATGAGTGGCATGATTTACATGTCACAGTCTTGGTGCTCTCCTGGTCATCTCGTTAATGGGGTGTATACAAAAATCGGTATGGCACAATATGACTGCACGGCGAACATAAATGACAGGTCATAACATGAAAATCATGACATGCATGTCATGAATGACATGGTTTACATGCCACGCGTTTCGTTAATGGGACGTATAGGCAAATTGGCATGCCACAACATGACTGCATCACAAACATAAATGACAGGTCATAACACGAAAATCATGACATGCATGTCATGAGTGGCATGATTTACATGCGACGGTCTTGGTGCTCTGCTGGCCGTTTCGTTTATGGGATGTATACGGAAATTGGTATGCCACGACATGACTGCATGCCGAACATGACTGACAGGTCACAACATGACAATCATGATATACATGTCATGGGCGACATGATTTACACGCCACGCGTTTCGTTAACGGCATGTATACGAAAATTGGCATACCACAAGATGACTGCATCATGAACGTAAGCGACAGATCATAACATGAAAATCATGACATGCATGTCATGAGCGACATGATTTACATGCCACGGTCTTTGTGCTATCTTTGCCGTTTCGTTAGTGGGATGTGTAGGAAAATTGGTGTGCAACAATATGACTTCACGACGAACATAAATGACAGGTCATAACATGAAAAGCATAACATGCATGTCATGGGCGGCATGATTTACATGCCAGGCGTTTCGTTAATGGGATGTATACCAATATTGCTATGGCACAACACGACAGCATGACGAACGTAAATGACAGGTCATAACATTAGAATCATGACACGCGTGTCATGACCGGCATGATTTACATACATGCCATGGTCCTGGCACTATACTGCCGTTTCGTTAATGGAATGGCTCCGTCTACTGACCAGAGGGCGCTACGTAGCTCTCGTCGGACGGCTCAGTCGCGCACAGTGGAAACCGAGGCGACAGCGACGCGCGCGTTTCTTCGCTGCTTTCCGGGCGTGCTGCGAACCACACGAACGCTCGTGGCGTTGCCCATTGGAACAGTTTGTCGCAGGTTTGGAGCTCGCGTCTCAAAGGAAATAAAGCGAAAGAAGGTGGGACGGGCGGTCGCTGCTGCTGTAGAGTTGGAGACGCGCATCGCGTTCACGTATTTCCCTGTCGCAGTCTGCCCAATTTTGCTTCTTCTCTCCGCCAGGCAGTGCATTCTGGCGCTGATGTCGCACATGGAAAACTCGACTGCACGGAGCCTATACGAACATTGGTTTGGCACAACATGACAGCATGACGATCATAAATGACAGGTCATAACATGAAAATCGTGACATGCATGTCATTAGCGGCATGATCTACATGCCACTCGTTTCTTTAAAGGGATGTATACCAACATTGCTATGGCACAACACGACTGCATGACGAACGTAAATGACAAGTCATAACGTGAGAATCATGACATACGTGTATGAGCGGCATGGTTTACATGCCACAGTCATGGTACTCTTGCGACCGTTTCGTTAACTTCATATGTACTAAACTCGGTATAGCGAGACAACAATGCAAATCCATTTTACGTTCCTTGTGCGTGCTTCGCATTTCCTTGATTCCCACTGCACGTGGGATCTGCCAATTTTTCCTTGTGCTAGCTTGGACACCTGCCGATTTCTCGCTTCTGAACAGTTCCTGCCTCTGCTAGCTTGGTGGCAATACGACAGAGAACGCGCACACGACACTCATATTGAATTGGCAAAGTCATTCCACAAGACGTCATACATTGCCTGCGGCTGTTGTGCTGACACACCACAACAAAAGAGCGCGCGATCGCACAAGCATGCAGGTAAATTCTACACCCTTGAACTGAAATCTCATGACTGCGATGCCACAGTGAACGAGCGAGAGAAGTCACTTTATTAGAAGGAAGGGGGAAGGGCAATCGTGAAGCTTTTGTGGTTGGGGCCCTGCGTCCGAGGCTCCACTAGCTTTGGCTGCCAGCTGGACTTCATTCAGGAGCGCTAGTTACACCTCCAGGTCCGAGCTGGCGAGTTGCGCCTCCCACTGTTCCGTACTAGGCATTTAAAGTGCTGCCGAGATATAGGATAAGTCCATTGCTATGTTCGCGAACCCTCGCGAGACATGGTACAGAGTCGGCGTACCGTCGAAACGCGGGAACACTGACGGGTATAGCGTCGGATATATTCCGTGTCGTTTCAATAGAAGGGAAAAACGTCAGTCTCAGTTTTTCGAAGACCGGCGGACATCTTCCCCACTAAGGCATTTGTGAGGCGCCACGTATTTCTGTCGCGTGAAGCGCTGGTGGGCAAGGATCTCGCCAGCGAGAATCGGTACGGCCAGCGAATTAGAGGGATCCTCCGCTCGGTTACAAAATGCACGAGCTAGACCGTCCGCCGCCCTCTCGCTGCCTTCAAGCCCTGTGTGGCCCGGGCGTCAGATCAACCGATGGCGACGAGTGAGTTTGGGTGCCTCCCGGCGCGCGAGCTCTCTCACTCTTCCATCTGCTGTCTTGTGGGAGAGAGAGAGACAGAGAGAGAGAGAGCGAAAGGCGCGCGTTGACTATGGAAACGCTCTTTCTTCGATGAACGCTCTACCAGCTCGCAAAGAAGGAGAACGCGCCGTCACCCGCGAGAGACAACGTTGGCGCAGGCAGCGTCTTCTAGCGAGTATCTTGATTGAAAAACACCGACTGCTCGTGCTGGAGAACACTTCACCGGCCACCCATATATATATATATATATATATATATATATATATATATATATATATATATATATATATATATATATATATATATATATGGGTGGTCGGTGAAGGGTTCTCCAGCGCGAGCAGTCGGTGGCAGTTGGTAGTTGAACCATAAGGATTCGTAGCGTGCACGTTGACTAAATTAATCCAGAACTCGGCACGATCTACGATGAACCTCCGCAGCTTCGCCCACTCATCATCATTCACTCCGTGGATATGCTGTGAATTTCTTTTTTACCTGACTCGGGTATGGTTATCATCGTGGCATCCTTCCATGCCAGAGGAATGCGACATTAAGAGCAGCACTGGTCTTTAAAGAAGTGCGCAAACATTTTCAAGCGGCAACGGCAGGCCGCTCTAGCCGGCGTCTCTATCAGAGTTGCGTCGACGGAAAATTCCTATTGAAGAAAAGACGCCGGCGGACTGCGGCACCTTCGTGCATACAGCACGTTTCCGTTCGGTCTCGGGAAGATGTTTCGGAGACGTCTTCATTGTCCGGTTGTTATCATTCCCGCTCGCGGTCTCTTTCAAGCGTGAACTACGTGAAATAAGATTAAAGACGTCATTAAGACGTCTTTAAGGTGTTGTGTGCTAGCTGGGATATCACGTGACATATTTCCCCCAAAATCACGTAATGCGCTGTCACGTGATATGTTTCTGCCAGTATCACGTAATGCTATGCCGTGTGACATGTTTCTGTCAGAACCACGGAATCCAATGTCACGTGACATGCTCCCCCAAGGTCACGTAACAAAATATCACGTGATATGTTTTTGCCAACATCACGCGAACCTATGTCACTTGACATGTTGCCGCAGAAATCACGTAACAAATGTCACGTGGTATGTTTCCACCAATGTCACGCAACGAAGTCACTTGACATGTTTGCTTCAAAACCACGTAACGCAGTGTCACGTGGTATGCTCCCCAAAATCACGTCACGAAATGTCACGTGACATGTTCTTGCCAGAATCACGGAACACGATGTAACGTGACATGTTGCAATGTCACGTGACATTTTTCTGCCAACATCACGCAACGCAGTGTGACGTGACATGTTCCCGCCGAAACCACGAGCGCACTGTCACGTCACATGTTCCCCCAAAATAGCATAACGCCATGTCACGTGACATGCTACTGCCATCATAACGTAACGCAATGTCACGTGACAAGCTTCCGCAAAAATTATCTAACGCAATGTCACGTGACATGTTGCACAAACCCCGTAACGCTACGTCACGTGACATTTCATAGATGCTTCGATTTATACATACAATATACGTACGGCCCATGACGGCAACGGCGACGACGCAAGCCCCTTTCAAGTGTCCATATAAGTGCTATCGCAATAACACACTGTACACAGCTCTCTAACATTCTCGCTTCCATCAAAAATGCCACTGCCATCGTGGGCTTTCAACCAGAATTAATCGGATACGCAGTCGAGCACGATCACCACTAGACCACCGAGGCGGAGTCGTGCGCTCTGCGTTTTCTTTTCGCGTCAGGCTGCATGGCTTTGTGCGCGCCTTGCCAAGCATTTTACGAGGTTCGTGTGGTGTCCATTTCACGTGCGATGACGTGTGTGCTCACGAACCACTTACGGCGCCAGCTGCCGCGCCGCATTCAGCTTCAGTTCGTAGACTCGTGTGGTCTGCGTAGTACAACAAAGAGCTCATTGAAAGACTACGCAATGCGAACATCCTTTTGGCCAGGGTAATAGGATAAATGCAAGAAAATAAAGTTCTAAAGTTAAATCTGTTGCGCCTGCTGTTACAGTGTCCCACACACAAGGTGGCTGGAATATGCTTGGGTTAGGTTAGGTTCAGTCACTTAGGTCTCTCACAGCTGCACTAGAGAGATGATGATGATGATTATGGGCCTCTTTTTATGGCGCTCACCCACTGAGGGGGATAGGCCAAGAATCGGGCGGCAGTACACTAGAGAGAACTAAGTCAAGGATTCCGTTCACTCACCACTTCTTTCTCGAGCTCTAGCACTGTTATTTGATCAGGAGCAGAGTATAGCTACTGCTAAAATTTCATTTCCTTAGGCACAAGTTTTTCGCATTTCCGCAAATGTAGATGCCCATATGTTTGAAAATATATGTTTACGAAAGAATATAGCAAAGAAAAGACCCTCACTTTCTACGATACGTCACAGCGGGTGTAAAATACAAGCTGTCAAGAGAAGAGGAAGAGGATGCGCCACCCAGTGCTGTAGAGAAAATCTGTGAGCCACGAAAAGGCAGTCGCATCAACTCATGGCCAACGAGAGACGCAGAAGCCGCGCGCTGTCAAAAGGTGAAGAAGTCTTAGATGCACCTAGCACCCTTCGTAAGGAAGCGGCGACTTTGGTGGTTCCCGAAGCAGGTCAGCCATCGAGTCAGCTACCTGCATTGTCTAGGCGCAGCTCCAGGCACGACGTCGCTGAAGAAAAGGGAGTCGCTACTGCTTCGCCTGCGACTGGCCTCCGGCGCAAGAGCATTACGCAGTCTGAAAGGGAGGACGCCTTTGCCCTCGCGAAGCTGCCATCGACCGCGCCCGTTACTCCCGTCGTCCCTCGCCAAACGCCGAGTCTGGAGCCTGCAAGGTCCAGGCGAGTCTCAAAGTATGACGTCGCCGAGGTCAATCCGGCCATACCTGCTGCAGCCGCGGGAAGCATTCCTGGCAAGAGCCCTGGATCTGGGAAAGGTGAAGGTGTCATCGACATTTTAAAAGCATACCCACCGAAGCCTGTTCCACAGCAACTGTCTCCAAGGTCCAGGCGGGGCTCCAGATATGAGCTCCAGGCGAAGACGCCTGAACGCCAGGCTAACATCCAAGCCCAGAACGGTGCCGTCGCAAAAAGAAGCATTGCCGCTGGCGACCGACGGGTGCTCAAAGGGGCCCCGGGCACTAAACAGGAAAGTCAGCTGTACGTTACAGCGCCGGCCGCTCCCATCGAAAACGTGAGTGCGGCGTCAAGCGCATGCGTTGTGCTTGAATGACGAGACACCCTGCACGGGAATGTACAACGTCGCATGATAGATTTTCTTGCGAGTAACGCTTTATAGAGCACGTTCTTCAGAATATAGCGAGCTTTTTCATGCTTGGCTTTACAGGTCATCTGACACTTTGTGCAACTATTACCCTTAAGATGGTCCTGAGTTCATATACAAAAGGGCGGACGTGAAGTAGACGTTAGCAATGTTAATTACGAAGCAAGCATACACACATGCACGTCCGCTACTTGTTGCAGGTTGGGTTGCGATGATACGCCCCTGCAAAGTAAGGAGAGAGAGAGAGAGAAACGATACTCTTGCTCGCACAATAATTGTTAGCCGTTGAAAACCTATCATCATCATCATCATCAGCCTGTTTAAGTCCACTGCAGGACGAAGGCCCCTCCCAACGATTTCCAATCCACCCTATCCTGAGCGAGTTGGTTCCACTTTATGCCTGCCTGCAGCTGCTGGACACTGAGGGCGAGGGTTTAGTTGTAGACATCGTGTGGGAGGTGGTGGCCAAGTACTTCACCAGGGAGGCGAATTCCTGTTCTGGTGTAGGAGTGAGTCGTAAACAGCAGTTGAACGACTGAAAGCCTTTCAGGTACCTAATCGTCGCCAGCCCCCCCCCCCCCCCCCCCCACCGACGCAATATTATCGTCGGTGCGTTGGGCTCGGCGCGATTGTAGTCCTGTGATAGCCCACACGTGCGTCATTGCACCATTGCGACTAGCGTGAAAACGCTGTAAGAAACGTCGACCGTCTAAAGCTTGTTGTCGTTATGTGGGGTTTCACGTCCCAAAACCAGCTCTGATTATGAGAGACGCCGTAGTGGAGGGCTCCGGAAATTTCGACCACCTGGGGTTCTTTAACGTGCACCGACATCGCGCAGCACACGGGCCTCAACATTTCGCCTCCATCGAAATGCAGCCGCCGCAGCCGGGATTCGATCCCGCGACCCTCGGATCAGCAGCCGAGTACCATAGCCTCTAGACCACCGTGGCGGGGCGACCGTCTAAAGCTAGCAGCACGGCAAGTGGGGCAAAGTATTTTACGGTTAGGCGCCTTATAATCGGCCCCCATTAATATCTTAAACCTGGATATCCATTTCGACGAAGACATTAGCGACTTAGCGTCTGTAAGCGTCTTAGCGATATTAGCGTCTGTAAAATAACGAACACGTAGGGAACTAGCGTGAGACTGCAGAGACACAGCCCATCTAGTAGGCAGGACAGTTTCTCGCATCGTATACGCCACTCTTGTTTCATAAACTAGCTCGGTAGTGGAGGCGTCCCGTTGCCCCCAGGCGACATGCGTGCCGCGCAGAACATTTTTCTTCCCTACAATCTGAGAAATTTGAAAGTGCCCTTTTAGATGTGAGAGCATCTTATGGTCAGCCGCGGTGGTGCTGCCACCCAAAAAACGCGGGTTCGATCCCGGCCGCGGCGGTCGCATTTTCGATGGAGGTGAAAATGCCAGAGGCCCGTGTACTGTGCGTTGTCAGTCCACGTTAAAGAACCCCAGGTGGTCTAGATTTCCGGAGCCCTCCACTACGGCCTTTCTCTCCTCTCTATCTCTTTCACTCCCTTTCCCCCACCCCCACGGACGCTTAGCCATGCTCCCTACATGGGCTGCAGAAATTAGCGTCCTTTCCTAGCCGATCCACGATCATCATCATCGTATTCTCGGGGCAGTGTCCGTTCTGCGGTGCCCGCACCCATATTGCGCATGCGCAACTCTCCTTCATTCTCCTCCCCTACGCAGGTGTGCGCTCTTCTCCACCCCTCTCCCCCTCTCCGCCACAGGTGCGATCATTGCCTATAACTCTCTCCCTCTCTCTCTAAGGGTACGCCGGTAGGCAGCGCAAGTGCCGCGGCGCAGTATAAAGCGCGCGTTCGCTGTGCTTCTGTCATTCTACCTCTGTGCAACCATGTGCGAAACACCATGAACAACGTCAACGTCGGCGCTACCTGCAGCGGCAGCGCCACCGCATTCTCTCACACTAACTTTCATTGGGTTGTGTTGCCAAGTGAAACGAAACGGAAACTCGATGCGCACCCCCCGCGGTGCTTTCGCCTCCCGCCATGGTCCGCCCGTAGGGGGAGATTGTTTTTTTTATCCCTAACCACCTGTTCAGCTGAATATTTATCCACAGCGTTTCACTACAGCACTTCTTAGCCAACTGTTCACATAGCTCTTTACGGATCGGTCAAACGCTTCTATGGCACTGCAGCATGTCAAGCGTAAGAACAGAACTAAAACCACATTAGTTGAACACGCTCTCTTGCAGGAACCCGTGCAGCCGATGTCGCCGGAAAAGGCAGTTGTCCAGCGGCCCTCCTACGATTGGGAGTCCCAGCTAGACGACCGACAGACGACAACAACATGGCCGTGCATGTTATGCACAGTGACTCTGCTCGTCGGCCTGGTGACCTTCCTCATCTGGCTGCTGGTCGATTCAAGCCGCAACCTGGCCTCAATGGAAAGAACTACTATCACTAGCCCGCTTGCCTCGCACACAACGCGGCCGCTTTTGGAGCGTGAGATGCTTGAGTCGGTGACGCCTTCGGCTCCAGACGTCCGTGATGGCACTGAACACCCGACGACGACAGAGGACAAATCTTCTATCAAGGACGAGGAGGAGGACGCTGCGGAGTTGACGACGCCTTCAACAACCGTTTATGAAGACATCGACGAAGAAGCGCACCGGCGCAAAAGAAGCCGACGCACTAGATTGTATTTTTGATAGCTGCCACCCTAGGATATTTCTAAGGTACATGTGGTTAGAGAATGAATATAATGATATCGCGAAATAAAGTGCGAATGGATGCCTTGGAAGTATTGAGGTCACAGAGATGCCTAAAAGAGCAGTCCAACAGTTTTAACAGCGGAGATAAAAGTTGGAGGTAAGAATGATCCGCGTAAGAATGATTGAGCCAACCGGGTGTGTCATGCACATCCTAACATAGCATAGCCACACGAGGGGTGTGGGCAAGGAAAATGAGAGGGAGGAGGTGAGTGGGTCAAGCATGTCACAGCCTTGTACAATATTCTTTAGAAAGAGACGGGAAAGAGAAGTAAGGGTGAGAGGGTGTGAAAGAAGGAAAAGGAGGTGAGAGGGAACACTATGAGTTGGAATGGTGAGGATAAGCGGGAATAATGCGAGGGTGAGGAGGAACAAAATAATGAGGGAACTGGGACAGCGTGACATATCTTTGTAATGTATACGTTACGCGCTGCAGAAAATGGGAATGTGTCGAGCAGCTCTTAGCATTGTTACGATTGAAACTGCGCAACGACACATAAAACGAACTCCAAACAGGTAGATTGCCCGTTGAGCCGAGCCACCGAGCCGGCGTGTTCAAACTCGCTCGTCGCACGTGGCGATTGTGCGTCTGCGCTGTGCATGTGCGGTATGGGCGAGCCCTTCTCTCATTTTGAAGCGCATCCTCTCCTCGCCGCCGACGTACCTTCATGGCACCAGCGCGTCTGCTGTAGTGAAAGCAGTCCGCCGCGGTGGTGCAGTGGTGATGGTACTCGGCTGCCACCCAAAAATGGCGGGTTCGATCCCGACCGCGGCGGTCGCATTTTCGATGGAGGCGAAAATGTCAGAGGCCCGTGTACTATGCGTTCTCAGTGCGCGTTAAAGAACCTCAGGTGGTCTAAATTTCCGGAACCCTCCACTACGGCCTTTCTCTCCTTTCTATCTTTTTCACTCCCTTTCCCCCACCCCCGAGGACGCTTAGCCGTGCTCCCTAGATGGGCTGCAGAAATTAGCGTCCTTTCCTAACCGAACGACAATCAATCAACTGAAGACATGCTTCGACGCGCGCGGACCGTGGAGGACGTTGGGAACACTTCTCGAAAGGGGTACGTGTATAAGGTAGGACGCGCCACCGAGTAGTCGGCAGTCGTCTTCGCTCTAGTGCGTTGCTGTACGCAGCTTTGTACTCTTCTCTTGAGCGCCTAGCTCACCCGTAGCGATTTATTTTAAATGTCTGCTCTTTGTTCTTTATGTCGCTTGGCCTTCCCTGCTGGCCCCCTCCGATGATCACCCTGGTTCGAGCTTCATGCAGACGCTGCTGAAGCTTCACCACGCTACGCTTACCTGCGGGGTATAGATACGAGCCTCGTCTACCACGTCGCAACTACATGCTATAGAGGCAGCGCTTGAAATGGTCTACACATATTCGTGGCTGAAAGTGGTCAGTGCGGGACTTTTCGCAACCGAATTTTGTCAGGCTTTTGTGCAAGGGTTTGAATAGAGCAGGTAAATAGAAATTTTTTGTCGCTGTGTTTTGTTGCTCCACAATAGTTTGCACAGAAGGGAGAGCAGCACTGAAAACAGCCATGAATGTGAAGTCGATGCGTAAACCGAACTTCGATCCCGCCTTTTCCGGCAGTTGCTCGCACTGTGGGGAGATGTCTTCGGACATCTACCACATGGTGTGGGCCTGCCCCTCTAATCCCGCTATACCCCCTATCCCCAACCCAACCAGGGAGGACTGGGAGGCAACCCTGCTTGGCTGCACTGACCTTCAGGCCCAAGAGGTCTTGGTGGGACGAGCCCAAGCGGCGGCCGATGCCAATGGGGTCCCGAACTAGGGATCCCCACCTAGTGTTTGTAAGGAGCGGTCCCTGCATACCTCCACTGAATTCTTTGTAATTCAATAAATGTTCGTACCCCCACCACCGGAGTTGGAGCTGGAGAAGGATTTGCGCCTCGATGTAACTGACGCACTCCAGACACCAGAGTTCATCGAAGCTATTCTTGCTCTGGAGGCTGAGTATAAAGAGCTAGCGGAATGCCTTCAGAATATTCGAGAGAGGGAGGAAGGAAAAAATGTGTCCGATCTCTCTGTCATAAGAATCAGTAAACACGAAAGTGAAATGTCTCTTCGCATAACCACTGAAATGTTTATTGTTACATCGTGGTTAACTATATATATATAGCCCATTGCTATCGGTGTGATACGTGAATTAACCCACGTTCACGCATCGCCTTCATAACACCAAGGGCCAACCCTTTGTGGTAACTGAACTAGTTTACCTAATAAATGGGCACAGGGCAAAGTAAATGCTGCGCGACGAAGGTATCAGTCATATTTAATTGCGCCACATTGACCCGTACACGTCGTTGCCGTGCTCTGGCGCCTCACGCAACAGCTTTTAGGGGCGAAGCTCCTCTTAGTCTAACCTTGTCCTGCGTCAGGCGTGGCATAACCGGCAGACTACTTTTATGAAAGGAAAAAGATTCCGAAAGTTGTGTCCGAAGCGGGGAATCGAACCAGGGGCCCCTCACTTCTGAAC
The DNA here is from genome assembly GCA_013339685.2 of Hyalomma asiaticum. Classification (NCBI taxonomy): domain Eukaryota; kingdom Metazoa; phylum Arthropoda; class Arachnida; order Ixodida; family Ixodidae; genus Hyalomma; species Hyalomma asiaticum. The sequence continues at coordinate 33,400,651 of CM023482.1, forward strand.
GCGCCGCGCTAGCCACTACGCCACGAAGCTTTTTTTTTTCTTTCTTGGCTACGCCACGAAGCGCACATGGACACATGCACCACGATGACACTAAATACCCAACATTAACGAAATACTGCCCGTTTCTAACGTGTTTGTGCTAGCGCGTTACGGCCCGTGTAAGAAGCCGGTGTAAGGCGCTTGTGGCTTCTCCGCCTTATACTCTCTCAGCAGTCATGTGATGGCGTCGGCAAACGCGGTGCGCGTCCGGCCTGTGTAAGGGGCTGCGTAAGACGTCTTTACATGATGATCGACATGGGCGAATTACACGGAAGGTTCACGGTTTACCGATGATTCCCTCCGGAGCTTCGCCCACTCATAATCATTCACCCCGTGGATATGCTGTGATTTTTCTTGTTCCCATCACGCTCGAAGAGCGGTCGGCGTGGAAACGCCAACTGGACAGGCGACCGGTGCCTTACCACTGCGCTCTCAGCACACATATGCTCGAAGCTCTACGAACGCGGCTACGCTCGCGGCTCTGCGGGCGTTCATCGAGGCGGACTTTGGAACGCGCCTGGAGTGTTGCCGCCATCCAGGAAAGATGAAGTAAAGCTGCGGTGATTCACTTTGCCTCTGCTAGATGTCGGCACCATTCCAGCTGACATGTGCCTGGATGCGCGCGTTCTGAGCCGGACGAGACAAGAAGGCACGCTCGTACAGCCTCGTGCATGTGCGGCGTTAGCCCAGTGGTAGCGCACCGGGCACCTTTCGTCATGGCCCGGGAGGCTGTGAGTTTGATTCCTAGTGCATTGTCAGAACTTTTAGGGGCGAAGCTCCTTAAAGCGGCACCCGTTCGTCCCTTGTCGTAGTCGTAGTAGTGCGTAACCACTCTTACGCTTTGACCTCCAAGGTGGTGCCGGTGGGAGATTTCTCCTGTGCGTTGTTGAACAATCAAAAAAATTCGCAGCGTGCGCGTTAACTAAAAGCCGAATTCTTCTGTCTCTCATTCCCCATTAGCAGCCATTGGCATGTTCCAGTAGGAAACGTTAGTAGAAGTAGAAGTGTTAAAAGCCGACTTCTGCTGTCTCTCATTCCCAGTAGCAGCCATTGTTTACCTCCAAGGTAGTGCCTGGTGAGATTTCTCCTGTGCGTGATTAAACAATAAAAATTTTGTTCAAAACGCCGTTGATTGATGAAATAAACCGACGAAAGACGCCAGATGTTTTCTAAAAGCAAAACGAAATGACGCCAGATGTTTCTAAAGCAAAAAAGACGCCAGCTGCTTAACGAAAGACGCCAGATGTTTCTAAAGCAAAACGAAAAGACGCCAGCTGCTTAACGAAAGACGCCAGGTAAAGCAATGGTTTTCATCTGCAACCAGTGCAAGAACCACTTAGCTTACATTTCACCGACCACAAAGCGGTCATAATGAAAGGACAACGGAAACCAGCAATAAAAGTTTGATAAAACATTTAATCAATCGTTTCACGTCATTTTAATCGGGCGAATTAACGGAAGAAATTTCACGGTTTAACCGATGATTACTTCCAGGAGCTTCGCCCAATCTCATCATCATTCACCTCGTGGATCTGCCGTCAATTTTTTTCTGAGTGTTCTTTATTGTTCTTACGTGTTTACTGCATCCTATCTGTTGCGGTCGTGACGTATGAGCTCGTGGTGTACCCCGGCATAAAACACTTTTGTGTTAAAAAAGAAAATCCAAACATTTGTGATCGAAAGGTTAACAAAAGGCTAACACCGACATTTGAGCAACTAGTTCTTGAGTTAGCCGATAAGGTAAATGACCTGGAAGTATAAGTCGCCGAAACAACATTGTAGTAAATGGAGCAATGGAAGATCGAGAGGACACAGAAGAACTTGAGTTAACGAAGACTGTTTTAAAAAGATTCTAGGTGTTGAAATAAACTACATAGAACGCATTCACCGTATCAGCGAAAAACACGCGCAGCGAAATCGTCCTATCATTTTTGACATTTTTAACTACATAGACAAAACTAAGGCTTTTGTCATCCTGCTTCAAAAATTAAAGGACACAGAAATACTTATATCAGCGGATTTCTTTTAAAAAACGTTAGGGATATTCGTGCGAAAAGTTCTGGCGTTCCGCGGATGAAGAAAGGAGCAGTGGTTCTAAGGCTTCCCTTCGTTTTGATAATCTCAAAGTCGATGGCAGGCTGTACGTATGGGACGCAATGCACAACTACAGAATGGAGTTTTCCAGATCCACTGCGCCTGCGCAGCCGAAACTGTCCTCTTATCGGTCCGCAAGTGCGAACACATGCAAGCGCGATAACAAATGACGAGCATCCGTCAAGACACTCTAGATGGCTTGTTTTGTTAAATGCGCAGTGTGCTGAATAAAATAGAGAAACTTGAACACGTAATTCTGACTTGTCAATCTAATGTCCTAGTGATCACCGAAACCTGGCTGCACTGCGATGTGCAAGGTTCAGAAATAATACCACCTTCGTATGCACTCATCCGTAGGGACAGAGGATCAAGGGGCGGCGCAGTTGCAATAGATAGATAATAAACTTTATTGTGGTCCGGAAGTATCTTCCCCGTGTTTATAGGGGCAAGACAGCGGGCCGCTCCCACGTTGGGACGGGAAGGCCAAGCCTTATCGCCTGCATCGTGGACCTTCTGGACTGCCCGGAGTTGCTCAAGCCAATCGTGGCTCTTGACCAATGAATAAAATATTCCCGGCGTCAACCCGTCGTCAGTGTGGCACTGTAAAGAGGGGCACTCCCAGAGCATGTGCTTAAAATCACTAATCCCACCGCAGTCGGGACAAAGAGGGGAAACCTCTGTGTACCTACTGAAGGCGGAGAGTGTCAGATATGAATTTGTTTGGATTTGCCTAAGAGTCACGGCCTGAGGTCTCGTTAGATTCCGATGGGGTGAGGGGAAAATCCTGCGACTCATCCGATAGTGGCTAGTGATCTCGTTGAATGTGCACAGAATGTCCCTGAAGCGGGAGGGGTCTGCCTCCGAAAAGGTCGGACCAAGCCCGGCGTCGGTCCCTCCCTGTACACCGACTTCCCAGTGCCCGGCGCGGCCGGCAAGACTTCGCGCGCGAGCATGGGCCAACTCATTAACGTTGGCTAGCCCCCCTTCTTCGGCACCCTCGTGCGCCGGGAACCACGTAATGGTATGACGAGTAAGCACCGTACCCTCAAGGGCTCGAGCGACCTCCTCACAGACAGCCCCAGTCGAGAAAGCTCGAAGGGCTGATCTCGAGTCCGTGAAAATTTCTTCTTTGTCCGAATTGAGGAGCGCTAGCGCAATGGCCATCTGCTCCGCCTTGCCAGCCGAGGACGTCCTGATTGACACGGCAGATAAAACTCGGCCCTCCATGTCTACGACGTTTGCAACAAAACGACTGGAGTCGCCTTCATACTGGGCGAAACATGACTCTGCTTTGTGTGCATGCGCGTACCGCAGAAGCGCAGAGGCGCGAGCCGTCCTCCTGCCAGTGTTGAAAACTGAATGGACGTTCCTCGGAATGGGGGAGACCTGAATGGCCTGCCGCACACTATCCGATAGCTGAACGTTACGATCCTGTAACACCGTCGGATTGATCCCTACCTTAGCAAGGATACCCCTTCCCGCTGACGTAGACGAGAGCCTGGCAATATGTGCGGACTGCTGTGCTTCGATAACTTCCTCTAATGTGTTGTGGACGCCTAAGCTTGCTAGGTTCTCTGTACTTGTGCGCATTGGGAGCCCAAGGACTCTCTTAATACTCTTCCTGATGAGCGTATTCAGCTTCGTTGATTTCGTGTTTCTGCCATCTATGCATGGGAATGACGTAATTCACATGGCATGAGAAACGCGTGAAACAGCCGGAGGAGATTATCTTCCTTAAGCCCTCCTTTTTTGTTCGAAACCCTTGCAATGAGCCTGATTACCCCTTCAGCATGCCCTATAAGCTTATCTATAGTACGCCCGTGCTGACCGTTAGCTTCTATAATCATGCCCAGCACTCGCAGAGAACTAACCCTGGGTATTTCGCACCCGGAGGACGTTCGCACCACGATGTCAATCTCCCCGAGAGGCTTCCATCCTTGAGGCTTGGGTCCCCTTCTAGTGGGACGATATAGCAGCAACTCCGACTTGAAAGGCGAGAGTCGAAGACCCATCTTACTGACGTGTTTTTCTACGCAATGCACTGCCTCTTGCATTGCGTCTTCAACATAGCCGTCCGACCCGCCAGAGCACCAGAGGGCGATGTCGTCCGCATAGATAGCGGAGCCAATACACCCCATCTGCTCAAGCTCGTCGGCTAAGCCCTGCATCGCTATGTTAAACAAGAGCGGCGAGATAACCGACCCTTGCGGCGTACCCCTTTGCCCGAGATCGTAAGCTTGTGATCTCAAATCACCTAATTTGATTGTCGCCCTTTTACTTCCGAGAAAGGACCGCACGAAGTTGTAAAATCGCTCCCCCAAGTTGAGGCGGGAGATCGAGTCTAGAATATGCCTATGTGACACGTTGTCGAAGGCTTTTTCTAAATCGAGACCAAGAATGGCCCTCGTGTCCCTGCTGTCGTTATCTAATATGTCGTGCTTGATGAGTAGCATCACGTCCTGCGTGGAGAGGTGAGGCCTGAAGCCAATCAAGTTGTTGGGAAATAGACTCGCGTCCTCAATGTGCTTAGAGATCCGATCATTTATCACATGCTCCGCCACCTTGCCCAAACAGAACGTGAGGGAGATTGGCCGGAGATTCTCAGCCCCGGGGCTGCGCCCAGGCTTGGGAATGAGAACCACCGACGCAACCTTCCACTGATCTGGAAATACACCCGCTTCCCAAATACGGTTGATCTCTGCCGTTATGACTGTAATCGACTTGTCATCTAAATTGCGCAGCATTTTGTTAGTCACGCCATCCGGTCCTGGGGCTGACCTTCCACTGAGCTTTTGCAATGTTTCGCGGACGTCTGCCTCCTGAAACGACCTATCTAGGCCCTCGGCTGATCGTCCTTCATACTGTGGCCATTTCGTCTCTGGCGGTCCAGCGTTGTCCGCCAGGGGAAGATACCTCCTTGCCAAGCGCATGGCGATTTCGTCATCCCTATGCAGTTGCCTTTCCGCATGGAGTATTTTATCCACCACCCGATTCTGATTGATTTTTGTCTTATTCTCGTGGAGCAGGTGCTTGAGTATGTTCCATTTTGCTCCTATTCGCATCTGTCCATCCACCATATTACACAAAACATGCCACTGCTGTCTTTCAAGCACTTGGCAGTGCACCATGATTGCTTTGTTTAGCCCGGCTAGCCTCTTCCTAAGCCTACGATTGAGCTTTTGTGTTCTCCATCTAGCTAGCACTGATTCTTTGGCCTCTATTAGGTGTGCTAATCGGCTATCCATTTTATCTACCTCGAGCTCCGTGTCTATCGACTTCGTCGCTTCTTCGACGTCTCTTTTGACTCTATCCAACCATTCCTGGAAGTTCTCCGGAGAATCCCCTCCTCTTTCCTCCCTGATCTTACGGAAATAATCCCAGTCTATGTATTTGAATGTCCTTTGAGGCTTTCTGCCTACCTGCAGCACGGTGCTAACAATATAATGATCGCTTCCCAACTCCACTCCCAAGTTAGCCCAGGAAAATTCTGCTGCCGAACCCACGAATGTGAGGTCCGGAGTCGTATCCTGTGACACGGAGTTGCCTATCCTTGTGGGGAAATTGGAGTCGGTGATCAACGTGAGGCCAAGATCCGCTGCTGCCTGCCAGAGGTTCTCGCCCTTGCGTGTGGAGTGGGCGTAACCCCACGCCTGATGCTGGGCATTAGAATCTCCGGCCACAACGATGGGGGCCCTGGCCCTGCCTGCCATAGAAACCGCCTTAGCCAACAATGAAGTGAAGCGATGCTGCCTCCCTCTAGGGGAACTGTACACGTTGAGTATGAATATGCTTTGCTTGAGTTCACCGCTCGGGATAACCTCGCCGAAAAGGTATTCAATTTTGCACCTACCCATGTTTAAATCATGCTCAATAAACATATGTTTGTTATTCACCAAGGTGGAGACCCCCCTACCCTCCGGCCCTTTCTTTACGTACGATTTGTAGCCCGACAAACAAACTCTGTCAGCCAATACCTCTTGCAATAGTCTCAAATCTTTCGACCTGAGGAACTGCTGAAGGACTGCCCTTTTTTGAGAAAAGCCCCAGCAGTTCCATTGCCAGATCGTGAATTTCAATGTACTGTTACTCGCAGCCATCATTAGAGATATTGGCCAATGCATCCTGTGTACTACCATGGGGTTCCCCTGACGAAGTAGCCCTGTTCTTAAGTAGCGTCCTGACGCCCTTCTTGGTTCTCAGTTTGCCTACCTCTTCCTCTAGCTTGGAAGTCCTTGCGCTAAAAGAGGCCATCGCCTCTGCCATGTGCTTGAGAGTCTCCTTAATCTCTGAGATGGAATCTGTATTCTGAATCTGGAAATCAAGCTCCTCGTTCCTGATCTGCTCACTAGGGGCCTTTCTCTTTGCCGGTCTAACCTCAGAATGCGTATCCATTGGAACTGCTGGCGACTCCCCTAGAGTCTCGACTGGAAGGTTCAGCAGCGATGGAAGAGCAAACTTTACCGCCTTAGCTTCCTTCATTTCTGCGATCTCAGCCCTGAGCTGTTCAACGATGCTTCGAAGAGTAGCATTCTCCTTTTGGATTCGATCAACCAGCTCGAAGCTAACATGCTCTGAAGCAGCACCCCCTTTACCTGTGGCTGTGCCGTTTTCGTGACCTTGGTGGCCCATGTGCCTTGGTGAACCCCTTGCGTTGCGATGCGTACTGCAGGAGTCCTGGAGCGGGATCTTGCTGCGGAGGCGGATCTCCCTCTGGATCGTGATCGGCCGCCCCTGGATCTGGAGCGTCCGCGCTGAGTCACACTGGTAACCCCTGGAGTGATCGTGCGTAGCGGCGGGAAGTCCTCTTCCACGTCGTGGTCTCGTTGAAAACCTGGATTAGAGTCGTGTTTCTGCCTTTCTTTTCTTCTATGACGCACCACATACGGGATCTGGAAACGCTGCTTGCACTCCTTGTCTGCTGTGACGTGTGCGCCTCCGCACAGCTTGCACGTCGGCTTGCAGTCGTGCTCCTCCGATGGGGACTGCTGCGCGCATCCCCTGCATATGATGTCATCTGGCGTAGGGCATACGTCAGCACGATGTCCTACCTTGCCGCAAGCGTAACAAACATCTGTCTGCCTTCTGAACAGCGTGCAGCGGAACATGCTCGCACCGCAAATAACGTGATTTGGAACTTTCAGTCCGTCGAAAAGAATGACCACCGTTTTCGAGTTCTTGATTCGCCTTGCTTGAAGAGCCGTTGGGTTCCTGTCATGAATAATCAGCGCCTGAAGTCTCACAGGGTCGATGTCAAGGTCTACTCCTCGTATGATCCCCTTGCATGTGTCCTCCGGGGCAGCCATATACGCGTTGACTTCATACTGCACAAGTCCTATGACAACACTGGTTATCTTGGCATACGCTCTGGCGTTCTTCTCCGCTAGAGTGCTCACCACCGCAATGTTCTGCATGACATTGGGACAAACTACGTCCTTGGCGATTTCTTCTTCGCTCAAACCCGCAGCCCTGGCCAGGGCGAAGGCAAACTTGATTTGGCTAACATTCCTCATGTCTAGGCCATTGCGTGGACGCACAATCACCCGCAAGTGGTCTTTCGGAAGTTGTGGTAGTCTCGAAGCAGCTATGACTTGCTTTTTCACCTTCATGGGCAACCGACGAGGCTGGGACAGCGTCGCCAAGCCTGGCTTCGTGTTCCGCGCGTCACCCGTGCCTTCGGGCATGGCTTTTGCTTTCCGTCGATTAATAGCCGTGGTCCAACCAGGGGATTGAAGTTCTTCAAGAGAAGCATCTCTCCCGTGCCCGGAAACTTGCATAGACATGGCGCACGCGGCTGCACGACGGCGAAATGTGGGAACGCACCCTGTGCGTCTCCGCAGCTGTCGTGAACGCCTGCGCTCAGTTGGCGCGAGCGCCCAGGCTTAGCTCGGCGGCCGCTCAACGCTGGCAAGAAAGTCCTTCCAAAATGAAGTAAGAAGCGCCCACCTTGCAAAAAGTGTGTCCACGCGTTCTCGACGACTAGGCGGACACGGTGATGACAAAAGTTCGGTGGCTGGTATCCAAAGACTGCCGAAGAACATTGAAAACGACGGACCCGATATGAACACGGCCGTACACCTCAGCAGTAGCAGCGCCCTCCGCACTTGCAATTGCGAGAAAAAATAACATATAAATTCACACGCTTAAATGTCATCAGTGATCATGAAAGCATATTGTGCAAACTAAAGTTGTTTTTTTTTTGGTAAAGCTATTTAATTGAGATGTGTCTATCGTCCTCCAAATTCTCCTTTGGAATACTTAAATTCGTTATATGATTATTTGCTGCAAAATACAAATTCGTGTTCAGACATCCTCTATAACAGGCGATTTCAGTCTTCCCGGCATTAACTGGTGCAGCCTTACTCATGAAAGAATGAATAACGAAAATGCTGCATTTAAGTTTTCCTTAACCTAGTTCTGATCATCAGTTACTTCTTCTAGAGTGTCCTATTTCAGGCTTGCGATCGTACGTCAAACCTTCTGACACATTTGTGAGATACTATATGCATGCGGGTGATGATGGAGTTATTAGTTGTACGGAATCCTTATTTCCTTCCTTTAGTGAGACAAATGACGTTAATTTACCGTTGTCAAATTTTCAGAATTCAGAACTGTGGTGATTCATTGCGAAATCACCTACGTGCCTTCAGGGAAGCGTATCAACAGGGAGTACCCACAGATGGAACGTAATCGCATACATCTGAAACGAAAGATAAAGCGCTCTTGAAAAACGTGGTGACAGGAAACAACTTCCAAGTCTAGTACGCACATTTCAAGATAAAGTGCGTGCTGAAAAGTACCACTTTTTCTTTTGTACCTTTACTTCTTTCATGTCAGAACAGCTCACGAAATTCTGGCGATATTTATCTAAATATAAAAGCGGCATCAAAGAGATCGGAACGTCTGGCACTAACATTGACGATCCTTTTATACTTAATGCATTGAACGCGCTCTTTCAGTCTGTTTTAGATGCGAAGCACCTTATCGGCGGAGTTCAATCCGGTGGTGGTGGTGTGCAGCGTGACCACCCTTACTGCGCATGCGCAAACCCTCTCCACACACCTCCTCTCCACTCCCCCTCTTTTGAACGCATCGCAGGCACACATGCAACCTTGCGGGCTTCATAACCCGTTGCCCCAAGTAAATTTAAACAAAAACGACATTATTAGTCTTTTGCATAATCTAGACATAAAAGAAGTGACCAGGTCAGGACAATATATCACATGTTTTTCTCAACAGATACGCAATCTGGGTAGCAGAGTATTTATATGTAATATATAAAGCGTAATCAGAATTCTGTGTGATACCCGATGACTGGCGCCCTGCGAGGATAATTCCCATTCACAAGTCCGCACCCCCTTTGAATTAAATAATAACAGACCAGTTTCCTTAACATCCACAACTTGTAAACTGCTAGAGCATATTTTATTTAAAGCTATTATGACACATCTCTAGGCTCATCATTTACTTTATATATATAAATCAACATGGTTTCAAGGCTGGTTTACTCACAATAACAGAGTTAGCGGGGATAACGGATTTTTTTAATGCACTGAATCTTAGGGGTCAAATTCATGAGTTTTTTTTTTTTTTCCGAAGCGTTCGACGTGGTTCCGCATGCTGATTTAGTAACTGAACTACAGTCTATGGGCATTGAAAGTAATATTGTCCGATGGATAGCGTGTTATTCGTCCTCAAGGAAACAATACGTGGCTGTTAACGACTGTGTGCCTGATACACTGGATACGCACTCAGGAGTGCCACAAGGGTCGGTGCTTGGTCCTTTATTGTTCTTAGTTTATAACAATGCTATATATATCTCTGTTCAATCGCCTGTGAAGATGTGACTATTTACCGACGATTGTGCTGTTTATCCTAATGTAAGTCAACACTACGATCAGGTTATACTCACTGACGCGTTGCAGTCAATTAGTGTATGGTGTAAAACATGGGGCTTGAAGCTTAATATTTCGAAGACGGTGGCTATTACATTCGCCAACAAAAAGTAACCCTTAGAATTTGCTTATACTGGTATTAATGCATGTATTTACAAAAAAAAACCAACAAGTGGAGTATTTAGGTGTTACAATCAGAAGTAATTTAAGTTGGGAACCCCATATAGGAAACGTTTGCAGCAATGCGCTAAAGAAACTGGAATTTTTGAAACGGAAATTGCGTCGTGCACTCTTAGCACGGTAAACTTTAGGTTATTTATAGGTACACAAAAATGTGAAAATATCCTCATTTACTGAAGGTTAAAACACTTTAACCTTTAGTAAAGGAGCACATTTTGACATGTTTGTACCTATAAAATAAAGGTTACCGTGCTGAGAGTGTACATCAGCGAGCCGTAAAATTAACAGCGCACAAAGCTCTCGTCAGACCAAAATTAGAATATGCGGATCTGATCTCGAGCCCATCAAAAATACGTAGTCAAGAAAATGGAAAGAATGCAATATTTAGCCTTGAGGTTGATATACTCCACATATTCGCGCTTTTGAAGCGCGTCCGTTCTTCGCGACAGGGCACAATTGAAAAAAACTATAGCTCACCGCAAAGTGTGTCTCGCATTAGGTTTTTATTTTAGCTGTACCATGGTCACTATAAAATACCGCATGAAAGCTGCTTAACTCCGCCTCCCATGTTGTCTGGTCGTACAAGACGCAACAAAATAGTTAAGGAACCATTTAGTAATCTTAATATACATCAATATTCTCTTTTACCCCACGCAATTTCACTATGGATTAATTTACCAGAAGAAGTTGTTCACGCTGATAAAAAAGAATCATTCGTTCAGCTTTCGAACAACATTTCCTTCGACCTATATAATTGTTTTATACTGTGTCGCAATAAAGGCAGTTGCTCCTTGCGTTCGTTTTTCACTTTTCTATTATGTAATATGCTTTACCTATTACACTGTGGAACGTAAAGGTATTTTTTTACCGCTACACTGATGCACTCACTCCTGCTGGGGTCCGGGTAGGGCCTCCAGTATTTGTAAATAAAAAATAAATGAAACATAAGATTCAGACAGATGTGACGCATACCCGGTTCCGTGGGCCGAGCACTACTGGTATGAGCCCCGAGAGATTGCAGTGTCATTGATCGTTACGTGTATGACGAGTATATCGGTTGAGTGGTCTAGAAATGAGTCAAATAGATAGATAGATAGATAGATAGATAGATAGATAGATAGATAGATAGATAGATAGATAGATAGATAGATAGATAGATAGATAGATAGATAGATAGATAGATAGATAGATAGATAGATAGATAGATAGATAGATCGTCGACATATGTCTCGACCAGTGCTAGCCAACCACATCCTTATCACACATTCACCATATATACACAACATAGCAGGTGACGCTCTCTACATCTCCTTGCTGAGATACGCACATGGACAGAATTAGGGTTGCGAAAATGCCGAATTGTTTCGAATTTTGGTTGAATGTTACATATTTAATGTGTATTCGTATTTGAAAATTGCGAATATTATTTCGAATATGCGGAAGGATCAATTGCGTGATGCCGTCATATTTCCGGAAATGACTCTTTCTGTGTGTTGACGCCAAAACCTCCCCACGTAAGCGTGATCGAGTTGTGCAAGGAGTCATGATGGTGGCCATCGAAGAGCTCGCCAGCATGTACGACTTATCACCGTCAACACACATGCGCTGCCACTATAAGCATCTTCAATTATGTGCTCGATACCAGGCGCTCACGTATATACGCTGCTGCATTGCGCGCTTTTTGCAGGCAAAGAAAGCTTGCTGCTCCACCCTACGCAGCAACCTCGTTCTGCAGAACCCCTTCGACAGGCACTACGGCAGTCTGGCCAAATGGAATAAATAATAATACCTCATGGCGTGCTTTGGTATTTGTCGTCACTTGTTTTATGCTGCAATACTCCTAGACATAGTATACCAAGCAATTTTGCATTGATGATCCTTCCGTGTATTTGAAACATAATTACGCAGTAAACATAATATTATTCTAAAGGCGCATTTTCTTTTTCGATAAGGGTGCATTTTCTTGATTCGATATTCGAAGCTGGATATTCGCATTCGATCGATTGGTATCCGAAAAATTTCACATCTCCGCACCCTTAGTCAAAACACTTCACAATCCAAGCGTTTGAGCAGTCTTGACTACATGGGAGAACCTTGTGGCTCTCAACCCGTGATTACGGGTGCCTCGTGGTGCCGCTGTCACGTCAGCGCCTGTGACAGTCCCCTGTTCTTCGTGGCACTTGTGGTTCTCAGTCAGAGTTGGCCCGACAAACTGACTCGTAATTGAATTTGAAAAGGATGAGGCTAGACGAACTGTATTCCGTACGAGCATCCGCTTGGTGTTTCAATGGCGTACTAACGTGGCTTCGAAGGCAGATGCCGAAATAGGATGCCATAGCCTTGATGTCCCTTACCCCGGCTGCTGCAGCGCAGGATACCCGACTGCACCGTATACCCGACTGCAGCGCAGTTGCGGCGTAGCGGCCAGAGGTCGCTACGCCGCAACTGGTGTTAAGTATCCTGGTTCCTAGGTTCCGGGCCATCAGAACGTACGCTGGGCGGTAACCCCCTCACGCTTGGCGTATCGGCGTACGACAGGACAGACAGGAACGAGTCTGGATGGCGAAGCGATTAGCTTTAAGCAGGACTACTTGACACAGACACAAATTCCCTCGTTTGCTGCACTGTTCTTTGATGTGCTCCCGAAGCCTGCCTCTACGAGGCCAGCCTTGGCGGCAGGTTTCCACTACACAAAATTGGTACAGCAAGAGTGCGATTCAAAACCCTCGAATACGGACGGCACCTTGTACAAGTTGTCATTTAGATGATGTGCTACCAGCAGCTGGTGCCCTGCTTCTTCTGTACACAGACCATACATTTACCGGTGAAAAGAGTGCATTTGCCGTACTATCGCCAGCGCCTTCTTTTTTTTCTATTTCGCAGTGTAGCACTGTTAGAGGTCCGTCAGCGAACCGCATGCAACTGTTACAGCACGTCGCTCTCAATTGTCTGATGGTCATTCCTGAAGAAGCGCCGCTCCCAACCCAAGTGACCTGGCATCGCATGATGCAGTGGCCAGGATTACACTTCGTGATACACGGATCCGCAGTGAGAAGTACACGATTAAAAGCGGACTCCTAAAGCGACCCCATTGCCATGCATCTTGCTCACCGAAGAAGGCTAGAATAGGAGCCGTTGCTAGCGAAAGGTTTGGAGGGAAGCGTACCAATGCGACCTTAGTCATTCCGAGGAACCATCTAGTACAGGCGACATCTTTTGGTGGCTCCGAGCTGCGCTGTGCTTCGGGTTTCCCAGGACTTGCTGAGACACCATTTGTTTCGATAACCGCACAAACAATCTGTACCATGTATTGTCTTACACGGCATTTTAACGCGACAACGCTAGAGAGCTCCTTTCGCAGAAATTCTGGTGTCGGCTTTGGTGTCGGAGTCATTGGCTGTGAGCGAAGAATCAGCGTTGTCGGTGATCGAAAATTCTAGGTAGATGCAAATAGAAAAAAGAACCTTGGTCCACCGGCGAATCGAACCTGCAACCCCTCGCTTTGGATCGCGATGCCCGACGAGCTCGGCCGCCCCACATTTTTTTTTCTTTACTACAGGGAAGAAAAAACGTTCTGTAAACGTTGGAAAATCAATAATCAGGCACATTGGAACGCATATCAAAGATGCAAAACCAATAAATGCTTTCACGAGAGCGTTCGCATGTGTTCTGTAATGACGATATATCATTCTTTCTCTCCAGAGAATGTGCAGGCAAACGATAAGGATTAGATCATACGGTGTCACGTGAAGGTACCGGATGTTTCTAGCGTAATATTAAAGTGCTTTTTCAATGTGCGCTGCAAGCCATACCAAAAAGGGACAGCATCATAACAGTCAACCAAACAATGATAAATAATTTCGGGTTCCTTTTTTCAAACTCCGATTGGTGTCCCAGGGAACGAAGAAGCCTTTAGTTTCTTGTCATGTCTTCACATGAACGTTGCCCGTGTGCAGCTTAAAGAAGAAAGTCTGTTCCCGGGAACACACACATTTTTTGACGCGTGTTAAAACATCAGACGACCAACAATTTCCAAACATACTTAAAGGGACGTGGGAAAACACAGATCAAGAACACCCCGCACCATCTCTTTCCGGCTTGAGCTAAACAAATTAGTTATTGAAAATCCTACTTGAAGAAATAATATCGCATGAACCATTTCCTTTTGAACCCATATAATGAACCATTTTCAGCAACTGAAGACACAGCAACTGTAGGTAAGTGCAGTGAGAGGGGGCGTTGAAGCACCGCTCTTACAAACGGATGCGTAACATCACGGAAGTACAGAAAACGTGTGACTAACTGCCGTATAAAAATGTAGAAGTCCAACACCGCCCTTGCGTGTGGCAGAAGGAAGTTATATCACCTCGTTGGCTCATACGCAGCGCGCCACACGAAACAGGCGAGTGTTCTATGAAACAACTGCATATTTTTCCTCGAACAATGAAAGACTTGAAGCACATAAACTAGTTTGGCAGCCAGAACGGCTTTTTCGAAGCGCCGATCTTGCAAAGATGGAAAGGTCCCTTCCACCCCAAGCCTCAGATGTGTGACGAAGTTTGACGCCACATTCCAACCAATGTGGGTTGCTTTTGCGAAACTGGTCAAGGTAGATAGCGCACGGCGCCAGTGTTCCAACGAATACCGGCATACTGTGCTGGAGTGACCGCCCACCCACCAAAACAGAATCCTCGGCACTTATCATGGTTAACTGAGGCACCGGTAACTTAACAATATTACTGCGTTAGACGCATGACTTCTTCCACATTCTTCTTATCAGAACAAACAAATGCAACATCTTCCACATAATCAAGGACTTTTATAGATGATTACCATAATTGAAACCTCCTACCATATCCTGGGTAACTACACTGAGACACGAAGGTTCTAGATAAAGAGGAAGCGGACATCGTTGTCTGACAGATGAGCGAATACGAAAAGGAGCTGAGAAAGAACCATTTAAGGCTAGTTGTTCCAACACTGTATAGCACATTCCGATTCCCTTAAGCAGGATTTCCTCGATATTTATGTGACCGAGGAGCTCAAAAAATTGGCAGATCCCACGTCCAGTGGGAATCAAGGACATGAACATTGCATAATGATATTGGTCGATAGCTTCCTATTTGTCGTTTGATATCATCCGATTCACCTTTCGGAATGAGGACAGTACTACCATGGGGAAAAGTGGGCGGTAGCATGCAAACTTCAAAAGCATAATTGAAAACTTCCAAGAGGATTGGGAATAACTTTCCTTGAAATTGCTTGTTACACTCAGCTCTAAAATCATCAGGCCCAGGTTGTTTGTGCTCTTGCAGGTTATCCACCGCAAATATGATTTCTTCAAGAGAGATCTTAGCTTCAAACATTTCCTTTTCATTGAACATAGAGAAAAGCTGTATGAGTTATGAAAAGGCATCGGCTCGCAGAGTAGATATCGGTGTCCCAAAGTGAAGTACAGGGATCCTCGAATGCTTCCGAAATTAAAGGCGTGCGGTGAATTAGTTTTGTCGGTTCTTGAATCACGATAACTTCTTTTAAAAGTGCATGCCTTCTTTCATCATTAAAACTCTGTTTCTAACGCTGCTGAAACAAGAATCGTTTCTTACGAGATCGAATAAATGCCCCTCTATTAAGTTCTCTGTGTAAAGTTTACAAGTTAGCTTTATCTGAGCATATTGCTTCTGCGTGTGGTCCAGGGTATCCAGACTCGAGGGGATGCAGTTTCACAAGCTCGTATATGTATTCCCTTTGCTTTCATTTTCTCTTGGAAGCTAAACACGACTCCTCTATCGGAAGCAGTTTAACCCCTTGGTTAAACATATTGCATTTAGCAAAAATAGTGTAGTTTTCACCAGCGAATGGAGAATGTATAGCGCGGTGAACACTATCAACAAAGCTATCACGGGTCAGTAGTCTGTTGTTCTATTTCCACACGTCCCATTTCACTTTACGCAAGCGACGTCGAGATGTTCCAAAGGACGCCGACACAGAACAGCAATCCGACAAAAATACATGGCGAACTTCGTAATATCTAACTGCTTTTGAGAGGAATTCGGACACATAAATTCTGTCTAAGCTAGCCGGTGACGAGAAATTGAAATGTGTAAACCGAATTCCTGCCTGTTTGCGTTTCGCCACATCGACAAGCCCATTTTCTCTGATCACACCAAGCAGTATCGCTGCACTACGATAATATCGGTTACTACGCGCTGCACAATAAAAAGGGCTACAGATACAATTGAAGTCCCCAATAAGGATGATTTCACGCTCTGAAGACAACAATGGTGCAAGTGGACGAAAAAGGTAATCTCCTTTTTTGTTCGGCGCATACACCCAGATGACACGAACACTTAATGTTTCAAGAACAAAATCACGACAGGTGATTCACCCTGAACCCATCACTGTGAAGCGCCAACAAATTGCAGCCAAGACCACTACGGAAAAGCACCAAGCAGCCTCCTGACGTTCCCACAGCGTGCCTATACGCACACGTCATAAGTATTGATACATGATGCCACCAACTTAGCCGTGTCTTCGTCCGATGAACTCTTGGTCTCCTGCACAACGACTAAGTCCACTTGCTCGTGGTTCAGCACCCTGGAGATCTGCTTCTGTCGACGACCTAAAACCACGAAGGTTTCGAGTGCCTAAGTGTAGGGCAAGGGACGCAGCCATGGTTGACGAACTAAGTGTTGCTCAAAAGGACAGAAAGTTGAGCGAGTTGGTAACAGTCCATAATCAAAAGAAGAGGCGTGCAGGACACGGACACAAGGAGAGCAGTGAACAACACGAACGCCGACTAACAACTGATGCACAGCACAGAGGCGAAAGAGAAAGAAGACACACAGCTTATCTGCGCATGCTCGGAATGGTAGCGCCACCTGTCAATCGGTTAGACGTTCCGGACTTCGCGATAGACAACTCCTAAGGCTTTCTATCTCCTCTCTGTTTAAGCTAATCGACGGCTGACTCACGCATGCACTTCCACTAATACTGATATGCCAGGCCTCAACCAATAAACGCGTATCTTCGTTCTTATGCCTGTACAGGATCTCGGTTTTGTCTAACTCGGGCATGCAGCTACAGACCTGGCAGTGCAAGGATAGATTGGACGGCGTCCCACCTGATAGCGACCTTCTGTGTTCAATTAATCTTTGATTAATACAACGCGCAGTTTGCCCTACATAAAAACGTCCGCAGCTAAAAGGAATCTTATAAACTACACCCATGCGACAGTCGCTGAAATTGTTCTTGGCTAGGTGCTTAACAGGACAGATATCCGTTCGCTTCTTACCTTCCATCTGATCATTTCTTCTATGCACTGCAGCACAAACCCTTCCTAACTTATTGGGAGCCGTAAACACAACATTAACCCCATATTTACTTCCCACTTTCTTAAGCCTGTGCGAAACTGCGTGGATATACGGAATACTCACGACCTTTTTCTTGTCAATGTTACTCTCTGCTACAGCTTTTGTTCCGGTCGAAATCGACTTCCGGAGAGAAACTACCGGAGAGAAACGTAATACAATTTTTAGATATCTCGTTGTCATTTGAGCAGAATCACGTGTGTTGGCAGTATTCCCCTAGAGCATCTAAGCCCGGGTTGTTAAACTTTGACTCCAAAAAAAGAAGACAGGCATTCGGAAAGTTAGAAAAAAAAACGGAATAGCCTTGTCCTGTTTAAAGTCAGCCCTATCGAAAGTCGTGCGTGCACCGTTGTACCATTAGCTTTAAAATGCGCAGGTCGAGCGCCTCTTAGAATGCAGGTTACCCTATACTAGCCCATAGCCACAGTAGTCTTGAGCGTCTTAAGAAGTCGACTTATCGAACCGGAACAAAAGCTGTAGCAGAGAGTAACATTGACACATAAATTCTGTCTAAGCGAGCCGGTGACGAGAAATTGAAATGTGTAAACCGAATTCCTGCCTGTTTGCGTTTCGCCACATCGACAAGCCCATTTTCTCTGATCAGACTAAGAAGTGTCGCTGCACTACGATAATATCGGTTACTACGCGCTGCACTATAAAAAGGGCTACAGATACAATTGAAGTCCCCAACAAGGATGATTTCACGCTCTGAAGACAACAATGGTGCAAGTGGACGAAAAAGGTAATCTCCTTTTTTGTTCGGCGCATACACCCAGATGACACGAACACTTAATGTTTCAAGAACAAAATCACGACAGGTGATTCACCCTGAACCCATCACTGTGAAGCGCCAACAAATTGCAGCCAAGACCACTACGGAAAAGCACCAAGCAGCCTCCTGACATTCCCACAGCGTGCCTACGCACACGTCATAAGTATTGATACATGATGCCACCAACTTAGCCGTGTCTTCGTCCGATGAACTCTTGATCTCCTGCACAACGACTGAAGTCCACTTGCTCGTGGTTCAGCACCCTGGAGATCTGCTTCTGTCGACGACCTAAAACCACGAAGGTTTCGAGTGCCTAAGTGTAGGGCAAGGGACGCAGCCATGGTTGACGAACTAAGTGTTGCTCATTCTCAGATTTTCATCGGGAGCCTTGTGCGGTGGTGCACGCTTGTCATATGCCTGCGGCCGTGCACCAACCCTTTTGGCGGCTCTTCATGATAAGAGATTTGAACCACTGCTGTGCCAGCCAAACCATTATCGCCACTAACAGCCTGCTGACTAACACGGCCTCGTTGCATTTCTTGAGGTACCGTCACCTTATTCGGAGGACGATCGCCTTGATGTAGCTTTTACTGGTAGACTGGAGCACTCTCTGGCTTGTGGGGTTGTTGGAAAGATGTATACGCAGAAAGAGTTTGTTAGGTGTAGTGGCGCACGTTCCTGGTAATTTACCAGGCTAAGAAACAACTGGCTAAGAAACATCAGCCAGCTATTTTCCTGTACTACTCGCCTCGTTTTTCTCAGCAACCAGAATTTTTCATTTCTCAACTGCGAATGTTTCTTTAATTTCTGGAAAAGAACTATGAAGAAAACCAGATGCGTCTACAACCTCTGTGATATCCATCAGGGGTACATGCTGTGGTTCATCCGTCTTTTCGAGTCGTAGCTTACTGACGTAAGTGGTCAAGAGGTTTCGCTGTTATTGTCATGCATTCCACACATCTGATTCATCTCGAGGTGGGTGCAGCGCTACACGAAACACAAAGAAGACGCACAGGGGACGTGCGTTATCCGCATTTCGTGTAGCGCTGCACTCACCTCAATATAAACCCCTACAAACCAGCTCAAGCCTCAATTCTAATGATGATTTCTTCACCAGCGAGTTTTGACGGCGCATCTATGTCGAATGGCGCGAGAGGGCGAGGGAGGCCAGAGAGTAACGCAAGAAACCCCCACTTTCAATCAAGTGGTGTCATGAAAATTACGTGGCTAGGCGACTGAAGAGCATGGCAAGAGTTAAAGAGAGCGATGAGAAGGGAGCCTGGCGTTGCTACCGCGTTCAGCTCTTATGGGGGAAGTGGAGAGTTCGAGCCGCCAGGTCGCCACGACATGTGAGGGAGAAAGATGTGCCGCCCAAGCGGCAAAGGTCCCGGTTGAGTCAAGAACGTTCTCTCTGCTTTGCGCGGGCTGAGATCTCGTGACGCACGCCGGCACTTCCCGCCGGCGAGCGAGGAGAGCGCTTGTCCTGTCTCCTCGTGTCAATGTGAATGTTGTTCTTGCGCCTATATTACCGTGACAATGAACTTGCACCATATAGCCCAGTATCAAGTTTTGTTAAACTTCCCGAATGCCGGCCGAAGACTATTTAAGGAATCGCAGCGGGCTGTGAGCAGCAGTCTTAGTCATATTTGACTCAGTAAAATGAGATGTAAGCAACGCTGCTCCACGGAACCTACCAAAGAGCCCGGCCTGCAAGCTTGATGTTGACAAGGCACTTCGAGTGACTGTGGTGAATAGGACTCTTTTGTGCTTTATTCTCCATCGTAGTGCACGAGCTTGTACATTTGGTGTTGGTTTCATGTAATGTCATAACTCATCTATGTCTATATTTTGAAGAGCCGTGTTTGTGCACGTTTTTGTGTAATTGCGCGTTGAATGAGAATAGTTTTATTTTGTTTGATTACCCTTGGCTCTATTCGGCCTTTGAACCACTGCTGGCGTTTGCCAGTGCCCCAAAGGGACCTAAAACTTAATTGTCCAAGCTTCCGTGGGATCATTTTCGGGGAACTGATACGTCGGTGCGTTCCGGCGATTGCGTCCCGTGCCACACAGCTCGGGAACAGCGACAGCGTTAATTGGAGAAGAGAAAATTTGCAACTGGACCAGGCGTTCGTAGCCTGGCCCCCAGCCTGCTAAGGTGAGCATTTTAACCACTACACACACATACACACACACACACACACACACACATTTGCGAGGTGTGAACTGATCTGAAGCATATGAATGTCTCGGATTGTCTACCAGCGTGCTCAAGGGTTTCAAAGAGCAAGGCATAAAATGCACAAGAAAGAAAGAAAGAAAGAAAGAAAGAGAGAAAGAAAGAAAGAAAGAAAGAAAAAGAAAGAAAGAAAGAAAGAAAGAAAAAGAAAGAAAGAAAGAAAGAAAGAAAGAAAGAAAGAAAGAAAGAAAGAAAGAAAGAAAGAAAGAAAGAAAGAAAGAACAACGGTCGGTCAGGCACGCACACGCCAAGCTTAGCTTTCCCCCATTTCATCGAGAAGTGAAGGACTGCTATTTTTTACATTTTTCGAATTAATGTCCGATTTCCCTACGCCATGGATATCGACGATAGCGGTAATATCAGCCGCGAAAGAAGCACAAGAGAGGAGCAATGAGGAAGAAGAGACATAAGAAATACAAACAGATAAAGACGTTTTCAAGTGCAATGCTAGACTGCTGTCTTCTAGGTATTTCAGTGGCATGTTGAAAAAAAATTCATTAACCCACAGAAATAATAACCGAACTGCCTGTAATGCATTTCTGACAAAGGGAACAGTGCGCGTAATTGCTCTCAGAGGCATTATCCAGGTCTCTCAGAGGCATTACCCAGTTGATAAAGATTGTGCCTCCCGGACTCATGCCCATATTTGACGCAAAAATATCAGCATTTGTTTGAGTTCTTGGCAGCGTTCATGTTACTTGTTCGACTGCTGCTACAATGATTGATTCGTTATCAGTCACTTCTTCTCTCACTACAACTTCAGGCGAGCTTGTATTCAAAGTTAGCGTTTCATTATTTTTTGCAAAGGAATATCTGTGTCACCGAACCCGTGCTGTGAGGTACGGGTCGCGATCGCCGGAAATAATTCTAAGAACCAACGTCTTGGTTCCCCCAAAAAGATCCCAGGAAACCTTGCACAATGAGGTTTTTGGTCGCTTTCAGCACACTAGCAAAACGCCCGCAGTAGGTTCAAGGACCGAGTCAGAGCCAAGGGTGATCAAGCAAAGCAAATATATTCTCATCAAATAGGCAGTTAAAAAAACGTACACCAAACACGGTTCTTCCAAACTCAAACACAGATGGCTTACGTTACACGAAACCAACAAACTCGAACAAGCTCATGCAATGCAACAAGGAATAAAACACAAAAGAGCCCGCTTCACCAAGTCACTCGAGGCGTCTTCTCAACTCGAAGCTTGCAGGTGGGCTTGTCAGCTAGCTCGTGGAACATCGTCTTTCTTCTCGCTAAGTCACGCACGACTTCGATTGTTGCTACTGTTGCTATTGCTACCACTCTTCTACTCGCGGCCCGTGGTCGACTGTTTATATAGCCCCGGAAAGCCATTCCAGAAGTTTCGGGCGGCCCACGTGATACAAGCACGCACAACATTGGGAACCTTCGCGCCCTCTCTCGGTCCTTCGACGTTGGGACGGCGCCTCTTTCTCCCTCTCACTGCGCAAGGAGCTTCGGTATGTACTCTCCGCCTCCTCTCTCTCCTTACGTCTGTCTTGCGCGCGCGCTCACCGCGTTAAGACTACAAAATTCTCCCCTTTTGAAGACTCGCCGTGACCTTGGGCGCCTCCTCCGTGCGCACCGCTTTTCATGTTGCTTTAGGGCTTTTCCTCCAGCTCGACGCCGGGTTTCTTGTCGAAATAGGCACTATTTTGTGACAATCTGATGCATTTAGTATGGGGCAAGCACACCTGCATAAGTTTACACGGGTTAACTGATATAACCGCGTAATGTCTCTTGATTGATCGGTTATATTAATTTTGGCGATTGCGCCTCACGTTATCAGGAATAGGATCACACATTTTTTCTACATTTTAATGTAATTAACTGAAAATATAAGTACCTACCGTGCCCTTCGCACCTTATCTGGTGTAATACACTGTGTCGCATTCAGTTATATCGCGCACACTATTAAACGCGAGCTGTTATGGGCTCGCTGCAATAGACTATTTTGTTGGCGATTGTGTCCCTCACCGCTATCACTTACAATGAGCAAAAAAAAATTCACAGCATATCCGCGGAGTGAATAATGATGAGTGGGCGAAGCTCCGGATGTTCATCGTAGATCGTACCGAGATCTGGATTAATTTAGTTAACGCGCACGATACGAATCCTTATGGTTCAACTACGCACAAGTGAAATCTACCGGCACCTCATTGCAAGTCAAGATCCAGTGACTATATATATATATATATATATATATATATATATATATATATATATATATATATATATATATATATATATATATATATATATGGGTGGCCGGTGAACGGTTCTCCAGCGCGAGCAGTCGGTATATTTAAATGCGCAGCATTTCTTAGCCAACTTCGGCGACTTTGAGCGTATCTATCTATCTATCTATCTATCTATCTATCTATCTATCTATCTATCTCTCTCTCTATCTATCTAGCCGCCTACGATTTTGTGCTTTCCTGGCCGTTTCGCTAATGGGATGTTTACAAAAATTGGTATGCCACAACATGACTATATGACGAACATAAATGACAGGTCATAACATGGAAATCATGATATGAATGTCATGAGCGGCATGATTTACATGCCACGGTCTTGGTGCTCACCTGGCCGTTTCGCTAATGGGATGTATGCGGAAATTGGTATGGCGCACCATGACTGCCTGACGAACATAAATGTCATGTCATAACACGAAAATCATGATATCATGCCATGAGCGACATGATTTACATGCCACGGTCTTAGTGCTCTCCTGGGCGTTTCGCTGATCGGCTGTATGCGAAAATTGGTATGGCACGACATGACTGCCTGACGAACGTAAATGACAGGTCATAACATGAAAATCATGACATTCATGTCATGAGTGACATGATTTACATGCGACGGCCTTGTTGCTCTCCTGACCGTTTCGTTAATGGGATGTATACGAAAATTGGTATGCCACAACATGACTATATGACGAACATAAATGACCGTGTATAACATGAAAATCATGATACGAATGTCATGAGCGGCATGATTTACATGCCACGGTCTTGGTGCTCACCTGGCCGTTTCGCTAATGGGATGTATGCGAAAATTGGCATGCCACAACATGACTGCATGACAAACATAAATGACAGGTCATAACACGAAAATCATGACACGCATGTCATGAGTGACATGATTTACATGCGACGGCCTTGGTGCTCTCCTGACCGTTTCGTTAATGGGATGTATACGAAAATTGGTATGCCACAACATGACTGCATGACGGACATGACTGACAGGTCACAACATGAAAATAATCATATGCATGTCCTGAGCGACATGATTTACATGTCACGGTCCTGGCGGTATACTGCCTTCTCGTTAATGGAATGCATACGAAAATTGGTATGGCACAACAAGACTGCATGGCGATCATAATGACAGGTCATAATGCAAAAATCGTGATATGCATGTCATGAGCGGCATGATTTACCTGCCACGAGTTTTGTTAATGGGATGCATACAAATATTGCAATGGCATAACACGACTGCATGACGAACGTAAATGACAGGCCATAGCATCGGAATCATGGTATGCGTGTATGACCGGCATTGTTTACATGCCACAGTCTTGATGCTCTTGCGGCCGTTTCGTTAATTTCATATGTACCAAACTCGGTATAGCGAGAAAACAATGCAAATCCATTTTACGTTCCTGATGCGTGCTTCGCATTTTATTGATTCCCACTGCGCGTGGGATCTGCCATTTTTTCAATCAAGAAACTCGCTAGAAGACGCTGCCTGCGCCAACGTTCTATCTCGCAGGTCAGGGCGCGTTCTCCTTCTTTGCGAGCTGGTAGCGCGTTCATCGAAGAAAGAGCGTTTCCATAGTCAACGCGCGCCTTTCGCTCTCTCTCTCTCTCTCTCTCTCTCTCACAAGACAGCAGATGGAAGATTGAGAGAGCTCGCGCGCCGGGAGGCACGCGCCGAGGGCGAGCGCGAGCCTCCCGGCGGCGCGAGGTGGCTACATACATACATACTACTACTACTACTACTACAGAGGAGGGAACGACCCACACCCTAAGGAGCTTCGCCCCAAAAACTCCATGCCAGTGTGAATTTGAACTGAGCACAGAAGCATGGGTGGTGCAAACATCTGACGACCTTTCAGCGCCTCGTTGGGGAATTCGTGAAAGTAGTAATGTTTCAGTACGTTATGCAGGGCGTTTCGGAATATGTCTCCGAAACTCATAGAAGTACAAGGGACGACACGCCTGCGAAATTTTTCCGGAATTGATTTGTTCTCTGCGGCGCACTTTCTAAAATTGGTAGGAGCGATATTTTCGATAGTAATTAGAATATTAAGATAGGCTTCCAAACCAGCACAGCCAGGCGGTCACAGAAAATGGAAGAATGGGAGTTTTTTATACAGGATATCCATACCCGCCGTAACATCTGCGAAAAAGCACCGCTGCGTTTTTCTACACAACGATGAAATCAGGAGGATACCGAAACCGAATGGTCAAAGAGCGCAGTTGCCGCTTCCTTTGCTAGTGCGATGTGTAACATAATCGTCCCATTCGTCAACGAGTGAGTATGAGCGACCATCGTTTTCTAGTGACTGCTTTGTCAAGCGGTTGCCGTGATCATGCGAAGAAAGATCACCGCTTGATAACGTTTGACCCTCGCTCGACAGTGCGAGAGAAGCATCACTGTCACAGTGGGCCTTGCCAAAGGTAGTCCCAACTGCACTCTTTAGCGAGTCAGTTTCACTGTTTTGAGATAACTTAGTCACACTTGATTGGTCTGCAGATATTATTAGTGGCACAATATAACGACCGGTAATGCATTCCCTGTATAAACAGCGCTCATCCTTTAATTAGGTATGACTGCCGGCCCGTACCGGTTTAAATATCAATTAGTGTCATTTTCTTATTTATTTGGGTAAATATCATTCCTATCCATCGCACAGAGCGTTCCATATGGGACAAAGTAATCCCGCAAAAACTTCGAGGTTGTCCGGTTTGCTGTATTCATAAGATGTTCGGACCCATTTTCTGAAACGTCCGGTCTGTCTGTCTTCCATCGGCTTGATCACCTCAACAAGCACGGGGAACTAGAAGAATAGCAAGGAGACGAGCACGAAGAAGGAAAAGATGACGATGAAAAGAAATGAAGGGGATGACGAAGAGAAGGAAGCAAATGGGAAAGCAACAAATCACAAGAAGACGAAGAATAATAATTAAAAGAAAAGAAGGAAGCAGGCAACGACGGTTGAGGGGAATCGACAAAAGAGGAAGACAATGAAGAGGACGTATCCAACAGAAACTCGAAGAGGAACAGGAACGGAAGCCGACTGGAAGAGGAGAGCGAGAGAGCATGTAGCAAGATCAAGCTGACGCTGTGGCTGCGCTGCATACTCGGCTTAGGCCTGGGACATTTTGTTTGGCAGTATGCTATCGCGCAAACCGTAAACTTTCACTCCTGCTGGTCATACCTGATGTGTGAAAACTGTAAGAATCGTGAATGCACCGATAACCTGCTACTTTACAGAGCAAGTTCATGACGTAAAAGAAGTCTTTAAATATCTTAGAAATTGAGATCTTAATATCAGGGATTCGAACAACATACACGAAATATTTGCTACATCTCGGCTTCTTCAATACAACGCCTTCATAACCCTCAGTAACTCTTTGGTTGACATGACGAAGGCAGCTTCTATGTAAAAAGGATAATTAGTATTGCGACCAATAAAAACGCGTATGGTCGCTGGGCGTTCCAAATTATTCCGCTACAATATTCCAGACCTAAAAAATTGAAAAATTTCTTACCCATCGGATTTTTTCTATAATTTCTTATCACTTTAGCCGCCCGCTTATTGACTACTCCACCGCAGTGGGTATGTACCATCATCTGATTATTAAGCCAGCGAGAAAGCGCTGCTGTCAAGTGCACCGCAGTGTTCCGCCTTATTTATTGACCAAATGGTGCCATCGAAAACAAACACCGAGGATTTTCTCTCATCATACCATACCGCTTATGCTTCTCGTTTCGCCGATTCAAGCTCAAGCAGGCTTTCTTCGCGACGCCGTACATCTGTGGCCACACACCACACGCCGCGTGAAACAAGGTTGGACTCTACTGCTACCCACTTCTGGTGCCCACTCATCGCTGCTGTCGTCACCGGTGCCGCCATCTTCCTCCACTTCTTCAAGACGCCAGCCGACACGTTTTCCACAGACCGACCACCCGACTCCCGTCGCGGGCACATGCAGATATTGCTCCAGATGCTCTGGCTAACAGGCAACAGTACTCTGGATCCCTGCAATGAGTTTCATCGGTACGCTTGCTATAATTATATTGCCGTTCACAAGAACAATGCGTATTTCAACGCCCTAAAAGACCTAAACCTCATCTTGCAAGGCATGTACAGTAACGTGGCTGGAAGAGCTATGTTCACATACCATAGAAGCTGTCTTCTGAATCAGTGGAGTCCTATAGACGCTGTCACGCAAGCCGTCCGAGCTCTGCTGCACGTACTCTACGTTTCTTCCGATATGACCTCACTCCAAATGTTTTCTCTGATTTTAAAGCTGAACCTCGTATACGGTGTCAACACGGACCCTGTAATTTACCAGAATTTCCAGGGGAAGCAACCTGAAATCGTGAGATACTTAACCTACGGTTACAGTAGTTATCACGCACCAAGTCAGGATGGCGCACAAGATCTTTTCCTCATAGCTGATGAAAACGACATTTGCGCAGAGGATTTCTTTAGTGCGGACACTAGGGCGATATACGCTGCTGTTCTTAAAGAATTGGCAGTAGCATTAAACGTGAATGTCACAATACATGACATCGCAGACTTCGCAGCGAATTTTTGCAGCATCACCTGCAGTAGTGATATCCTCATTGAAGTGAATGACACCTTTTTAGCAAATATTGTAAATGGCGTGTCATCACAGCTGTGGAAAGATACCGTGAAGGACTATACCGGAACTGTAATGAGTCAAGTTATCTTGAATCCTTCTGCGGATGTCCTGAGACACCGTATCGCCTTTCTAACGAACAGCAGTATGCAGCCGGTGGCCGTGGCGTTGATTATCGCACATGTCGGCTCTGTTCTCGCAATCGACGGAACGGGACAAACGGCTGGACACAGCGCTCGGCATGAGTTTTGCGCCGCTTCTTCAAACAACCTGTATCCGCTCTACGTCCTCAACCACATTATGTCATTTGCTGCTGGAACGGAACACAACGATGTTGTTATGCATGTCTTCAACCAATTGGTGGACACAATTGGAAAAGAAATAGACGAAATGCACCTCGTGGAACACACTTTCCCCGTTATTCACCTTTTGAAGAGCATTCGGCTGGTTCTCCCGTACCACCTCTATCCACTCGGCACTGTGATACCAACGTTGGAAGGCAACTTTTTCGCAAATATCCTCAAGATACGAGAGCACAGACTTGATTTTTGGAGTTACAAGGCACCTTCGGGAATTCCACAGAGTATTGCGAAGAACTTTCACCCGTATGCCACAGTGCAGTCAGGGTGCTTCATAGTCCTACCACTGCTGGTGTACAGTGCCGCTAAGCTACACCACGCCATGACTGTGCTCCCAATGGCGGTATTAGGTTTCATTCTAGCGGACAGCTTGTGGGCTTTTGTGCTCCGCACAAACTGGAGTGCCCTGCGGGCTACTGCCAGCCAGAATTTCTCCTGCACTGACATAGCCGGTATCTACATAGATGACTCCGACCTTACTCTCATCAGGCACCCTATACTTGCCCTCCGGTCGACTGTACGTGCTCTTAAGACAGCAGACTGGCACAAGAAACATATCTACTGGGGACAGTGGCACACGTCACAAAGTCAAATATTTTATCGCTTGCTTCTTGTGTACTATTACTGTGAGGACATAGAGGACCTTGAATACTTGAAGCAAGAGGTAGCATTTATTCAGTCAGAAATTGCTGACTTTTCGGAAGCGTTCGGATGCTGATATGGGTTGTTGAGGGCTTCTATTATAGGAAATGCGGCCTACAGCTGAATTACTCAATGACATAATTTTCAGTCGGAATATTGATTGTTGCACATGATGGGAATCCACGGAACAATGTATTTGTGTTCATTTTTGTGTGTGCTGTGTGTTGTATTAGTTTGACCTACAGTGCGCGTTAAATCACACATCTGTAATCTTACCTTCACTGCCTGTACGTTTTCCCGTCGACGAGGACTGCCAAACTAACAGTGATGCAGAAATGCAGTGCAAAAAAAAGCAGTCCTACGCAGAGAACGCAGCAAAGTGACAGCGTAAAGTAGATTTCGCTGTGTCCTCTCAATTTTTTTTTTCAGTACTCGGGGTCCGTCTAACGTCATATTGTGCGCTCTCGGATATCGGCAAGGGGCTTTAGAACCGCACAAACCTTTTTTCGGGATCGACGTGCTTCTTAGGTCGCCCCATCTTGATGACAATGTGCTAAGCGCAGAAGTGGGGCATTCTGTCGCCGCGCCACCGACGCGAAGCTTTTATACGAGGATCGGCGCTCTGGCGTCACTTGCACGCCTACAACAGTTTCAAGACATCGCGCGCCAGGCATCGACCCCGTGGCTCGACGAAGCTATAGGCAGAACTGTGGTGCTGTTATTTTGCTACAGCTGCTGATGAAACGCCTCCGCGTTTATGTAGTAGTGAGCTTAGGGCATACATGAGCGCGACAGGAAAGAAGTACGCGCGCAGATAGCGCGCACTGGGCATTTCATAGAAGTGCACGCGCAGATATTTCATGCTTATTATCATTTCTTCGAAATATCCACCTCCATGCAGCAACGGTAACTAACAACGGTAACAGCAAGGGTAACAAATAGCGTTACTGTATATGTTCCCCTTGGGGAACATATACAGTAACTTTAGAAACAAAGTTCATTCCGCGCCCTCTGGAACGTGGCGGAATGAACTATTGCAGTGGTTTTTTACCGCAACACCACAGAGGGAGCCAGGGGTTCCATTTACCAGTAGATATGCCAGTAAATATACAGCCAGTAGTGAAATGTATGGGGAAAAAAGAGCCTTAAAAACATGGTCAGACGGATAAAGAAGCCGGATCGGACAGTAGCAAATTAATGGAGAAGAAATCGGAATTGAGCAGCTACAGAAAAGGGAAAGATGAAGTCATGAAAGAGAGGACTTTATAATTCAAAGGGAAGCGCTTTACTGTTTGAGGCAAGGTCAGGTTGCCTGAGAACGCGAAGTTACAGAGCGAAATTCAGTAAAGAGGGGGATACATGTTTAACTACAACCTGCAGCGCAAAAAAGGACAAGGACGACGACAAGAACCCCACGGGACGTCCTTGTCCTTTTTTGCCCTGCAGGTTGTAGTTAATGATGTACCAACACGCCCAATTAGCCACATTAGTCGGGGATACATGTACGTGCAGTGGAAAAGCTATAGGGGAAACGACCGATCATGTTTTGATTAAATGTACAGGTATACATTCAGGTGTAGGCGTGGACACTACCCTGTAGGACGCCATCGGTTTCAGGGATAGGACGGGAAAGCTGAACATGTCGGTGACAGAGATAAGTAAAAAGCCCTTAGAGTATTGGTGGCAGGAAGGTACAGAGCAAACAGAAACGCTACGTAGTTAAAGTGAGATTCTTACTTCACAGCGGAACGATAATAGATAAAATAGGTAAGCGCGGAAAAAAATATGTTGTAAAAATATGTGTGATTCGGGAAAACAAACCTTTGTAGCGGATAAAATAAAGGTATATATATATATATATATATATATATATATATATAGCTGGAGCGCATTCGGAAGGCATTATGAAATCATGACTGGAAACTTACCGCTCTCACTAAAACGAAAAGTATTCAATCACTGCATTCTCCCAGTACTAACGTACGGCGCAGAAACGTGGAGGATAACGAAAAAACTAGAGATAAAGCTAAGGAGCACGCAAGGTGCAATGGAAAGAAAAATGTTGGGGGTAACGCTAAGAGATAAAAAACGAGCGGAATGGATCAGAGAACAGACAGGAATAGCCGATATTATTATATCAATTAAAAGAAAGAAGTGGACCTGGGCAGGACATGTCATGAGGAGGAAAGATAACAGATGGACAGTAAGAGCAACGGAATGGATACCAAGAGAGGGAAAATGTAACAGAGGCAGGCAAAAGATTAGATGGAGCGATGAAATTAAAAAGTTTGCAGGCATAAAGTGGAACCAACTCGCTCAGGATAGGGTGGATTGGAAATCGTTGGGAGAGGCCTTCGTCCTGCAGTGGACCTAAACAGGCTGATGATGATGATTATGATGATATATATATATATATAGCATGATGGCCCGCAGGCTACCGCCCCGTTATAAAGGGACGCTCATAACATCCATCCATCCATTCGCGTGATGACCATAATGCCGACGCAGGCTAGGGTATGCAATTTCTGCTTGAAAATTACTTGTATACTTAGAGCCTTATTGCGAAAAGCGTGCACGCCGCGGGCGGTGGGCGTTAGGGGGGTGTCGTCAAAGGGGCCTTGGTTTCTCTGACTACAAGGGAAGGACATGGTGGCGTGTAAACAGCTAGAAAAATACCTTACCTTACATGAGTGACAGCCGGCTGGGGCCGGGCGTGGTTCAACCCGATCTCAACCTGCGTGTCTCAGAATAACCCTTGCTAAACAACCGCTCTCTGAGACACTTCGGATGCTGAAGTTCACTCTGTAAATTGATGAACACTTTTCATCCACGCCATTCTAAGGAAAAACCCAACGCCATCTATAACTATGACGTCTTACAGTTAATGACTCCAAGGGCATCCTTAGCATTGCATGCCTTTACGGAATGCAGAGGTAATTTACTGGGAGGGGGGGGGGGAGCAAATGATATGACGAGAATTGGCCCACCTCATGAGCATGTCTGTGCCTAGTGCCATACCATCGTATTAAAGATTCCTATAAAATACGCGGGCATCTCGCTCTAGTGGGCTAGAGTAAGAGCGGAGCTCCGAGTTGAGCCTCGCTGACTTCCACGCCGACTGCTCATATATATGACTGCTTTACACGCATTCTGTTGTAGGGCCAAGTACGCCGCCATCCCAAACAGGTCTTCGCCGAGCCATATTTGCTGCACTCTGGCGTAAACGTCCAAGTTTCTGTCGTGCGGGGTAAAAACTGCCACATTGTCCTGAAATTCATTGGGATACATTGCGTCCTCTTCAATTTAGGCCGTAGGGAAGGCCGGCCCAAACAAGGCTTGCCCAAATAGCATTTTCCTGGTCTTGTTGACATTCAGGCTGTTCCTCGGTCTGAAGATAATGTGAAATATATCCCTCCACCTTCGAGGGAGCCTTAAAGCAGTGGAGTCTCTTCGTAGAGTAGAGTGGCGCGGCGCGGACACATTTCATCCGCCTCTCCCTAGTAATTCCACTATCTTGAGGCGAAGAATTCGTCCCGGCTCCTACCGTGCCGGCGGCCTTACACCACCTTCCATCACTGGTCGCATGCCTCTTCTTGGGAAGGCTCTTATTCCACAACTTTCATCCTGGGTTCCAAGCCTCGCACTATGCCCACATATGCGCGAGTAGGCCTAAGCCTACCTGTGTCGCCTCGCCCTGGTTCAAACACTCAAGAAACTGCGAAAAGTGCTTCCGCCGACAAGAATACTGTATTTGCAAAGCCCGCGCCGATGCCAATGCATCCTCACTAGTGAGCTTCTTCTTCAAGGCTACCTATTTTTCCGAGGAAAAAGGAGCTTTACATATAGCTAATGCGCCCGTAAGCATGTTCTCATGGTGTGTTCTTACGGGCTTGAGCAAAGCATGACAAAAGCATCCTGATGAATAGTAATATACATGTGCATTGTTTCTGAAGTTCCTATAAGAATAGTCAACAAACATTATAGAACTACAGCTAACGAGAGGCAAGCAGCAATGCCACTACTGTACACGTATCGTAAGTGCACTAGGTGCACTTACGATACGTGCAGCGTGGAGACCTCTGCCGTGGACGAGTGCCAGCACGCCTGCTTGGCATGTCGGGGGCCCGGCTTCCATTCCTCCCCTGCTTACCCACGCTAAGTTCCCTTCAGGCACTAAAGGGCGTTTTTCATCCCCTGCTTGCTCAGTTTGTCTTCATTTCAATCGCAGCCTACTTCAAACGTGATGTATTTGCCCTGTATAAGCAACGCTAAGTGCGTTCTCGTAGAATTTGCACTGGCTGTAATAACTGACCCTTGATTGGCACAGTTTCCAATGAATTACCCGTGGCGCACATTCGCATGCGCTAGCCGCACAATTACCGTATGAACCATGTGTAAACGTGTTATCGTTAATGATCACGTGTATGACAGGCATGTCACGTGCGTTTGTGATCTCAGTATTTAATTATATTCATATCGTGTATTCACGCACCATCATCCCAATTATGGCACGCATCTAATGAAGACTCAAATCGATACGTTGACATCTTAATTTCGCTGCCAAGAAATGCTTAGGATTTATTAAAAATCTATTCTTTTAATACAATCACCAACCTTTGGATGACATGAGCTTCCAATTTAAACAATGACGCATGATTTTAAACAATGACGCTTACAATTTTAGAGACACCATCGGGAGGCCTTGATACAGTTTTTCCACTCCACACAGTGAGAGAAGTGTTTGCCATGCTGTACCACGGTCTGAATTAAGGTGTGTTGCCATAAGGAACTGTAGTGCGAACTCCTGTAAGTGATCGCATGTCACCGCGGTTAGGGTCGGCCTCCAAATATACCTCGAGCATTCATGGTCTGAAAGCAGCTAAAGGCGATGTCAAACTTCCCCGCTTTCGGTGCTGTTCAACAACTGGTAAGTGCGCCATTTCAACCGGCAATAGTTTCAAATGGGGAGCACATCTCGCTTTTACGTGATATGCAGATTGATGTACCAAATGCGCAAAATCGAGGATAAATAGGCCGTCCTGCGAAGGAGTCTGAACGATTGGGCTATTGTGTTATGCCACATGTGTCGTCATGCTTTTGTAATGAGCTAATTACAATATCACTAACAGTGGCTATAACGGTGGCCACATGTGGCTATAAATGTGGCCACAGCTGATGTAAATGTCTTACGCTTTGGTAGCAGTACTTCAGACCAAACATCGGCATATTTCAGCCTGCGTGCTGCGATGTGTCCCCTTTGTTTTTCTTCTTTAATGGGCCTTATCCTTTAATAAACATTATTTAAAATAGCATGTATAAGCAAACATTTAAATAATGCATCCTCAAAGACCTCGCACAGCGCCTGTCAAGCCGCGCGATGCATCATTTCCAACGTCTATTATACCTAATCCTGAAGAAACTAACTACGGGCCAATGAATCAGTGTACAATATCTTCGAATGCCTTCATGAGACTCCAACAGATAAGTAGGACCAAGTAGCCACAATGGCAGCGAAACTGCGTCTGCAACGTGGATGCGCGCTGAGTCGCGTAGACTCGGCTAGAGAGAATTTCTCTCACCTGTGCACAACTGTAATTCACGGTGAAAATAGTGTGTTAAACACGGACATTAATTTATTTCAACTGGCTAGCGAGGCTGGTAGGCAGGCTGAGGAGGTGGCTGGCTCTCCTTATGCAACCTGAGCAGAGGTAGCACCATCGAGTCACCGCTACCCTTCTCAATTACGACTTAAAAGATGGAATATGCGGACAGCACGTAGAATACAATATCAATTCGCCCAAGGAGAGCAGCAAGCGATCTACCAAGCAAAAAGCGCATTAAAGAAAAAATTTCTTCTTTACTGTTCTTTTGGAAGAAAAATATGGCTTGAGGCTTTTTACTGTCTCACAGGACATGATCATTTGGATTCGTCAATATAACCGCGGTGCCCTGCACTACAAAACTGCCATCACGAAGTATGGCCCCATCTGAAATAGCGTAAAAAAAGATTGAGGGCACGCTTAGCTTCGCCTATTAGAATGCAGTGCGATAGCATTATCGCACCACGTTCGCATCGCCTTCTCATTCGCTCGCCATGTTCTTCAGTTACATAACGGCCTATGTATCATGGCGTAACATACCCTTGCACTCTGCCTCCGTCTTGCATGGCCTCCATAGGGGTCAAGCACAAGTTGACGTAGCTACCCCCTCGGTACTCTTCGATGATGAAGCCTCCGCAGTGTGCCCTGCACGAGAACATGCTAGCGAATCCATCACACGAGTGTGAAGAGTAAAGGTGGGCTGCGGCGCGTTAAGCCCTAGTGCTGAACTTTGCCAGCATCAGGGAGCAGTAGCAGCTTTCCACGCAGTGGGAAAGTGCACAGGTGCCACTTTGGCGCCTTTTCCATAAAGCTTGATTTTCTTCCTTATATAAATAACATTTTCCTCATTCCGCACTATCATCTGTGCAAATGTCAGTCAAATCTTAATTTTGCGAATTTCTCACA
Organism: Hyalomma asiaticum; assembly: GCA_013339685.2. NCBI lineage: Eukaryota > Metazoa > Arthropoda > Arachnida > Ixodida > Ixodidae > Hyalomma > Hyalomma asiaticum. The sequence continues at coordinate 33,435,629 of CM023482.1, forward strand.
AATTTCGTTTTAAAACTTGAAATTTGGTCTTTGAAGTACCTGCGCCATGGCGTACGGCTTATGGTGTGCTACGGCCTCCTCTGTCCCCTCCTGCTGATCCTCACTTCCTTTTCCCACCTCCTTGCTATTCTACAGCATTCTTTACCCGGGTATGAGACGGGTGTTACAAAGCTGCTGCAGGTGTGCCTGCGACGGTGTGGCGCCGCCAGGGGACATGAGTTTCTGTGCCGCACGTGCGGGTGTGCTTCGTGTGTGCGAACGCTTTTAGTTAGCACAGAAGGAAGGCCAGCCGAGAAGAACGTCTGGTCCCGAGCCGAGGAGTCGACCCCGTCCGGCACATCTGGAAGTGATCCGTCCAGCGAGGGCCCACCTTATCGGCGTCGGGCCACACAAACTGTTTGCCGGTGTGTGTCTCCGCACGTGCACGTGGCCGTGTGATGTGATCGTCTCCGGCGTCGTTTCCCGGACTTTTGGTAATTACGGCCATGGGCGGGTCAAGTATGGAGACCTCCCATCCTCTCCCTCCTCCCTCGCCCAGGAGCCAATGGTGGAGAAGTCCGGGCAACAAAAAGCGCGGGACCCAGAGCCAGAGATAGACAGAGAGAGAAGAACTCTCTGAAGAGAACGCACTTGTAAATATGTAAATAAACGTCTTTTAAGCTTTCCTCAACCTCTGCCTCGGTTCTCGGCTCCCGAATCCCAAGTGCCTGCGAGTCGTCTCCGCCGCTCCGCCACACGCTACCCGCTGGTCGGCTAATTCAGCTGGCCAGTCGCAACAACTGGATGACAGCGGTGAGATTCGTTACCCGGAGGTCCGACGTCGGCATGGGAGATCCTTGCGGTCCGCAACGGATGGTGCAAGCGTCGGAATCGACTCCGCCGGGATCATGGCTGTAGGGTGGTGAGTGCTTGGCTTTTCTTAACTGAGATTTTACCAGGCTTTGTTTTGATTTGTGTTAGCAAAGATGGTAATTTCGGTAGCTATTGTTCCACGTTAATCTGAGAACGGGAACGTAGTAGTATTTGTGTGTTAGTGAAGAATTAGCAGCACTTGCAGCAACCATGAACTTAAAGGCATTCAAAAGACCGCTTTTGCTAGAGTTAGCGAAAAGGTTGGGTTTGGAGGTTCGGGAGCTAATTAGAAAGCCAAAGATCATCGAGGCTATCGAGAACCTTGAGGCAGACGATGACGAGCTCTCAGAGTGTCTGGAGCTGATTGAGGAAGAAAAAAATCAGAGACGCATTGCGGAAGAAAGAAATGAAAAGTTAAAACGCGAAGCAGAGGAAGAAAATGAGAGACGCATTGCGAAAGAAAGAATTGAAACACTCAGGGCTTTCGCGAGTAGGCGTTTGGAGATGGAGTTTGAAATGGAGCGTCTTGAACTCGAGCTGCTCAAGGCTCGGAGTGGAGAGTGGAGCAAAGCATCTAGCGGCGTAGAACGAAAGCCGTTCAATGTGGAGGACCTTATGCAACCCTGCCGCTCCGGAGAGGACATAGGTCGGTACTTGGTAAACTTCGAGCAAACGTGCGAGAAGGCGGGTGTTACCAAGAGATTGTGGCCGAGATGTTTGCTTATCTTATTACCGTATGAGGCTGCTGATATAATTGCCCGTTTGACAGAGGAGGAAGCAGACGACTACGAGCAGGTTAGGTCGAGCTTGCTAAGGAAGTTGGATGTTCGTCAGTTCGAGGCAAAGCAGCAAAGCGGTAGTGCATCGGTAGAAGTAGCGCTCGAAAGGTGCGGAGTAGTGGCGAGTGCGGTGCCGTTCAGGGCCGTAGAAAAGGCTAGCGCACGTAGAAGCAGCAGCGTGTTCATGCGGGGAGGAAAGCTCATCAGCGAGTGAACGTGACGCGCTTGCGGTTGAGGCCGTTCAAGGCCAAATGGAGCGCGACGTGGTGATGTGCCAATGGGGTGTGGATGAGTTGGCACATGCATCACAAGGGAGTGTCGCGGAAGCTCGTGCCGATGCGGGCGATGGTAGCAGTGCGCTAGCGAGTGAAATTAGGTTATCAGCGGTTAACAATCCCCGAGTGTGTGAGGGTAAGAGCACGCTCGCGAGTGTGAGAGGTTTATCTGCTGTTAACAATGCCAGAGTGGTAGTGGAGGCCGTTCAGGGCCAAAGTGAATGCGGCAAGGTGATGTGCCAATGGAATGTTTGTGAATCAGATAGGCCAGCTGTAGTCGATTTGGCACATGCATCACTAGGGAGTGTCGCGGAAGCTCGTGCCGATGCGGGCGATGGTAGCAGTACGCTCACGAGAGAAATGAAAGTAGCTGCTATTGATGCCGAAGTGGTAGTTGAGGCCGTTCATGGCCTAAGTGAACGCGGCAAGGTGATGTGCCAGTGGAATGTTTGTGAATCAGCTAGGCCAGCTGTGGTCGATCTGGCGCATTCATCACTAGGGAGTGTCGCGGAAGCTCGTGCAGATAGGTGTGAGGGTAAGAGCACGCTCACGAGTGAAAGGAAGGTGTCAGCTGCTGACGATGCCGAAGTCATAGTTGGGGCCGTTCATGGCCAAAGTGAACGCGGCGAGGTATCGTGCCAATCGGATGAGAGGGAAGCGTCTAGGCAGGCCCCAGACGAACTGGCACGTATACATAGGGAGTGCGTCGCGAAAGTGGATCTTGCCTGCGAAGCTCACGATTATGTCGGCTCGCTAGACAAGAAAACCAGTGCATGTTTAGAAGAGTGCGTCGAAGCACATTGTAGGGAGGACGAGGCAGGTGCGGATAGCGCTCAGATATGCGAACTGCGGAGCTCAAGTACACCGAACTGCACTGTTTCGAAGCGTGATAGGCTGTCCGTTAGTCAGGAAGGCAAAAGAAAAGATCAGCTGCCGGTAAGTAAATTGGACTGCGTTAATCGGTCGGCTAGCAAGAACAGTGAGATTGTTCAGAGTGAAGAAATGCGAGTGAAGGGCTCAAAAAGGAGAGGCAAGAGGAGTAGACGTAAAAAGCGTCATAGAAAAAGTAATGCCGCAGGGAGCGCGGGGCGGTTGACATCAGACGTCGAGCGAGGAAGCAAGAGAGCGAGAAAGGTGCGCTTTTCGCGCATGCAGAATTGGGCTAAGACGCGTGCGAGCCGACGAGCGAGAAGGGAAAGAGCGCAATATGGTCGAACACGGTCAGAGGGGCATGTCCGCAGCCGTGGACACGTGCCGTTATCCTACCGTCGCTTTCTTCACGGTAAATTGTCGCGCGAGTTCAGGGTAAGGCCCCTCCGCGAAGCCGTCGAACAATGCCACGGAGGGAAGACGCTGGCGACGGTTGTGGCGCTCCGCAGTGAGGCGAACACATGTGTCGTCCATCGTGCTTCCTGTTTGACAAAAACGTTCAGTGCGCGCCCCCCGCGAGTACGGCTAAAAAGGGCCAGACAGACATAGGTGGTCAAATGCCGTGAATGGAGACACTTAGAACACTTTTGTTTTGATTTTCTTAGTTGTGGGAATGGTGTCTCGAGATCTCCGCGATCAGTGGTCATTATGTAACTTGTTGCGAGTTTTGTTGTGTAGCTTTCTTCTAGACGTTCGATTTGTTTCGCGAATATTGTTGTTTGCTGAGTTGTGAGCCATTGTGAAGAAGCAGTGGAAAGTGTGTTGTTTGTTGGGAGCTTAGAGACACGTGTGAGATCGTCTCAAGTGTTCGCGATGCGATCTTGGAAAAAGAAAAGGATACGTTTGAAGGACAATCCTATGACCGCAAGGGTTTTGAGAGTCTTCAATATTTGATTTGCGTGTCAGTGAGATGTAATGCAGAGTTTGCATGTCAGGGTGTATCCTATGAGTTTGTAAATAGCGCAAGTTACAAGTTAGCCTATGTGCATATGTGAGCCGTAGGTGATGCATGCTTAGTGAGTTTGAGCGCGTAATGCACGCGAGTTATTTGTTTGTTACTTTCCTTTAACGCGCATGTCATGTGTGGACGTTAGCAAGCATAGCTATACTGGGGGAGTCGTTTATGTGAAGAATGGGCAATGCATTCTTAGTGAGTTTGAGCGCGTGATGCATGCGGAAGTTATTTGCTTGTTGCTTCGCAGAGGTCCTGTGTGGATGGACGTTAGTGGGGATAGATATACTGCGGAAGTCACAGTTGTGAAGTATAGGGTTTGTGACCGAAACGGCTAGGGCGAGTTTGCATCCGCGGAGTACGAGCTTGTTTAGCAAATAAGGGTGACGGCGGATGTCAAATGTGAAGTGTCTAGGCTGTTTTGCTGTATATGTTTGTATTGTTTATCTAGAGCGCATTTGCGTACTCAGCCGTAGCTCTAATGCAGCACGACGGTTTTGTCTACGCACGGAAGGATGATTCGTTTTTTCGGCACAGAATTTGGAGGATAAGAGCCTCAAATTCATGTGAGACGCGATTCATGTGCTAGACGTAAGCTGGCCATATTGTAGGAAGCGTACAGAAAGAATACGTCAGTATGTTAACGCCAGTACGAAAATTTTACAGGAGTTTACAGCTCGCGGGTTCGGAGTTCTTAATTTAAGCAGACCATTGTCCTCTCGGGTGGTTGCAATGTCCTTAAAAGAACGGCCGACTACTGCGCTGGAGCTTGCTACTGTTGCTGTACTGTTTAGAATTTCTCCAAAAAAGGGCAAATTGAATGGCAATGCTGACGGCTTACGTCGCTGCTTCTTGGGAGCTCGATGGCGTCGAGTACTCTTGCTTTTGTATATTGCCTTTGCTTTTGTGGGTGTAGCTTAGGTTTACTATTGTCCTTTTTTGTTGTTGCTGTGTGGCATCACAACTTGTGTTTGTGAGTCAACGGAGCCTATTTCAGGTTGTTGGAAGTGCTGCTGCTGTAATGAGTATGGCGGAAAATGATTTTGTTTTGGATAAAAGCCTGGTGGGTCTCAGGAGAGGGGTCCGGGCGCTTGCCTGCTTTGCGGTTGTGGTTCTGGTGTAGTTGGCTCCGATGCTGTGTTCTGGATAAACTGATACGCAGAGCAGAGACCACTCCTTGGACGAGATGCCCGGTACCGGAGATGGCCGTGCAGAGCTGCTCGGAATCAGCGCATCAGCGTCTCCTTCAACGACCTCTCCCCACAAGGGTGTTGACCCTTGTACGTCGAGGTCTCAGCCTGCCGCCGGGGAAGCTGTTACAAAGCTGCTGCAGGTGTGCCTGCGACGGTGTGGCGCCGCCAGGGGACATGAGTTTCTGTGCCGCACGTGCGGGTGTGCTTCGTGTGTGCGAACGCTTTTAGTTAGCACAGAAGGAAGGCCAGCCGAGAAGAACGTCTGGTCCCGAGCCGAGGAGTCGACCCCGTCCGGCACATCTGGAAGTGATCCGTCCAGCGAGGGCCCACCTTATCGGCGTCGGGCCACACAAACTGTTTGCCGGTGTGTGTCTCCGCACGTGCACGTGGCCGTGTGATGTGATCGTCTCCGGCGTCGTTTCCCGGACTTTTGGTAATTACGGCCATGGGCGGGTCAAGTATGGAGACCTCCCATCCTCTCCCTCCTCCCTCGCCCAGGAGCCAATGGTGGAGAAGTCCGGGCAACAAAAAGCGCGGGACCCAGAGCCAGAGATAGACAGAGAGAGAAGAACTCTCTGAAGAGAACGCACTTGTAAATATGTAAATAAACGTCTTTTAAGCTTTCCTCAACCTCTGCCTCGGTTCTCGGCTCCCGAATCCCAAGTGCCTGCGAGTCGTCTCCGCCGCTCCGCCACACGCTACCCGCTGGTCGGCTAATTCAGCTGGCCAGTCGCAACACGGGATACATGCGCTCTATCAGTAGAGGCTACGGCAGGTGATGACCGGCTGTTCATAAGGGCGATCTCATGTGTGACCCCAAAGAGCTGGCATAGAACCTTGTAAAAACCGGAGCAGCGTAAGGGCAGCTTCGACAACAGACACACTTAGCGGGAAAGCGTCGATAGCAGGAACAAGAAGCCAGGCGAGTAGTGAACGACTCTGTGATGGCTATCGTATCGGTCCTTCCGGGACAACTGTGAGGCGGAAAGACGATTGTGTCCGATATGGTGAGCCGCTTCAGCCCGATTGGCTGCACTGTGGGCGTGGTTACAAAACTGATAATAGAAGAGTCTCGAAAGGTGGTGCGGTATGTGGTCCAACAAGAAGTGAAAGGGGAGGACTACGGTGTCGTGGCGGGGCAATTTTCCGGCGAAATTTGCATAACGCAAAGTGCTTTCCCAACCACGGTGAGCTGGGGAAATATACATCGGGAACATTGAGGAAACCGTATACGGATTAGCCGCTCAGTAAGTCCATTTCATTTCGGGTAGTCGGCGGTGGTTTACGACTTGTACAACACAATCGAAAGATGTTGTTGGCTACTTCAGAAGGAAATGAGCAACCACGGTCGGTCAGCAGCTATCATGTAACGCCATGGAGAATAACATCGTCAAGCGGAAATTCGGCAATGTCAGTGGCACAGCTTATTAGGAGCGTATCGTGCTACGTATTCAGTAGCTATACGGCAATCCACTTGTTACCAGTAAGAGACGTAGGCAATGGTCCAGTGAGGTCAAGGCCAACGCAGTGGAACGGCGAAATTGTAATGTCTACAGCCTGAAGTTGACCGGCCGATGATAAGGAAGGACGCTTGCGGCGTTCGGAGGGTTCACAAGCCGGACGCAATCGTACATGCAAGTGAAGACAGGCGGTTGCGGCGTCGTGAAACTGTTCAAGAACTGAAAAACGGAATGCCTTAATGACTGCGAGTAGAGTCTCGGGGACATCGGTGCATCCCGGGGCACGGAGAACTGGTGCCATGTACAAAATGGCCAGCAGCCAGACGGTGAATAATTGTCCGCAAACGTCCATCCTGGGGCTGTTTCCGTATATAGGTTAAATCTGATACGGTGATAAAGCAATATGACAGTCTAGCGCTGATATGTCTGGAAGATCTACAGGATGACGCGACAGGCAGGCAGCACATGGTGCAATCGGCCAGACTAGTAGACCATGTCAAAGGTGTATTCTTGAATTTTCAAGGCCCACCGAACAAGGCGCCAAGTAGGATCCTCAAGGGAAGACATCCAACACAGTGCACGGTGATCTATGATGACCGATAAGGTGCGGCCTTACAAATATTGTCTAGAGGTGGCGACTGCCGAAACCAACCCGAGGCATTCGCGCCCAGTTATGTAAAATTTGCATTCGTAAGGGAAAGTAAGCCATTGGGTTAGACGATGACGCGATCTTTTCCGTGTCGCCGCTGAGCCCGAACAGGGCCGACGCCATGCCCACCCACGCCGCGCCTCGCTGCGAAGTTCCGTTGGTCTTACGGGTCAAAATGAGCCAAGATTGTTGATGACGCCAGCAACATAGTCAACATGTGTAACGCATCGGCTTGCTCAGGGCCCCAATAAATATAAAATATCTTTCCTGGAGAGATGTGTGAGTGTAAGGGCAATGTGGGCGATAGTCCTGACAAAACGACGAATATCAGAACACAGGCGGACAAAGCTCCGCACATCTTTCGCGGAACGTAGCGGCGGTAAGTCTTTGACGGCACGAATTTTGTCTGGGTCAGGTCTCACGCCTTGAGCACTGTTAAAGTTGCCAAATACGGTGGTCTCACGGCGACGAAAACGCCATTTATCAGAGTTGGGCTCGAGGCCTTCTCGTATAAGGACATCTAGAACAGCCGAGAGGCGGCTAAGGTGACTTTCGAATGTCGATGAGAACTCTATAACATCGTCCAGGTTGCAGAGGCCTGTTGGCCATTTGTTACCCGGAACGAGGAAGTCCATCGTCGTTTCAAATGTGGCTGGGCCATTACACTATTCAAATAAAATTACTTTAAACTAGAAAACATCAACAGGTGTAAGAAATGCGCACTTTTCAAGGTGGAGATGGCTGAACGAGATCTTCCAGAGTATCCTGACCTCAGGTCAGTGGGGGAAAAGTAGGCAGAACCATGTAGACAGACGAGAGCGTCGTCAATTCCCGGCAGGGGGAAGACGTCCTTCCCTGTTACTTTGTTTAAATGGCTGTAGTACACACATAAGCGCGAGATGGCGTCTTTTTTCTTAACTAGTACGACCGGTGAAGACCATAGACCGCACAACGGCTGAGTGACATCTTTAATAAACATTTCGTTGACTTCCCACTGAATCGCTTCTGGCTCGGTGTGGTACACGCGATAAAGATGTTGCAGGATCGGGCTTGCGTCTTCAGTATTGACATTATGAGTTACAACGGATCTCTGGTCAAAAGGGCGGTCATCACAGTCAAATATGTCGTGATAGTATGTCAATGTACGCCACATATCGTCTTACTGCGTTGCAAGGAGATCCGGCACGGTCATTTTGTCAACGGCTTGATTGTGCGAGGAGAAGGACGACACATCGTCTGCGACGAAGGCGCAAACGGCATACTACAAAATAAGAGAAATGTTGGCTAGAGTCATGGCGTCTGGAATAACTGCGTGCACCACGCTATGTTAAATATCGGTAGAGACGCTCGATTATCCAAAACACTAAGAAGGGTGGGAGGGACAGTGACATTTCGGGCCGATAAAACGTCAGTGGAAGGTCTCAAGGTGTACTCAAGATCAGGGGTGGGAGGTAAAAACCACAAAGTCACATACGGAACGGATTGAGGGGCTAGACTTGCGTAATCCACGCTACAGAAACGCGGTTGTCGTGTGTGTGATGTGTGATGTGCGCGGTTCAAAAAGTGCGCTTGAAAAACAAAAGAAGTGACGCAAAGGAAAAGAAGACGACGTGAGAAGACGCTCGCGGACCGGGAGGACGCCACCTGAAAACGACGACGAATGAGAAAGGCGTGGCCTTGCAAAACTAAATATTATCAGAAAAACAACGCAGCCAACCACGAACATCCACGGAGTTCCTAGGGGCCACTGGCTGAATAACACGGTGGCACAGTGGTGGCCAATCAGACAGGAACAAATAAGCAAAGGCGAAAGAAAAGCGAGCGGCATCGGATTCTTCGGGGGTTCCACGAAAGGGTTCCACGAAGGGGTTCCACGAAAGAGTTCCAGGCAGGGGAGTTCGAGGAAGGCAGCGGATCGTCCACCGGGCCGGGCGTTGAAGACGGCAGTCGGGTTCCGGACCCGAGCCACCAGGGCTTCACCCGACCGGGACCTCCTGCTGACCTGATCCCAGCCATCGGAACCCCAGTGGCTCGCAAGCTCCAGGCGAGGACGTGCTGGATCCTGTGCCCGTAGGCATAGCGGGAACAGTCGGGCTGCGGGCCCGAGTTCCACGCCGAGACGCCTGGCCAGGATGCCGGTACCATCTCATCGAGCTGCCTAACCGCCCACGTCCTCCGTCGCCATCAAACATCTGGCATCGTGTTCTTCGCAAGTCTGCTGTACTTCGCTCACTTGTTCACTCAAGCTCATCGGTGATTTGGTGAGCCATGCACTTCTCTCGCGTCGCCTTCACGCATGACTGACGGACCCTTTAAACTGCCAGGACTCTCGTAGCACCCATAGAGACGCTATTAGAGCGTGCTACTTTCTTAATGGTGTGATGCTTTTTTTCCCCTTTCAAGTGCTTCTTTCATTATGCTTTTTCTTATCAGTTTAAATTAAAACCCTTGTGTTTTGTTGTGTTGTGTGAAGAACGGCTTTGTCCTTGATTAGACTCTCGGAGGCTTCGCCTGGGAGAGTCGTCCGAAAACGAACCTGTAAAAGAACCTGCTTAAAATAATCATCACAAATTGGCGTCCGCGACAGGATAGGACAAAGCCGTTTATTTTTCGCAGAAATTGTATCTTTCACAACCATGAGTTCAGAATTGAGGGAAGTCTTAGAGAAGTTGGCACGGCGCATGGGTCTTGAGGGCGATGAGTTAAAGGCGTGGTGTGACGAACGCGAAGCAGCAGAACTAGAGGAGGAAAGAATGCAGATGGAGTTTGAAAGGGAAATGGAAAAGAAGGAAAGGGAAATTGAAGAATTGAAGTTAGGAACGCTTCAGTTGCAGCTTCAGCTGGCAGAGGCAGAGCAGGCGAGGCTCGTTAGAGAAAGGCGCGAGCGGATGTTAGGCGGGAGCTCCAGCGAGCCGGTGTTCGAGGCGTTCTGCAGGAGCATTGGTCAGGAGAATGAACCTCTCGTGAATGGCCATGATGAGCAGCTAAATATTAGTTTTGTAACATAAATAGGGCGCAGATAGGAGAGCCAGCAAAAGACGAAGACGAGGACAGTTGTTGGTGCTCGCGCTTCCTCCGCCTGAACGGCTGGTCGATTCAGCTTTGCTCTCTCCAATAAACGCCTCACTGGCTCAACGCTAAACGCGTACTATCAAGTGGTGGAGAGTGCTGGTTCTCTTTTCCATCCTGGAACTCCGTACCCGGACTCTACCTTCACCTTCCGCCATGACCGATGACGCTGCGCAGCAGAATGCTCCCGCCCCTCAAGCTATCCGCTGTTCCGGTGTTCCAAGGGAGCGCGACCCCGTGCTCTTCAACGGCACTGACGAGCAAGACGTCGAGGACTGGCTCGCTTCGTATGAACGAGTAAGCGTCAACAACAAGTGGGACGATAGAGACAAACTTGGCCGCGTCCAGTTCTACCTGCGAGGCGTAGCAGAGCTCTGGTTTAACAACCACGAGGCGGAGATTTCCAACTGGCCGGCTTTCAAAACCACCTTCGTTGACGTCTTCGGCCGACCGACAGTTCGCAAGCTCCGCGCAGAACAGCGCTTACGTGATCGCGCCCAACTGTCTGGTGAGTGCTTCACTTCCTACATTGAAGACGTCGTAAGCCTCTGCCGCCGCTTCAATCCTGTAATGTCCGAAGCTGATAAAGTCAAGCATATAATGAAAGGCATCGACGACGATGCGTTCCACATGCTAGTGGCCAAAAACCCTCAAACAGTTGCCGATGTCATACAGCACTGCCAGAGCTATGACGAGTTGCGGAAACAGCGCATTGCAACTCGACGTCCCACTTTAGACTCGACCGCCACGTCTGCTTTGACCGTCGGTGCCATATCTGCGGACCCTGGTCTTTTAACGCAGCAGATACAGCAGTTCATACGAGAGGAAGTGGCGCGACAGTTGTCTCTTGCGCCATTTATCCCAAACAATACTCATGGGCTCGCCTCTTCTTTGCGACAAACCATCGAAGAGCAAGTATCCGAGGCGCTTCCTCCACCGCACCAGCCCCCCCCTGTATCCGCACCCTTGAGCTACGCCGACGTCGCGAGGAGGCAGCCATATCCGCTGTCCCACGTCGCGGATGCTGCCCATCAGCCAAACGTCATCTACGCACCGCGCGCTCCGCCAGCACCGCACGTGCCCCAGTATCGCCGTCCCGCAGTCTCGCCTAGTAATCCTTGGCGCACACCCGACAACAAACCAATCTGTTACTACTGTCACCTCCCCGGCCATGTCGAGCGTTTCTGCTACCGGCGCGTCCCTCGTCCAGCTACCGTTGACGAAGCCTACAGCTACGTCCGTACTGAGCCAACACCGCCGCTTCCCTCCCACACAACTTCCGACACTTCTTCGCCTACTCGCCGAACCTTCAACACACGTCGGTCGCCCTCTCCACGACGACGTTCCATTTCGCCGATGGTTCGTCGTTCACCACCCGTCCAAACGGAAAACTGACCGCCGCAGTTCCGGAGGCAAGAACTGCGCCGCCGTCGAAATCTACAAGCCCTCGATCTCTGCCTGCTAACGAAATAATGGTATTCATTGAAGGTGTTGCCGTGCAAGCATTGGTGGATACTGGAGCCGCTGTGTCTGTGCTGAGTGAAGAAATGTGCCGCAAATTGAAGAAAATTACGATTCCGCTTTCGGACATCTCCCTGCGAACAGCAACCGCGCATCACATAAATCCTTCTATGGCATGCACGGCTCGGCTGATCATTCAGGACGTTTTGTATGTTGTAGAATTCGTCGTCTTATCACGTTGCTCGCACGACGTTATATTAGGTTGGGACTTCCTCGCTACACACCAAGCCGTTGTTGATTGTGCGCGTGGACAACTAGAATTATCAGCGACCTCTGACGTTGGCTCTAGCGGTTCCTCTCTTTATCGTGCGGTCGTCGCAGCAGACACTGACGTCCCGCCTTTGTCTTGTGTTCTTGTGCCGATCACTTGTGACTATGCTCCCTTCTCTAGCGCCATGTTCGCCCCATCCGAAGCATTTACCTCACGCAAAAACTTCCTTCTCCCCTATGCAGTTCTGATGATTGAAAACTCTTGCGGAACCATTTATGTCACGAACCCGCTTTCATCCCCAGCCACTTTATTCCGTGGTGAATGTATTGGCCGACTTGAGGACATTGATTCTGTTTGCGCCAGTAAAGTGCCCGACCACACGGCAAATCTCGCGGTCGCCAGTATTAATCCCGCTACTACGTCCAACTCATCCTCCGCAGACGTCTTTCTTCCGTCAATTGATTCGGCGTTGTCTCGTGCTCACCGGATGGAACTCTTGAAACTCCTCGACCGCTATCGGAATTATTTCGACCACAATCAAACCACCTTGGGCCGAACATCTGCAACCGTTCATCGTATTGACACCGGCACCCATGCGCCCCTGCGCCAGCGTCCATATCGGGTCTCCCACGCTGAACGCCAGGTTATAGACGCCCAGGTGAACGACATGCTTAGTCGCGGCGTTGTGCAGCCCTCACACAGCCCTTGGGCCTCTCCGGTCGTACTCGTGAAAAAGAAGGACGGTAGCATCAGATTTTGTGTTGATTATAGGCGCCTTAACAAGATCATTCGCAAAGATGTTTATCCGCTCCCAAGAATCGACGACGCACTCGACTGCTTGCAAGGCGCAGAGTTCTTTTCTTCGCTGGATCTTCGATCGGGGTACTGGCAGGTGCCTATCGATGAAGCTGACCGCCCCAAAACTGCGTTCGTGACTCCTGACGGCTTGTACGAGTTCAACGTGATGCCTTTTGGCCTTTGCAATGCCCCCGCTACGTTCGAGCGTCTTATGGACAACCTACTTCGCGGTCTCAAATGGCACACGTGTCTCTGCTATCTGGACGACGTCGTAGTTTTTTCAAAAGATTTCAACACCCATCTCATGCGCCTCGCAGCCGTCTTGGATTGCCTTACAAATGCTGGGCTGCAACTGAATTTGAAAAAGTGTCATTTCGCCGCCCGGAAGCTTACCATCCTAGGGCACGTTGTCAGCAAGGACGGTGTTCTGCCCGACCCCGCAAAGCTTCACGCTGTCGCCGAGTTTCCTAAGCCGTCAACACTCAAGGAACTCCGGAGTTTTATAGGGCTATGTTCCTATTTTCGCCGGTTCGTCCGCAATTTTGCGTCGATAATAGCGCCTCTGACAAAGTTACTCGCTGGCAGCCAAGGCATATCGGCGTGGTCTTCCGCTTGCGATGACGCATTCACAACTCTGCGTGACCTTCTGACATCCCCGCCGATTCTCCGTCACTTCGACCCCGATGCTCCTACTGAAAACCACACGGATGCTAGTGGAGTTGGCCTTGGCGCTGTTCTTGCACAACGCAAGTCTGGTTTCGACGAGTATGTAGTCTCGTACGCCAGCCGAACTCTCACCAGAGCTGAAGCAAATTATTCGGTCACGGAAAAAGAGTGTCTGGCCATTGTTTGGGCGATCACAAAATTCCGACCGTACGTATATGGCCGTCCGTTTGACGTCGTGACTGATCACCACGCCCTGTGCTGGTTAACGTCGCTGAAAGATCCATCTGGCCGCTTAGCCCGTTGGGCATTACGTCTCCAAGACTATGACATCCGTGTCGTCTACAGGTCAGGCCGCAAACATTCCGATGCCGACGCTCTTTCCCGCTCTCCACTTCCCCATGAGTCTGGCGCTGCGTCTGCTTCCAGCTACGATTTGGCGTCACTTGCATACGCTGACATGCCGTCCGAGCAGCGCCAGGACCCTTGGATAGTCTCTATAATTGAGTACCTATCTCATCCGTCCCCACGTACCGCTCCCCGTTCACTGCGGCGCACAGCTCGACATTTCACCATCCGTGATGGCCTTCTGTACCGCCGCAACTACTTATCTGATGGGCGTAAATGGTTGCTGGTAATCCCTCGCCATCTGCGGGCCGATATCTGCGCCTCCTTTCACGCGGACCCACAATGTGCCCACGCCGGTGTAGTCAAAACATATGCACGCCTCCGGCTGCGCTACTACTGGCGTGGAATGTACCGCTTTGTCCGACAGTACGTACGTTCATGCTCCCAGTGCCAACGTCGGAAGAGCCCATCTAACATAATCACTGGACCACTTCAGCCACTGCCATGCCCATCCCGACCTTTTGACCGTATCGGAATTGACTTGTATGGTCCCCTTCCGTACACACCTGACGGCAACCGCTGGGTGATTGTCGCTATTGACCACCTGACGCGCTATGCCGAAACTGCCGCGCTGCCAGAGGCCACAGCACGTGAAGTCGGCTCATTCATCCTTTACAAACTTGTTCTTCGCCACGGCGCGCCTCGTGAGCTACTCAGCGATCGCGGACGTTCGTTCCTCTCTGAAGCCGTCGAAGCCCTCTTGCGTGAATGCAACGTTGTGCACCGTACAACCAGCGCATACCATCCACAAACCAACGGAATGACTGAGCGCTTCAACCGTATATACGCTGGGCGACATGCTCTCCATGTACGTGTCCGCTGATCATACCAACTGGGATCGCATATTACCATTTGTCACGTACGCCTACAACACCGCCACTCAGTCTACAACAGGCTTCTCTCCCTTCTTTCTTCTTTACGGCCGCGAACCTTCGTCATTTATGGACACTATTCTTCTGTATCGCCCGGACGCGTCAGAATCCACGCCTCTATCGGAAGTCGCCACGTATGCCGAGGACTGCCGACAGCTCGCTCGTTCCTTTACCGCTGAAGACCAAGTGCGACAGAAAGACCGTCATGACCAAAACCTGCCTTCACAGTCATATTCGCCAGGAGCATTGGTGTGGCTTCGCGTTCCCTCGTCCGTTCCTGGCCTTTCCGCGAAGCTGCTTCCCAAGTATCACGGCCCTTACCGTGTCCTACGTAAAGCATCTCCGGTAAACTATATTATTGAGCCTGTCGACCCATCCACAGACCGCCGCCGTCGGGGCCGCGAAACTGTTCATGTCGACCGCCTGAAGCCGCACTATGACCCGCCCGTTGTACCTGTTCCTTAGGTCGCCAGGATGGCTCCTCTTCAGCGGGGGAGTAATTGTAACATAAATAGGGCGCAGATAGGAGAGCCAGCAAAAGACGAAGACGAGGACAGTTGTTGGTGCTCGCGCTTCCTCCGCCTGAACGGCTGGTCGATTCAGCTTTGCTCTCTCCAATAAACGCCTCACTGGCTCAACGCTAAACGCGTACTATCAGTTTATATGATGGTATAGAGGTAGGCAGCCGAGAAAGTAACCATACCTTGTGTGAGCTTGATGAACCGAATAGCAAGTTCGGAGTTGAGGAACATGGAAGTTCCATAGAGGATCAGTTTTCTGGTAGAGCCTCTAGGAGGCCTAGCACATTTGAGGAGGCAAGAGAACCTCCAAAACATGACGGTCAATGCCGCTCAGAAATCTCGAAGGCGTTTGTCGCCCACAGTTTGGATGTGCCGCTTCCGGCGGGTACACATGACATAGGCATTGTCCAGGACTATTTGGGTGACCTTGTTGTGAATAGAGGGAAGTTTAGTTTCGAGGACAGCACAGCTGTGGCCTGTGCTAATATAGTCGAGGAGAATGAGCAAGGACTCATTAAGGCGGGCGCAGTAAAGTCTGAAATTGAGACAGCAGTATGGGAGAGTGTAATCTGTAAACATGATCCTAGTGGAATGATTGACAGTGTGAAAGGATGCACTACAAGGTCTGTTGAAGGAGATGTTTAACTCCTTAGCGTTCAAGGTGTAGAGCCAGCAACCACTGTTCCGATCCTCGCTAGAGAGAGCTCGGAAGAATCGGATGCAAAGACGCCCAAGTTGCGTCCGATTAATGAAATGGAAAAAGGTGCCTCAATGTTTGTGGAGGGCTCTATGAGCAAAAATACTGATACATCTCCAGATGCGTTTGTGCGGCTAGACCGCATTCCTGCAGATGATTCGCGAGCTTTACCGGTTGATCGACGTGGGCTAAGCTTTTACATAACTGGAGTGATCTTCCCAACGCGTCTGACACGTTGCGCGTGCGGTCAACAGCTTGGGCTGGCAGAAGATTGCACGTGCGGGACATGTAGCTCGACAGAGCGTCCCAGTCTTTTGTGGTGGAAAGGAAGACACACGTCTCAGTGGATACATCTACAAGCGTCTGTCATAATTTCCTTTAACTGTGTGAAATGTGCCGTACGTCTTGTTTAGGACGCAATAACCTAGGGGCACTATGACAGCCGGAGGCTCTCTTGGTTTTTGAATATTGGACTGTTTAATGGACATTTTGTAAATAGTCTTATAACTGTAAATGTTTTTACTCCCTGTTGAACTAGGCTTTAAGCTGTTTGTTGATGACTTATATATGTGCCAGTATGCAGTATGTGTTTATGTGGACCATCGGTTGATTGTGTGTGAACGAGTTGTGCTTAACTTGACGCGCACATCTCTGCAGTTTTCTTTTTTACGAAAAAAAAAAAACTTATTTCGAAGGGGGGCTTATTGTGATGTGTGATGTGCGCGGTTCAAAAAGTGCGCTTGAAAAACAAAAGAAGTGACGCAAAGGAAAAGAAGACGACGTGAGAAGACGCTCGCGGACCGGGAGGACGCCACCTGAAAACGACGACGAATGAGAAAGGCGTGGCCTTGCAAAACTAAATATTATCAGAAAAACAACGCAGCCAACCACGAACATCCACGGAGTTCCTAGGGGCCACTGGCTGAATAACACGGTGGCACAGTGGTGGCCAATCAGACAGGAACAAATAAGCAAAGGCGAAAGAAAAGCGAGCGGCATCGGATTCTTCGGGGGTTCCACGAAAGGGTTCCACGAAGGGGTTCCACGAAAGAGTTCCAGGCAGGGGAGTTCGAGGAAGGCAGCGGATCGTCCACCGGGCCGGGCGTTGAAGACGGCAGTCGGGTTCCGGACCCGAGCCACCAGGGCTTCACCCGACCGGGACCTCCTGCTGACCTGATCCCAGCCATCGGAACCCCAGTGGCTCGCAAGCTCCAGGCGAGGACGTGCTGGATCCTGTGCCCGTAGGCATAGCGGGAACAGTCGGGCTGCGGGCCCGAGTTCCACGCCGAGACGCCTGGCCAGGATGCCGGTACCATCTCATCGAGCTGCCTAACCGCCCACGTCCTCCGTCGCCATCAAACATCTGGCATCGTGTTCTTCGCAAGTCTGCTGTACTTCGCTCACTTGTTCACTCAAGCTCATCGGTGATTTGGTGAGCCATGCACTTCTCTCGCGTCGCCTTCACGCATGACTGACGGACCCTTTAAACTGCCAGGACTCTCGTAGCACCCATAGAGACGCTATTAGAGCGTGCTACTTTCTTAATGGTGTGATGCTTTTTTTCCCCTTTCAAGTGCTTCTTTCATTATGCTTTTTCTTATCAGTTTAAATTAAAACCCTTGTGTTTTGTTGTGTTGTGTGAAGAACGGCTTTGTCCTTGATTAGACTCTCGGAGGCTTCGCCTGGGAGAGTCGTCCGAAAACGAACCTGTAAAAGAACCTGCTTAAAATAATCATCACAGTGTGGTCGGGACGTCAGCGTAGCACGGAAGGGCACATTGAACATAGCCATTCATAGTCAATAAGGGCAGAATTAGCGGATAAAAAGTGCATGCTTAGGAAGAGTTCAGGGGAGCATTTGTCGAGAACGCTTGCAGTCCGGTCATCAACAGTTATATGACGGAGCACATGCTAAGCTCTAGAAACGTTCCGACATGAGCGACGCGAATGAATGGTACCGTGGGAGGCGTTAAGGCCTCCTTAAAGGGACCCTGAAACGGTTTTGACGATTTTGTGCAAACATGGTGATCCGGTAGAGCGGGTCACTAGGACCATTACAGGACAGATTTTAGCGCTGTGCGTAAAGTGTGTAATTTACAATAAGGTTTTGAACACGCGTATCGCAAAAGGTCGCAGCGGCTCGCCAAAAGGCGTTTTCAAACGCCCCCGTCATCGAGCGATCGAATGAGAGGTCGCTGATTGGCCCCGACCCAAGTGACGTGCACGTAATTTTCAAAACCTAGCTGCGAACAACGTGCTTCTACAACGTACTCCTTCGTTTCAGCCAACGGTATCATCGCGGCATCTGGCGGCGTCACACGAGTCGCCGGCGCTCTATTACAGAGGCTAGCACTGCCGAGGCGGGCGACCTCAGTGAGGATATCGGGGAGCTATGTCACCACGGGAGGCTCGGCAGAGCGGCTGACGCGGGAGGCGCTGTCGTCGCTAGCGCGCACTCCGCAGCAGATCGAGTTGAGGAGGAACAGCAGTGGTAAGGAGGAAGGCGACAGAAATAAGCCCATAGCTGCCTTAGCGCATTGTGCTTCGCTTTATTTATGGTGTGAATGATTTCGCAATTGTGTTGCCTAATCAGTGATGCAATGTCAAAAAAACGTTTCAGGGACCCTTTAAGGCGGCGACGAGTTTCCGGATCCAGCACTGATATCTGCGCCCTGTGTAAGTGAGAGCAACAACATATACGCCGTGCAAATTAACGTCTGTCAAGTTGCGTCTGGTACGTAGAGTGGTGCGAGGATCTGGCTCACAATTCGTCGATGCAGCGCCACCTCCGGGAGCTGCATCGTCTAATTTTTCCGCGGGATCGGTCAACCAGTGATGTAGTGCAACGAAATCTAGGCGATCGAGACGATGGGCGATGAGACAATGGCGACCGGGAGTTGTGGTCATTGTCACAAAATAGTGCCTATTTTGACGAGAAACCCGGCGTCAAGCTGGAGGGAAAGCCCAAAACAACAAGAAAAGTGGCGCGCACGGAAGAGGCGCCCAAGGTCACGCCGAATCTTCAAAAGGGGAGAATTTTGTAGTCTTATCGCGGCGAGCGAGCGCGCAAGACAGACGTAGGGAGGGAGAGAGAGGAGGCGGAGAGTACACACCGACGCTCCTTGCGCAGTGAGAGCGAGAAAGAGGCGCCGCCCCAACGAAGAAGGACCAAGAATAGGCTAGAAGGTTCCCAACTTTGTGTGTGTTTGTTTCACGTGGGCCGCGCCGAAACTTGTGGCACGGCTTTCCAAGGCTATATAAACAGTCGGACACGGGCCGACTTGCTCTCAAAACTTAACGTTCTCGATCTTATTCGTTCTCGATATCGTTCTTCGGCTGTGATAAAAACCGTAGAAGGAGAACCAGTTCGTCGCATGTGCTGTGGGCGTTGTTTATCGTATTCCCCTTTCGTGTTGAAAGTCTTATATTGGGCAGACGGGAAGGCGCATAAACGAACGCCTGTGTGAACACAAGAACAATGTCAAAAGTATGTCGGGTGACGGTTTTTTAGCATTCCATTGCAAGGAAGGAGGAAGGAAGGAAGGGGAAAACAGAAAGGCAGGGAGGTTAACCAGAAAGGCGTCCGGTTGGCTACCCTACACTGGGGGAATGGCAATGCCGAGCAAAGCTGAAAAACACTGTCGTTCGTGCAAAAAATAAGCTCGAGTCTGTAAGATTGATAATAGAAACAGACCGAATTCTTTCTGTCGGGGACCATTGTATTAGCAAGGCATCATTGTCATTGTCTGTCAAAGAAATTGAATATTTACGCATGCCCTAACAAGTGAATGTGTTTGAAGTGTAAAAGTTGTATCGTTACTGCTTGTTCGTCTGATTAGATTGTATGTTAAGAAAAGTGCCTGTCATCTGCCCACGTGGATTTGAGAGCATATATTGACCGTCCTGGAAATAAAATTTCGTTGTTGGAAGTTAGTGCTTGTGTTCGTCTCTTTATTGATCCTTTGTCCGTGTCGGTTTTCGCGCTACGCTATAAGCCGGTGTCCGATCACAGCTGAGGCGGCTCACCCCGCTGCTGCGAAGCCGCGTCGGCCAATCTTTCGGCGCTGTAATGCTATCGCGAATGCTCTTGCCAGGCAGAGGCCTTAGACAACGTTGGAAGGATTCCCGAGTCATGGTCGTCGTCGGCAGCGGCGGTGGATGAAGATGTTCGATACAACGTCGTCCAGCAAGAGCAGCGCTATCGGATGCTACCACAAATTTCCACACTGGGGGAACGGCCCCGGTTTGGGCTGGTGTTCTCTCGTCAGTGCGGTGAGAACTAGCGGCCAGACGACGGCGAGCGAAATGGCCGCCGAGGTTGCCATTGTGCTCTTGCGATGTAGTCGTCAATGTCGCGTGGTTCATCGCCTGACACCTGACGTCGCGCGTTCACGGCGAATACACGCAGTCCCAGTTCTGGGTACTGCCACAATATGTCGGTGTGACCGTCCTCCCCGCAGTGGGAGCATAGTGGGCAGTGGTCGGGGGTGCCCCTAACGTCCGTTTGATAACGGCGGCCATCCGTCGGGTGGGATGACATCGGTGGCGGTGATGTTTTGCGACGGAATCGCGGCACCGTGGTGCCCTCGCTTGAGTGCGTAAATGCCACGGAATGGTGAGTGGCAGCGGCGTAGATCATCGACTTCGGTTGTGGTCGTGGTGGTCCGAGAAATGGGAGCGAACGCTAGACTTTCTCAAGAATAATGTTTTTTATGCAGGCAACTTGAGTTTGAGACAACGGGAACATCGGCGCAGTTCTTCGCCAACCATTGCCCTTATGGACTCGCGCAGGCCATCGTGGCCGGCTTCTTCGATTTCCGCGTTGTCTGGCGGTAAGCGCGGATTATGATGGCGGGTATGCATTTTGAGAGTCTTCTCAAGGTCGTCGTCTCACATCGAAAGTCTTGGACAGTCTTCGGAGGGTTCCTTATTATCCCAGCGAAGAGTTCATACCTTTAATCCTCGCATGAGCAAGCGTGCCCCGCCACAGCGGTCAAGTGGCTATGGTACTCGGCTGCTGATCTAGGGGTAGCGGAATTGAATCCCGGCCGTAGTTGCTGCATTTGGATGCAGGCGAAATGCTGAGACCCGTGTACTCTACGTTGTCAGTGCACATTAAACCTCACGTGGTCAAAATTTTCGGTGCGCTCCACTACGGCTTCTCTCAAAATCATAGCTAGTTTTGGAACGTAAAATCCCACAAATCAAATAAAATCATAAGCAAGTGAACCTCCTTCTCTCCATACATGTTGGCATGGCGGAAAACTCACGTCTTCTCTTGTGTAACGATCATCACGTTTTCATTCGGGAGCTGCGCCACGTCTGTAGCAATTACGCGGTCATTTCCTTCCGCATGACGCTCGCGAAGGTGCCCAAGAACGCGGAGAGAAAGATTTTATAGGTTCTAAGTGTCGGCTCTTTGTTCTAGGACAATGTCCCAGCAGGGCCTTCTGGGTGGAAATAGGCGTGACACAGCTTACCTTCCAGGTCCCATTTATTAAAGGCGGCGCCTGAGCCGGCTTTCAAGGTCCTTCCATGACGATCCGCGGCGGCATCACCGCAGTCGCCGGCGACACTGCCGCCGCTTTCGCGGACGCTGTTTCCGTTGGTTTTTGTGGTAGCCTCTACTTTCTTGTCCTTAGCCAGAAGTATCTCGTAATCCTGCAGTAATTTTTGCTGCGAGCCGCTAGCTCGAAGGGGCGTGTTGCAGTCTTCTTGATGGTGTAGGCTTGGATCACTGCTTGACACGGGTGTCCAGTAGACGGACACGGAAGCACCTCCACCACATGTCCCGTGCTCGTGACCGTGAAGAATGCAGCAATTTTCAAGGCGTTGACGATCGAACTGTTTGTTGGGTCAAACTATGCCAGCGGCGTGAAATGTCGTCCGTCAGCGATAAACACTGACCAGGGCCGAAATTTATTTTATTTATTTATACATACTGCAGCCCTATTCAGGGCTATAGCAGGAGTGGGAAGTTATATAATACTAGGCAACAGAAAAAAATCCAAGCAAATAATGCAAGTTGTAAAGCAAGTAAACACGCAACAAAGCAAAAATGAAAAATGAAGTTGATTACACGTTAGTAAGATGTTCATCGACTGCAACTATGAAGTCTTTCAGTGGTAAGGAGCGGATGTTTCCAGGCAGGGAATTCCACAGTTCTATAGTATGTGGGAAAAACCGTATTTAATGGTATTAGTGCGAGCAAAGAAAGGTGTTACGTTCAAAGCGTGGGAACTACGGGTACAACTTTCATCAGTAAATGTGATGAGGTTACCGTCAGAAAGGCCGGAAGAGGAGTTAATAATTTCGTATAAAAATTTTAAAGCTTCGTTTTGGTATCGCGTGAGTTGTGATAGAATGTTTAATGATTGAAGGGCTGTGGTCGGTGAGAAGTTGCGGCTATAATTGTGAAAAATGAAACGGATAGATTTTCGCTGTATGTTTTCTAGCAGGCATATTGCACAGTTTGTAAGGGAACGAAACTAGGGATGCGTATTCGAGAACAGGGCGAGTGAGTGATTTATATAACAGCAGTTCAGTATCACGCGGGGCGTTAGGTAAGGTGTGGCGCAAATAACCTAATTTTTTAGAGCTGTACCGCATACATAATCAATGTGGCTAGTCCATGAAATGTGTTCAATTAGAATTACTCCTAAATATTTGTGCTGTGAAACTGTTAAGCTGGGTGGCACCTAGAGAATAGTCAAAAGACAAGTTGTTACGCCGATTGGTGAAAGACATTACGACTATTTCAGTGCAGTTAATGTTCATTTGCCACGAGTCACACCAGTTTCTAAAAGACGGGAGTGAATGCGCAAGACGGTAATGATCATCAATGGAATTGATAGTTTCATAGAGAACACAATCGCCTGCATAGAGTCTTATTTTAGGTGAAATGCTATGAGGTAAATTAATGAATAGTAAAAATAATAAAGGGCCTAGAACGGATTCCTGAGGAACACTGGAGGGGACGTCAATGGAAGATGAATCTGTTGAGCGGAAAGAAACAAACTGTGAGCGCGAATGAAGAAAACTGGCAATCCAAGAAACACTACGAGATTTATCGAGAATGACGTTTAGTTTTAACAAAAGCTTAGAATGAACCCCCCTCTTTTCTTTTGTATGTGGTAACACGGGACGAGACAAAACTACGTTGAGAAGACGTTTGTTGAAAACGTACGCTAGGAATATTAGGAACGTACGCTGTTGGGACGT
Source organism: Hyalomma asiaticum (assembly GCA_013339685.2). NCBI lineage: Eukaryota > Metazoa > Arthropoda > Arachnida > Ixodida > Ixodidae > Hyalomma > Hyalomma asiaticum. The sequence goes on from CM023482.1 coordinate 33,458,699, forward strand.
ACGCTACGAACGTACGCTGGAACGCACGCTAGGTTCAACGCCATAGCGATGCCTGGCCACATTTTCATCGCACTCTCTTTCGCTTGCCATGCGTTTCAGTCACCTAGCCACGTAATTGTCATGACACCACACTTGTTATTGCATGTCATTCCTCGTGGAATAGAGATTGTGAATTACTACAATGTTATGGGCAAAGTGCAAGTTCTAAACTCGCCGATGAAGAAGGCACTGCAGTTCGCCTGACGCTTGTATACAGCAAAGAATTCATCACAAACGTGTCAACATGGCGTGAATGAACGTCTACGCGCTCGCGAGCACAGGTGCAAGCACAGGCGACCACGCCCTTATGCCAAACTGCGAGCGTCCTCCTGCGTGCACCATGCATGTGGGGCGGTGAAACACGGCGCCGTTAGTGTGCCTGTATATGCTCCGTGCACATTCAAGAACCCCAGCTGATCCCCCTGTCATAGGAATCGTTATAACGCGAACGTGAAACCTGTCTTCGCACATAAGCGGCAACGTGGCGAATCGAGGGTCGGGAGACGGGTTGGATACTCTGGACATGTGAACCCCTTGCATGTAGACATCAGCCGCACCTCGACCCTGCACAGGGATCCTCGACAGTTACACACAAGCGAAAGTCCTCGAACGACTCGCATTTCTCCGGCGACTAATTTCGGCAGCCGAGAGAGAGAGAAATTCTTTATTTGAAAAGAAGAGAAAAGCACAGGATAGTAACTGTCTCTCGTCGAGGAGGACACCTCAACCTTCCTGTGCGTGGGATGGGGGAGGGGCACTAAAGCAGAGAAAGAAAGACAAAGTAGAACTTAGAAGAGGGAGACACGGGCGGGCGTAGGCACCATACTGTACAAGGCACAGGTTCACATAAAGCTCGACACGTAAAACACAGGCTAGTTTGTCATAGCCGCCCGGCCAATCCCGTGTCCTCGATGAAGTTGAGGAGGGCGGAAAGAGCGGAGCGGCGACGTTCAGCGCAACCAGCCGGGTGCAACAAGCCCTGTAGTGTTGAGCACGACAGCCCGTGTTTACGATAGCTGGCATACAACTGTTCTCGAGCGGAGGCAAAGGCAGGGCAGCCACACAGAAGGTGTGCGAGGGTTTCCACATCCCCGCAATCTATGCACGCGGGAGAGAGGGCACCACGAAGTCGATGACGGCGTTCGGCTGTCCACGCCGCGCCGGTTCGAAGGGTGAAGAAAAGTGCACGCTCGCGCCGAGTGAAACCGGTCGCGGGTAGTGAACGTGGCGGGCAGCCGTCGGCGATGCGCGAGTCAGGGTGGGATCGCGCCAGTTCCCTACGAAAATTGATGAGCGCAGAGTCGTACGAACTGGCGCAATCGGTCAGCGGGATGTCGGCAGAGTGGGCGCGCTTAGCGAGTTCGTCCGCTGCCTCGTTTCCTGCGATAACCACGTGTGCGGGTAGCCACTGCAGGACGACGTCGCATCCGCGCTCCCGTAAAGACAGCAGACTGTGAGCGACTCGTTGGGCGAGCGGCGGGCCGCGTTCCTCCCTCGCAAGCAGGTGCAAGGCCGGTTTAGAGTCGCAGAAAGTCGCTGCGCTCGTAACGGCCGGCGACTCAAGGAGGAGGGCAGCAGCCAGTTGTAGCCCGACCAGTTCCGCTGTCGTATAGGAAGCGCAGTAGCTAAGTCGGCACTGCTTGTCCACGCCGAACTCGGGAGCTGTGCAGGCAGCAGCGGCGGAGCGGTCCTGCTGTACTGACCCGTCGGAGAAGACAAGGAGCCTGCCGGCGAAGTCGTCTTGCATTCGCGCCGCCGCCTCCTGCGCGATGGCACCGTGAGGTGTGTGACGCTTCGTGCTCACTCCTGTGAGGTTCGCACGCACGCAAAAGGACACTGCGGTGGGGCGACGGCCAACGCACACAGGTCAGGGGGTCATCGACCACAATGCTGTCGTACAATTCGAACATCCGCCCCACGCGCGAGTGCGGCACCCGCCGCACTCTGTCGAGGAGAGGGCCGGCGCCAGGCGCCCTATGGAGCCTCTCGACATGGCAGAGCGCACGCATGTCAGCCGTGAGAGATGTGGGCCACGCACGAGCCTCCGCGAGGGTGTCCGCCACACGGGAGCTGCGCGACATCCTGTGGCACATGCGGAGCACTCACCGATTGTCCCGGTCAATCAGGCGCCACTGAAGCACAGGCACACTCCAGAGAGGGAGGGCGTAGAACGCCAGGGACAGCGCCATCGCCTCGTAGATGGTACACGCAAACGAGGGAGGGCAGCCGTTCCCGCGAGCCAGCAGCCCTCGCACAGCGCCCTCGACGCGACGAGTGTCCTGCCGAATGCGCCGCACCGCGGGGGACCACCGTAGGCGATTGTCAATCGTCAGCCCGAGGTAGCGGACGCACTTTCGCCAGGAGATTGGCGCGCCATAGAGCTAGAGGCACGGAAAGGAGCGACGCGGAGCTGCACGAGGGTGCACAGCGAGGGCCTCGGTCTTCGAGGGCGACAACGTGAGGCCAATCCCGTCGATGAAGAGAGCGTCCTGCATGCACGCATGCACCCTGCTGCACTGCCGCGTGGGACCCCGCACGTACAAGGCGACGTCGTCGGCGTAAATAACCGCTCGCTCAGGGAAGCCGCCCGTGCTCAGGAGGGACTCGATGACGGGTGCGAGCACTAGGTTGAACAGAAATGGGCTGAGCACACTTCCCTGTGGCACGCCCGAGTTAACCAAGCGCGGCGAGCTCGTCGCTTTCCCCACGCGCACACAGAACGATCGGTCGGCGAGGAAGGCCTGCACATAGAGCAGGAGTTTGCCCTCAACACCGAGCGCGCGCACTGCTTGGAGGATGGAATCGTGGGGCAGCGTGTGGAATGTCGACTTCGCGTCGAGGAGGAGGAGGATGGCCATCTCCCTGTCGTGCAGGGTCTCTTCGAGCGTGCTCACCACGGCGGCGAGACAGTCGGCAGTCGCCCGATTAGCTCGGAATCCACATTGCTCTGCCGGGAAGAAGCCGCGCGCCGTTGCGATCCACTGTAGGCGGTGTAGTGCCATTCCCTCCATGGTTTTCCCAGCCACGGAGGTGAGCGAGATAGGCCGGTAGGATTGTAGTTCCCGCGGGGGTTTACCTCGCTTCAAAACAGGGACCACAACGGCCGAGCGCCACTGATCTGGGAGGCGGCCGCTGGAGCAAACCTGGTTGTACATCTCCAGCAAGAGTGGGTGCTGGGAGGCGTCCAGGTTTCGGAGCAGCTGATGCGTGATGCGATCAGCTCGAGGCGCGCTGCGCTTCCGCTTCCGAAGCAGGACTCTTTCGAGTTTGGAGAGAGTGAAGTCCACCTCACACAGAGCGCGCACGTCACCTGCAACTGCCGGCTCGATTGGCGGGAGGGACCGCGTGGAGGGGCTGGTGGCGCGCACAACACACTGGGCGGCAGCAAGGGGTTCAAAGGAGGACGCCAGTAGCTCGGCGAGTTCAGCTTCAGTGATGCCGCGCGCGACGGCAATGGCTAGGACAGGCAGGCGCGACACTGTCGGCTGGATCATCACCCGCATGATGTGCCAGCGGCGACCACGGCGGCGGGGGTCGCTCAACTAGGAGCACATATCGGGAGCACGGCAAAGCGTCCATGGGGGAGGGGAAAGGGAGTGACAGAGATAGGGAGAAGAGTAACGCCGTAGTGGAGGGCTCCGGAAATTTTGACCACCTGGGGTTCTTTAGCATGCCCTGCCAACGCAGAGTACACGGGCCTCTGCCATTTTCGCCTCCATCGAAAGTGCACCCGCCGTGCTCGCGATCGAAAGCATGTTTTTAGGGGCGAAGATCCTTAAGGTTTGGGTCTGTCCGTCCGTTGTAGTAGCGCGTTACCTACTAGGAACGCGCTACTAGGAGGGCGCGTGTGGGAGGCGCGCCCTCGGCGCGTGCTTCCCGGCGCGCGAGCTCTCTCACTCTTCCATCTGCTGTCTTGTGAGAGAGAGAGAGAGACAGAGAGAGCGAAAGGGGCGCGTTGACTGTGGAAACATGATGGAAACGCTCTTTCTTCGATGAACGCGCTACCAACTCGCAAAGAAGGAGAACGCGCCCTCACCCGCGAGAGACAACGTTGGCGCAAGCAGCGCCTTTCTAGCGAGTTTCTTGATTGAAAAATACCGACTGCTCGCGCTGGAGAACACTGGATCTTGACTTGCAATGAAGTGCCGGTGGGAGATTTCACTTGTGCATAGTTGAACCATAAGGATTCGTAGCATGCGCGTTAACTAAATTAATCCGGAACTCGGCACGATCTACGATGAACCTCCTGAGCTTCGCCCACTCATCATCATTCACTCCGTGGATATGCTGTAATTTTTTTTCCTTTCTTTGCATATACTTCGAATTTTCGCTCATGGACAACGGCGATTTTCCGTTCACAATCAACGACGCCGGCGCCGACACCGGAGTTTCTGCGAAACGAGCTCTTTAACGCTATCGTACTAAAAACTCATCGCCGCCCAGGCTATACGCAATAAAAGGAGTCAACGTTGAGAAGCAGTGCTGGCTTCGCGGACGCCGAAAACCCGCTTTTAATCGCGGCGCACGCACGCGGCGTCTCCCAGCCCAGGCGTTGCGGTTGAACCTGGTGCAAACACACCCGACGGCATGTCGGTCACTGTTTGCAGCACGTGTAGCACATAAGTTTCCATGGGGAAAAATTTCCGATAAAGAATTCTTCATGGAGTTTCCCCCTTTTGCCATTCCATGACTGCACATTGTGACCAGGAATAATTCCGTTGAAATAAAGAAACCAAGTACCTACAAAATTGGTTGTCAGTCCCTTTAAAGGGGAATAGTAGAGGCCCGTGTTTGTGCATTTTCAGCGCATGCACTTCAAGGGCAACTCCGGCGATTTTTCGGTGTCTGCAGGTCTTGATGAAATTTTCCAAGTATGTTCTTGTCGGTACTGCAAGTTTATTTGCCAAACCAGGCAGTTGGAAGTCATTTCGTTTTCATGAAACCGAATTTTCAAAAGTTCTAGTGGATTCCGATGAGGCCGACCTGTGTTTTTGAAGTCATTACCTTCAACGATGCGTACCCGAGCAGGCTTGCATAACTCAGCACATCGTCGGATGACATCGCCGCTTACCTTTTTCTGGCACCAGTTCCATAATGCTGATGGCGGGGAGGCTGTAAAGCCAGCGCATACGCTGCACGAAGGATCTGCACGAAGGATAGTAGGACAGCGGTATCAGAATATAGCAAAAAAAAACTGCCGGAGCTGTCCTTTTAAGAACCCCAGGTGGTCAAACCTCCCTGCCTTTCTGTTTCCCCTTCCTCCTCCTCCTCCTCCCAATGCGACATGCCTTATAATCACACCGTGGTTTCGACACGTAAACCCTCAGCATAGATCAAGTACTCCTTCATCTAAGAGACGGTCAGCAACTAAAAGCGCGCGGATCGAGCATCAGCCAGCGGGCTCTCGACCCCGAACTCGTGCTCTCGACCGCCATTTTGGAGTCGACAGGGAAATCACTACTCCTCTCTTCCGACGTGTTGCTTAAAATGCTCAGAGCTACTTGTTAGACGTAGACACTAAAGTTACACACGTCCTGCGTGTGAAACTGTACTGTATACGTCTAAGTAGCGCTGAACATTTGAAGCAACATGTTTGAAGGCCCGCAACGTGTTCATAATGACTGGAAGTGCATTACCGCCGAGTTTATCGTTGCATTCGTATAACATCGGTTAACACACTCGGCTCTTCCGCGCGGGAAGAGGCGCCGCGGACGATTCGTGACGTCGTTACTTGGCACATCCCGGAACCGTGCACGAATCGAAGCCCGCGCAGTGCGTAGTGCCTTGGTCATTATTGCACGTTTCTCTGTGTCTGTCGGACGCTTGTTACGCCCACATTTCACTCGCGAGCTGCACCTGGAGTTCCGTAGTGCTCATGGTTCACCTGACAAAGTGCGTTGTTATGAAATATTCAATCCCTATTTTGCCCCCCCCCCCCCTCCCCATGGTTCTTTATTGACATACGCTTATGCTGCAATGGTTCAGTCAATTGACATTAGCAGTGATCGGCCCGCGTTATGGGCTTAACCCGGTCCGAGCACGGCGGGTGTGCATTCCTGTGATTTTGTCCTCATTAATCGTGAAGTACATGACATGATACTTGCATTAATATTGTCAAGGTTTAATTATTCACGTTGGCCGCGCACTCACACTCTTCCCTGCGAATCTTGGTGTATACCAACGTGAACGGGACGACCAGAACAGCACCTAGAGTTGCGAGTTTCATAGATAGATAGATAGATAGATAGATAGATAGATAGATAGATAGATAGATAGATAGATAGATAGATAGATAGATAGATAGATAGATAGATATTCACTGTCAAAACGACCTGAGTTTGCCAATAAATCCCAAGCATTTACTCATATCCCGTACATTCTTCTTGGAGGCTGTTCTGTTGAGCTCGAGATTAGCGAAATAACTCTGACGACAAGATAATGAGGAAAAAAATGCCACCCGCATCTTCCCACGGGGGGAACTCGAGTAAATGCGTCGCAGAATGGTGGGGGTATCGCCTGAATGTTGCGTAATTGGGCATGGTTTGGGAATGCTTAATTGTTATTTCGTCTTTATTATTCTTATTTATTGAATGGAGGAGAAGCGAAGGCAAGGAGTGCAAAGTTAGTGTGTGTCTTTATTGCTTGGTGCCGTCGTTGTATTGGACGGCACCAAGGTGGGCGCTTGCGTCCACGAGCAGCGTCCGGAGCCGCGTCTCGTTGACGACGTTTGCATGCCGCTTCTCGCTCACGTACCTGGGGTCCTAAAGCTCTCTGCTCACGTTTCGCCGCTGCCTCTCGTGCACGAAGTTCGGAATCCGCAGCGCGGCGTTGCCGCTTCGCAGAAGTGTCGCGCTGCCCGAGTGATGGATTGAATTCCGAACGCGCGCTCCGCCGCTTATATAGACACCGCCCGCGTTCGAGGGAGAGGAGTACGCATGCGCATGCTCGGCTTGCTGAACGCCCGCCTGGAGCGACAGTTTTGCGGGTGTCTTCCTGGGCCGGCACTAGACGAGCCGAGCTCGCGCAGTGGGGGTGCTGACGGCGCCGCCGGCGCCGACGCCGAAGCGCGACATCGTGCGACTAAGAAATGCTCCGCATTTAAAACAAGGCGCATAATTTCTGGTGCGCGGGCTCTGATCACCATCTCTATATTCATACCTCTTAGGATGCGACATTGGAGATCATATAAATTAGTATATACTCTGTTGAAATTGTGTTCTTCATAGCTCTGAGTACTTGGAATATATTTTGTATATGACATTATATTGTAATCGCGGCTCAAAGCTTGTCAGGTTTAATCTGATCCGAAGCAGAAAAGACATTCCCCTGCATAGTGCAATGTCCTTTCGTTAAAGGGCCCCTAAACCACCCCCGACATCTTTTTGAACATTTCAAGTTAGCACGCGCATCAAGTTGAAAATGCCGTCACGATGAACGATGTCAAACGCGGCAGCGCTACGCGCCGCGGGCGCGCCACAAACTCGAAAAACAATCCCGTGCGCCTCTCCGGCCAGTTCCGGCATGCCAAAGTTAGCCGTGACGACATTGTGGTTTTTGCTGACGTCAAAAGAGTCCGAGCTCCGCTTATTGGTCGAAGGAGGACGTCGACTTCCGGTTAGTCTGCTAGAAAATGCACGCGCTCCCTGCCTGTTTGTTTTCCTCGTCGTGTGTCGTTCGAGTGGTGTTCGCGTGTGAATTCGTAAATGCGCTACGCAAGTGCAAGTGAGGTACAGCCGACTAGAAACTGCAGCAACTCTCAGAACACGGCGAATAGCGCTAACAGAGAGCGTTGGCACAGCACCAACGAGACATTTGCGCGAACGCGGGAGGCCGGCGGAGGCAAGTCAACCGGATGCGCGTCATCGGCGATGTATGTCACGTGACATTCGGAGGAGCACTCGGCGAGGAGGTGGCACTGGCAAGCGGCCGGCGGGCGCAGGAGAGAGTGAAACAAGCAAGCGCCGCGTTTTAAAGGGACCCTGAAACGGTTTTGACGATTTTGTGCAAACATGGTGATCCGGTAGAGCGGTTCACTAGGACCATTACAGGACAGATTTTAGCGCTGTGCGTAAAGTGTGTAATTTACAATAAGGTTTTGAACACGCGTATCGCAAAAGGTCGCAGCGGCTCGCCAAAAGGCGTTTTCAAACGCCCCCGTCATCGAGCGATCGAATGAGAGGTCGCTGATTGGCCCCGACCCAAGTGACGTGCACGTAATTTTCAAAACCTAGCTGCGAACAACGTGCTTCTACAACGTACTCCTTCGTTTCAGCCAACGGTATCATCGCGGCATCTGGCGGCGTCACACGAGTCGCCGGCGCTCTATTACAGAGGCTAGCACTGCCGAGGCGGGCGACCTCAGTGAGGATATCGGGGAGCTATGTCACTACGGGAGGCTCGGCAGAGCGGCTGACGCGGGAGGCGCTGTCGTCGCTAGCGCGCACTCCGCAGCAGATCGAGTTGAGGAGGAACAGCAGTGGTAAGGAGGAAGGCGACAGAAATAAGCCCATAGCTGCCTTAGCGCATTGTGCTTCGCTTTATTTATGGTGTGAATGATTTCGCAATTGTGTTGCCTAATCAGTGACGCAATGTCAAAAAAACGTTTCAGGGACCCTTTAATAATCAAACGGGTGTAACTCGGCTATTTCTGCACCGTTTCGAAAAATTCTTGCGGCTACGTGTTTATTGCGGACACCGGTACAAAAGCAACACCACAACTAAATTTCGACCTCTTGGTGGTTTAGGGGCCCTTTAAGAACACCTCTTGAGAAGAAAGATATGCTTGCTTGCGTGTGGTTGCGCGAAATTCTTTTACGTGTGAGACATATTTCTAGCGTGCGTTCTCAACACATGTCTTCTCAACATACTGTTGTCTCGTGATGCGTTACTAACCACAAAAGGGGCACCTACGCACTAGTGATGCGAATAGTGAGGGAACCGTGATGCTGGAGGCGTTCCCTTTTTTTTTCTCTCTACTCCTCGCCACCGCATCATTCCTCGCATTTTCTCTGCCCTTTCCCACCACACTATCCTTTCGCACGCTTTGCTACACTATACCATACAGGGCTCTGCTGATCTGTACTCCGCACTCTCTCACTCACCCTAACTACTCTTTCCCACTACCTTGCTGTGCTATAAAATGCTATTGGAAAATATGGAATCATTGGAATACAGAACGATGATTATGATTGGTGTTCGGTTACAGAAAGGACGCTAATTTCTCCAGCCCATGTCGGGAGCACTGCTAAGCATCCATAGGGGGAAGGGGAAAGGGAGTGAAAGAGATAGAAGAGGAACGCCGTAGTGGAGGGCTTCGGAAAGTTTGATCACCTGGGTTTTTTTTTTTTGGGGGGGGGGGGGGGGGGGGATGGCAGCCGAGTACCGTAACCACTACACCACCGCGGCAGCCAATACGGAACGGGACATTTTGAGTAGAAGAGCTTTGCTTTGTTTTCCTCTTTCTCTCTCTTTCTTTGCCCTTCATTGTCTCCCTTTCCCTGTGTTTCTTGCTATGTCTCGCTGTTTCTCTTTATTTCTCGTTCTCTCTTTATCTTCTTCTCTCCCCCATCGCAAAGAAATCATGTTGTTCCCATAAATAACTGTTCTGCTAACATGCCAGTATAGCACATTGGTTACAACGCTCGCCTTCGGACGGTGGGCAGTCGGATTCGAATACCACCTCTCCACGAACTTTCTTTTATTTTCGCTCCTCTTGGTAAAAGCGACGATGCATGTGTCGCTTTTACCATGTCCGCCGCGGTGGTGTAGTGGTTACGGTACTCGGCTCTCACCCAAAAACGCGGCTTCGATCCCGGCAGCGGCGGTCGCATTTTCGATGGAGGCGGGGCGGAAATGCCAGAGGCCCGTGTGCTGTGCTTTGTCAGTGCACGTTAAAGAACCCCAGGTGGTCGAAATTTCGGGAGCCCTCCCCTACGGCGTTCCTCTCCTTTCTATCACTTTCAGTCCTTTTCCCCTAACCCCGAAGGACGCTCAGCCGTGCACCCGACAATGGCTGCAGAAATCAGCGTCCTTTCCTTAACCGAAGTACAATCATCATCATCATAATCATCATCATCTTTTACCGTGCTGCTTACAATAGAACGCCCTGGTAACGGGAATTTACAAAATAATTAGGAACAATTTTATCGTTAAATCCGCATTTCATACGAATGGTTCCTCAAGTAACGGCTCCTTCAGAGCTCAGTTGTTCTTGGATCGCATCAAACGTTGGATAAGTGTTTCGCTATTTACTGCGTTACAGCGTCTTCATTTTAATTTGTCCCTTACGCTATTCATTTTGTGGTTCTACCTACACCCGGCTTGACAGAACGCGTTTAAACACTACTTACGTGAAAGAAATAACAGCGAGATGCTTCACGCGTTGTCACTTCCTCACGACGTGTTGGCCACACCAGCCACAAGCCACGATTGGACCGGACCTCGATCTGGTCTTCTGGTGGCAGGACTAACGCAACGCTTATTCGGTTAATAGCACGGGCTACCGAAGGGGCTATACATATTCAGTATTACACTCTTAGCACGGTAACCTTTAGCTTATTTTATAGTTACACAAAAACGTATAAATATGCTCCTTTACTAAAGGTTAAAGCACTTTAACCTTTATGAAGGAGCATATTTATACGTTTTTGTGTACCCATAAAACAAACTAAAGCTTACCGTGCTAAGAGTGTATGAAAACGGTCCCACGGCGCCCCGCCAATGAATAACCACAAATGACGCATTCTCAACAACACGCTGGTTTATACTGCGCCCACTCCTTTTAAGACATGCCACTTTGCGGAGCCTTTCACTGTTGTTCCCAAAACAGCTGCGCTAACTGCATTCAGGGGCTCTCTTTGCAACAGATATATACGTGTATATTTTTGCGCACAACTATCACGATTTGTGAGGGAAATCCTCTCAAAGCTCTGTTCATGGGAAAACGTCGGCGACGGATTTAGAGGTGTCATTGCCGCGAAATGCTGGAACGTCCAACATCGAGGGCGTTCGTACAGCTGGCTCTGCTGGATCGCCAACTGTGCACGTAACGGTCGTCTCTCTAGGTGGGGGCCATGATGACCACTCACTAGTTTCAGGCAGAGGCTGTGCTCGAAATCACTGCTGGTCACCACCGCCCGAGGCTGGTCACCACCGCTCGCTGAAGAATGGGCCTTCATAAGGAAAATAAATGTCGAAGTTCGCAAATGAGCCCCGCAAAAGAAGGTCCGCTATAAGCACAGTTCCAAGGACCCTCTAGAGCAGAACCGCAACCTAAGTGGCATTGTCAGCGCCAAAACGCCAGAAATATCAACGGAAAACGGAGCTTAACCAAGGGGAATATGCTGCTTCTGCCCTTGAGATCCATTAGCTGGTCCACCGTTACGGGCACCGTACGTTAGCACAGCACTATGGCAGCGTCGAAATCGGTAAACACCTTAAGGCGACCATTTACGCATGTGTAGCGACATGCCAGCTGCCGTTCATACTGGGAAGCTTCTCTGATTCCGCAGTGGCAATGTTCTGCCGGCGAAAGCAGCTGTCGTTTACAGTAAATTAGTCGCGTCCATTGACCGGTTGGTTGTGTAGTAAGTACTTAGTTATAAGGTTTTGCGCTTCTTGAGTAAGAAAGCCATTCTTCTTGATAAAGTTGGAAGAACTTTAATTTAAACGAATTTGTTTAGCAAAGTTTTGACGAGCAAGTCAGTACCACGGCTGCTGTTCAATTGTTAGAGGACTTTCTTTGAGCAGCTTGGGATTTGGCTCCATTAGCACAGTATGTGTTGAACTGGAACTCGTATTCACCGTGTTTGTCTAGCACACTTGCGTGCTCATTTATCCGAAGGGACTCTCACGTAGTAGAATATTATGAAATCGTTTACCGTTTATTCTGGAAGCAAGCACCGCCACCTTGGTAGCTGTTATCGCTGATGTAATGGTTTCGTTGCCAATGTGTACCGCGTGACTTTGTCATGCACAAAATGCGGACGCCAGGATCGTTATCTATAATCATCTCTCCGTCCTTTAACCCGCGAAAAAATTACAGCATATCCACGGAGTGAATGATGATGAGTGGGCGAAGCTCGGGATGTTTATCGTACATCGTGCCGAGTTCCGGATTAATTTAGTTAACGCGCATGCTACGAATCCTCACGGTTCAACTATGCACAATGCACAAGTGAAATCTCCCACCGGCACTTCATTGCAAGTTAAGATCCAGAGTATATATATATATATATATATATATATATATATATATATATATATATATATATATATATATATGGGTTGCCGGTGAACGCTTCTCCAACGCGAGCAGTCGGTATTTCTCAATCAAGAAACTCGCTAGGAGACGCTGCCTGCGCCAACGTTGTCTCTCGCGTTTGCCGGGGAGCGCGTGGCTCCCGGCGCTCGCGGCGAGGGCGCGAGCCGTCTCGTTTTGCTTTTAGAAAACATCTGGCGTCTTTCGTTGGTTTATTTCATCAATCAACGGCGTTTTGAACAAAATTTTTATTGTTTAATCACGCACAGGAGAAATCTCACCAGGCACTACCTTGGAGGTAAACAATGGCTGCTAATGGGAATGAGAGACAGAAGAAGTCGGCTTTTAGCTAACACTTACACTTCTACTTCTACTAACGTTTCCTACTGGAACATGCCAATGGCTGCTAATGGGGAATGAGAGACAGAAGAATTCGGCTTTTAGTTAACGCGCACGCTGCGAATTTTTTATTGTTCAACAACGCACAGGAGAAATCTCCCACCGGCACCACCTTGGAGGTCAAGATCTGGTACTAGCGTTAAGACTGGTTACACATTACTACGACGGGGGACGAACGGGTGCCGCTATAAGGAGCTTCGCCCCTAAAAGCATCTCACATAAGTTAGGCCGATCCCACAGCTATATCGACACGCGCACTTCTTTTTGGTTTGTTCACGGGGGCTGCATCTATTACTTATTTCGTCACGCGCAGCACTTAGCGTGCATGCTGATTCTCTAATCGTGGCTACCGTTCTACATGTTAACGCGATAGCGTTAGAGAGCTCGTTCCGCAGAAATACCGCCGTCGGTGTCGGCGTTTCCACGCGTCTCTCGCGAGCGAAAAAAAAAATCGGCCGTGAGCGAAAAATAACAGCTCCAAAAATCGACAACTATGGCCATCTACCGGAAGACATATCAAGCAATGTCTCGACTACCATGGCCTCCGAGACTGCGAGAGCGCCCGCCAACTCGGAGGCCATGCAGCTACAGTAGAGCCTATATGCGGTCTCGTCGGATGTTCTGCATGTACCTCTTTAGCATTTCATTCTCACGACACCATTAAAGAAGTACTGCAATTGCCATTTCACCGACCATAAGGCGATGCTTGTTGCTGTTGGCCGGAAGAGCTCTCCAGAAGAACAAATCGAACAGCTGCCATTTCACCGACCATAAGGCGATGCTTGTTGCGGTTGGCCGGAAGAGCTCTCCAGAAGAACAAATCGAACAGCTGCCAGATATTTAATGCACGAAGGACGACAGAATGTGACCATTTACGAATAGAAGCGTCACGCCTACGCGCAGTTCATAATACAGGACCATGTGACTACGTCGATGTACACAATTTTCATGAAGTTGATATAAAAGTGTTGGTAAATAGATCGAAAACCTCTACCATTACTATAGATACGTCGCGCGCGTGTGTGTGTCTGTGCGTGCGTGTGTGTGTGTGTGTGTGTGTGTGTGTGTGTGTAACAACACACATTAGTAAGTATGCACTGAGTGGTTGAAGTGCACACCAGGGGCCGGATTTCGCTATCGCGTTCAACTCTTAAAGGCGAAGCTTAAGGGTCCCCCAACTTCTTTGCACGCTCGACGCGTATATATGTGTGCCTTCCAGAACACCGCAGAATAGCGCGGCCGGTTTACTCGCAATTGAAAACTGCGCTACGCTCTCCCGATTGAAATTGCTTCATCAATTAATTCATAACAAGCTAAATGTTGTTGCAGACACAAGAATAACTAAACGAAAGCATTCATGCACCCTAAATTAATATCGCTTTTATACTAATTGTTCTGAAATACTCTTTCTTCTCGCTAGCCAGAAGGCAGTGGAACAACTTGCCTTCCACTATTACGAATACCTACTCAGTAACCATCGTTCAATCACTACTTGAAAAGTACTCGCCTGATGCACAAACATAAAACTACAAATATTTTTTGCACCATTCCTTACTGTACCTTACCCTCAGTACTTCCAGCGCTACCCACATGCCACTAACTACCATTGCAATATATGCCTTTTTTTACCTTTTGCAATGTATGCTTTATTTCTCTTTTTACCTTTGTATACTTATAAGTTGTGTCCTTCCTACAATAATTCTTAATGGGATTGGCAGTATGTACTAAATGAAAAATAAAAAGTAATAGCAGAACACAGTCACGTATGCGTAATCTCCGATCCATTTCGCCCGTGTTTATCGCTGACGGACGACATTTCACGCCGCTATCGTCTCGCTGACTAACATGCGCTTTTTTGTGGGCGTAGTTTGACCCGATAAAAAGTTCGTTTGTCAACCTTTTCAAATTTCCTGCTTTCTTTATTGTAACAACCACGTGACATCTAGCCTAGCTGCTTCTGTCTCCATGTAGTAGGCACCCGTGTCAAGCAGTAATCAAAGCCCACACCTTCCAGAAGACTCCAACCCGGCCCTTAGAGTTAGCTACTGGCAGCAACGGCTAACGCAGGAATACGAGACGCTTCCAAACAAGGACAAGAAAGCAGAGCCTACCAGGCAGACAGCATCCGCGATGGCGGCAGCAGTGCCCCCGGCGACTGCGTTGATGCAGCAACCAAAGAGACGCCACCACTCCGCGGATCGTCATACGAGGACACAGAAATCTGGGTTGAGACGCACGATGACGTCCCCGCCTTTAGCAAATGAGACCTCGAAGATAAGCTGCTGCATCACGTCTATTTCCACCTAGACGCTGCCAGGACTTGGTCCGAGAACCGAGAGCCGGCGCTTCGAACCTGTGGTAGCTTCTCGGGCACCTTCGCGAGCGTTGTGGGGAAGGAAAACTTGGCGCTCAACCCTTGAACCTGCAGCAAATTTTCGTTCAAATAAATTGTGAGCGAGCCAGGGCAGTGCGTGTCATCAGTCGCATGTCCAGCCATTCTAAGCCTTAGGGAATATACCTCCGCCATGATATGGCATTTGTCTTACAAAAGAGAGGAAGGGGAGGAAAGGATAGAGCGTAATACTAGTGGAGGGGGCTGGCAACTGTACAAAAAGACACGCAATAAGAAACATGTCTGCAGTCCGGCATTCCTGATATCGCTCACGAAAACGTTTATGCCCTTATGGTTGCAATATCCCATCCGTCTGAGTCTGGCATGTAATGTTTTCGTTATATTTAAAGCGACCCTAAACCACCCCGCGATATTTTTTAACATTTCACGTAAACAAGCGCGCCGACATAAGCACGCCGACACAATCATCGATGCCAAACGCGGCAGCGCTACGTGCCGTGGGAGAGCTACAAAACGAAGAAAACTACACCGTTTGCCTCTCCCGGCATTTCCTATACTCCCCAGCTTGTCCTGACGTCACAAGGCACCTCTGATGATGTCACAACTGTCTGGTGCTGTCACTGGTAGAACGACTGCCGGCAACGACTGTCGCGTTTTTTTCGCAGGGCGGCGCGCCGCACGAGTTTTTCCGCTAATGTGCACGCACCACTAGCGGAAAAACGCGAACCTCCGAGGCTGCCGCGCGTCAGGATTTTCGTGCCGCGAGAGCTATCGCTCCGTGCGCGATTTCTCGCGGCGCGCCGCGTGCCGCCGGGGAGGAGACCAATCAGAGCGTCTCCGTTCGTGTAGTACGCGCTCCATCGCGGTCTCATGCGGACCCGCCTGGAGGCTCGTTTCGTACCCGTGTGGTGGCTCGCTCGCTTCTCGCGCTCGTTCGTCCGAAGGAGGCGGGATTTCGCGGGGCTGCCGCCGCGGTTCGGCGCGAGCAGTGTGATTGTGTCGCCGCCGAAGCGTTTGTCCGCCGGCGGCGCGCCGCACGCGTTTTTCCGCGTGCGGAAAGCAACCCCTGAAGAAGGGTCCGAGTGGGAGCCGAAACGTCGGGTTTTTTCATCTTTGGAAGTAAATTTTACTTTTGATGTTTATAATTTGGTTGGTGTCCCCCTGTTTTCACCTTTAATTTCGTCCCAACCAGACAGATCTCTGTCAAATGTTCACCTTTAAATCTCGTAGAGTTCCATCACGCGGCCCACGCAAGACCGCGAAACTCGGCGCAGACTGTCGAGAAGATGGGCAGCACCGGTTGCGCGATGTATCCTCTCGATGTGGCACAGAGCGCGCATGTCGGCCGTGAGGAACAGGGGCCACGCACGAGCCTCCACAAGAGTGTCCGCCACACGAGAACTGCGGGGCATTCCGTGGCACATGCGGAGGACTCGACGATGGTCCCGGTCGATATGGCGCCAGTGGGTCACCTACACACCGCACAGAGGGAGCGCGTAGTACACAATGGACAGCGCCATCGCCTCGTAGATGTTGCACGCAAACGAGGGAGGGCAGCCGTCTCCGCAAGCGAGGAGTTTGCGCACAACTCCCTCAACACACCGAACGCAGTGCGACGCGAACGCGTCGTACCTCGGGTGTCCACCGCAACCGGTTATCGATTGTCAACCCGAGGTAGCGGACGCAGTTTCGCCAGGAGATCGTCTCGCCGCGGAGCTGTAAACACGACAGAGTGCGGCGAGGAACTGCTCGAGGGTGTATGACGAGGGCCTCGGTCTTTGCTGGCGAAAGGGCGAGTCCGATGCCGTCGATGAACGTGGTCACACACTCGAGCGCTTGTTGGATGGATGTGCGCACCCTGCTGCACTGTCGCGTAGGGCCCCGCACGTACAACGCGATGTCGTCAGCGTAGATCACCGCGCGCACAGGGAAGGGAGCCGCACTCGGGAGGCACTCTATGAGCGGCGCGAGCACAAGGTTGAAGAGGAAAGGGCTCAACACACTTCCCTGTGGGACGCCCGAGGTCGCGGGGCGCGGTGAGCTTGTCTCTCTCCCCACGCGCACACAAGACGAGCGGTCGGTTAGGAAGGCCTGCGCGTAACGCAAGAGTTTGCCCTCCACACCGAGATCGCGCACTGCGTGAAGGATGGACTCGTGGGGGAGAGAGTCAAATGCTGACTTCACGTCGAGGAGGAGCAGAATCGCCATCTCCTTGTAGTGCAGGGCTTGCTCCAATGTGCTGACCACGGCGGCGGTACAGTCGGCGGTGGCCCGCCCAGGACGGAAGCCGCACTGTTCCGCGGGGAAACAGCCTCGCACCGTCGCAATCCACTGTAGGCGATGTACTGCCATGCCCTTTATGGTTTTCCCGGCCACGGAGGTAAGCGAGATGGGCCGGTAGGAATTTATATCCCGCGGCGGTTTCCCTCGCTTTAGCACAGGGACTACGACGGCAGAGCGCCACTGATCTGGGAGGCTGCCACAGGAGAAGATGTTGTTGAATGCTTCAAGCAAACAGGGGGCTGGGAGGCATCCAAGTTTCTCAGGAGCTGTTGAGTAATGGCGTCTGCTCCGGGGGCACTGCGCTTTCGCTTGCGGAGGACTCGCACCAGTTCAGAGGGCGAAATCCTCCTCGCACGGGCACGGATTTCTGTGGCGAGCGCCGACTCCAGAGGTGGGAGGGACCGCGCGGCAGGGCTGTTGGAGCGCACGATACCCCGGGCAGGTGCAGCAGCAGGGAGCTCGAAAGTAGTGGCAAGAAGCTCAGCGAGGGCTGCCTCAGAGATGCCGCGCGACACGGCAATGGCGAGAACGGGAAAACGGGATGCCTTGGGGTTAAGCATAGCCCGCATGATATGCCAGCCGCGGTCGCGTCGATGGGGGTCACTCAGTTGAGCAGACGCTCGTCCAGCTGCGAGCGCGTAGCCGCCTCGCGTGTCGTCTGCACACCGCGTCGAGGCGGTTGTACATCGTCAATACGCCGTGGTCAGCACCTGAACGAATAGCACGTCGTTGCGCACGTCGCCTAGCCGCACGCAGGTTGAGTGAGGAGTTTGATGTCGGGAACCGGGGCTCCCGCGGGCACAACACAGCGCGTCGACTCACGTTCGCGACACTCGACGAGGTGCTTGAAAAAGTCGCCCGCGCGCGGCACCGACGCACACATTTCACGAAAGAGAGGCCACCGCACAACACTGTAAGTACGCACTGCACTGCGGGCGAAAGGGTGATCGGGTAGTGGTCTGACTCGGCGGTGTCGGCGTCTCGCTTCCACTCGTAGGAGCAGCGCTCCGACACTAGTGCCAGGTCGATCACTGTACCGGCAGTACCACGGCGGACGAACGTGGGTAGGCCCGTGTTTATCACGAGGAGGCCCGCCGTGGTTATCGCATCGTGAAGGTCGGCGCCGCGTCTCGTTGTGGTGGGGCAGCCCCAGCTCACGTGGTGCGCGTTAAAGTCACCGCACAGCACACGTTCGGGCGACAGCACAGTAGCGAGCGCGGGCACGAACACGTAGCTCACACCGACGACTGGGCGCACATACACACTCGTGACTGATGTGTCCACTCGGCCAATTCGCACCGTGGCCGCCACACACTCCACTGTGGAGCTACAGAAGCTTTCAGTGGGGACCAGGGCATGGGCGAGTCACGGGGCTTCCCAGAAGGGTGGGAGTCGTCGGAACACGGAGCGTCACTGCACTCATCCAGCGCGCACTAAGTGGGGCTGCTGTAACCGATGTAGCCGGGCAGCGATACCTCATCCGCACGCACGTACGTTTCCTGTAGCGCCAGGACGTCGTAATCGCGCAGGGGAAGGTACACCGCGAGCTCAGCAAGTCGGCGGCGCAAGGAGAAGCAGTTCCACTGCAGTATGCGCGGCCGGGGTTCTCGACGACTACTCGCCATGGCTTGTTGTAAGGGCTTCGTGGGTGGCCAGCGCTGCAGCACACAGCAGGCGAACCGGTGACTCAGGAGGAAGGAAGCCCATGGCAGCATTCACTGCGGCAGCTAGAACCGCGATGACTGGCCTCTCTCCTGTCTGTAGGGCTGCGTCCGGCAGGTGCGGGGGCAGGCCTCGGCTCCTGCGCAGGCGTGCGTGCGGCACCGGTGGCGACGGACACGAACGGCACTCCCTGCTGTACCGGCTGCGGTGCGCGCGGTGCAGGGGCAGTGCGTCTTGCGATGGTGAGTGCGTCGTGGCGGGTCAGTTGTGCGGGCGCTTGGGCGCGCACCTCGAAAAGCCGCCGCTCCTCCTGCCAGCGCGGACACCGCGGTTCGGTGGCGAGATGGCGACCGCCACAAAACAAGTACTTTGGCGAGGCCGCGGTGCATTCGGAGTGCTGGTGAGGGCCCCCACATCCGAGGCAACGTTGGGCCATGGTGCAAGTCACCTCGGTGTGCCCGTACCTCGCGCAGCGCACGCACTGAGCTGGTCGAGGGCGCCGCGCTTGCACCGTTCGTCGCTGCTTAAAGAGTTCAACGTCAGCAGGCGGTGTCGCTCCACTGAAGCGCACAACGTCGTTGTGCGCTTCAGTGGAGCACAGTTGGCGTTGTGGAGCACGACGTTGACGTTGAGGGCAAGTATAAGACGATTCCGTGCCCCTGGTGACAATACCAGGTAAGGAGTTGCTACTATCATGAGCCATAGCCAACGCCATATGAGACTATGCAATTGCTACACACGCTGGTGATTCATTATGAAATATTTTTGACGTCACATTTCGCACGTCCTGTGTTGAACGAATGCAAGTGATTGTGAAACAGCGAATAAAATGTGCCACTGAATCAGGATGTGGCAGAATACCACCGCGCAAGCGGACCGCTCGCACTGTCGACAGCATATGGGAATGATCGGCAGACTGGCGCGTTATCAAGCATGCTTAGTAGTGCTGGCTTAGCAATCGCCGCCGTTTTCTTTACGGTAGATAGGTTTACTTCTTCAATCAGCTGGTCGTATAGCCAAATAAGCTAGCATATTTGGGACTAATTAAGCTATGACTCATTAGGACTAGCCTCATTAACGCAATACTAATGAAGCCAAGCCTACTAAAGCTAATGCTACTCAAACTAGCGCAATTAAGCTAAAGCTGATTATACCGGTCTTACTAAACTAAGCAAGGTTTAATTAACCTAATATTAATTAAGTAATACCTACATAAGGTAATTCTAATTAACCCAAGCCTAATAAACTTACGGCCAATGAGACCAAGGACAATTAAACAATGCCTAATTAATTTATTACTAATTACACAGGCATATTTCAAATAAAACTAAGCCGAACCTAGTTAGGCTGACTGATTAATCCATATGCCTAATTAGACCAAGACTGAGGCTAATACTAAAGATATGTGCTATCAAGTTGACAGGCCTAATTAATCCAATGTTAATTAATGCAGGATTAATTAGGTTAGGACCGATTGAGGGAAGCCTGACTGCGCTAGGGCTAAACTGGTTGCGAAGTGAGACCTAGCAAGGCCATGTAAGAACCATGTCCAACTTCAAATCGACGAGCTGCGGTGTGTCAAGCCATGAGCGTCTCAACGCAAACCTGGCCTATTATTTTCTTTGTTCGCTTAGAGTTAGCCTGCCATTCTGCAGCATCAAGAACTTTATTGACAAACAGTCCGCGAATTCGCGGCTGCTTTCCGAAGGAAGTTTTGTTTACGTGCCCAAGCACGTCAATTAGTTTGGTGTAAAACAAAGCGACAATTAGCATGAGGAGGCTAATTTGGCAGCACTTCTTAAAGCTTCAGCTATCACCAGCAAGGATTTGCACGAGTTCGTTCTGTACATGCCGATTGGGCACGCCAGATTCGCACAGGCAGAAATATTACTAGTTTTAATGGAAAAAACGGCGGAGCCAGAATTAAATAAACAATGAGAACGGCGTGTTAATTTGTTGGAAAGCGAATGTATATGAAAAGATTACGTTCTTCATATAACCACATAACTTTACAGACGTAGGGATAAGAAAATCTCGAATGAAAACAGGTACGTCATGAAATTTTAGGCTTTACACAATAATTTTTTATGCTACCACATGGCGAAAGATCGTCGAATACTGCCCTGCATACCGATAATGAACTTGACATTCCCAGAAGCGAACGTTCCATGCTGATCATTAAGACGACAAAAGATTTAGAATGCGCGATTTGACCCGCACTTCACGTTTTACAAGGGAGCTACGCAGCGCAACGAGCAAAGAAAGAGGGGGCATACTACCTATGACGTCAAAACGATCGCAGCGCCGACCACAGCAGTGGTGGGCCTCGCGGCCAATGGGGAACGTGCATTGAGCTGGTGGCGCCACTTCGCGGGAGGGAACGAAACGAAGTGGCGTGGTACGTGCAGCAGCCGCTCCACGAGCCGAGCCGTGTCACGCTGGTGGAGGAGCTTTCCAATGTCGCGCATGAATTGCTGCGTCGTCAACTGCGCTAATAGTTACGAGAAATGCCCTCCTGGAACAAAGTTCTTCCGTCTTCCGGGGCGACAATGCCTCGTAGACCAGCGGGAACGCTGATTCGCAGCGTACGCCGTGTGAAGTAAGTGATACTGTGCATGGCTATGGAGTACGTGTTGTTGATAGTTCGCTTTGAATTTACGCCCCACGCTAGCGAACCGGTGTTTTGCTCAAGTTACACCCGGCCTACGGGCAGTGCGATTGAAAAAGACGCGTTTTTGGTGTTACCTGTCTTAAGTAATTAATGCTGAAAAGTACACACATGCATATTACAGAGCGCGTGCACTTAAAGTTACTTACATCAACCAACAGTTATCTCGCAGTTCACGGCGATGACCATATTGTCAATTTACTGGACACCGTCGCTTGGCTGTACGTGCGTTATTGTTACGCGGACCGTAGTTCAGACAGTTTAATAAGTGCCTAAAGGCGAGCATTATTCATTCACGCTCATTTGCAGGTAAAAAATGTTACTCGCACGCCCTACGTATAAGCAGACAGCGTAGTTCGTAAACGGCAACAGTAAAGAACAAGAGCCGGATGTGTGGCACAATGCACAGGGGACCGCGCGAATCTTTTAATGCACCTGTATTACATTTGCGCCTTGACAGCGCTGCGCATGCAAGCGGTGCCACGCCACGCTGTTTTTATGCTACACGACGGCTAAGATATCACTTGCAGAGATGACAGTAACAGATTTACTCAATCACTCATGCAGCCCGGGCAACGTCCACAAACGGAACTGCAGCATAGTAAGGTTTGCACAATCGTTACGGCATCACTAAATGCAAGACGGGAGGCGATTGTACGTACTAGCGCCGATCGCACTCGGTTGCCCTCAAGACAACATCACGCTACAGCACATGTCTCACGTTAATGTCATCGTTTGCTCGGTAATAAGCAGGTAAAATGATGAAAAAGCGTTCGCACAAACCTCGATGATGACGGCGTATGCTTCCTGGTTCACGTTGGCTTGTCGCACACACCGCCCTTTCAAAATACTCCGTCCGACCGTGGTCTCTTCAGTCACGTCGAAAACATGCCTGCTGCGGCATAATTTGCCTCCTTTCTCTTCGTTCGAGGCTCTGAAAAACCCTGCGCTCTTTACTTTCTTGAAGCCGGCGCGCTTTATAATACCAGTATAGCCAACGCGCGCACGCACGTCCGCAAAACGCGGGCGCAGCAGAAGGAGGGACGAGAATGCGTCCCACGTCAGTTAACAACTCAGTGGCCACTCGTGGCGCTGACGGTGCGCTGGCGCACTGCATTAGCGCGCCACCTGTAGGTGCCGCACGTTTCCTATAGTTAACACTGA
Source organism: Hyalomma asiaticum (assembly GCA_013339685.2). Lineage (NCBI taxonomy): Eukaryota > Metazoa > Arthropoda > Arachnida > Ixodida > Ixodidae > Hyalomma > Hyalomma asiaticum. The sequence goes on from CM023482.1 coordinate 33,481,526, forward strand.
ATTCTTTTGTTAGGCTATTGATAGGCGAGTATCCTTCTCCTCTTCTACCTGAGTCCCTTTGCTCCACTACAACACTTGGTGCACATACCAACAATGCGCAAGACTCATGTGCGTCGCAATATTTATCGTTTGCCACAGCAACATTGCTTTTATAGCGCGCTTAACATACATAAGAAGCGCAGATCACGTTACGCAAGCACCATTATCACAAATGCTGGTGCATTATCTTTATTTTCTGCATTTACCGCTGGGCACCACGCCGATCCGGGTTCAATACCCGCCTGTACCGCTTGGTAGGTTGTGTTGTTGAGGCCTGTGTTGTGTTGTGCGTGTGCTGTGCGTTGTTGAGGCCCGTGTGCTGTGCGATGTCAGTGCACGTTAAAGAACCCCAAGTGGTCAAAAATTTCCGGAGCCCTCCACTACAGCGTCTCTCATAATCAGAGCTGGTTTTGGGACGTTAAACCCCACATAACAACAAAAAGAGACGTGAAGGCGCTGCAAGCTCTCTGCACCCGCAGCATCTGCACCACGTTTGCACCAAGGAGGTTCCATTAAACTTCCGGAGTGGAAGTCCCTGCAGCTGCCTACGGGGCCAAGTGAAGCCGGCGGCGGCCATGTTACTAGAGCAAAAAGTACGCGGGCGCGCCATAGACGGCAATGTATTAAGAGAGGCGCTCGACTTGTTTTTGCAACCTCACGATAAAACATTGAGACAGAAACGAACTTTATGCTTATGCCAATTACCAACGGTGTTTTCTAGTTGAGAAAAAAATTTTCCCGCGTCCGTACTCAGCTGAAGGCGTCGAGCAAAACAAAAGAACACCGCTGACTGAGAGGTTCTATGCAAATCGTACTTGCTGGCTTACTCTGTCTGTTAGTAGGAACTAGGTTTTTGTGATGTGGTGATGCGATATAGCGCAAATATGCGGCACTGTGCGACTGCCAGCTGACGTGAAATGCATTCGTGCCCTTTATTTAAGCATGTATCCAACCCACTGAGTACAGCGCATGTTTTCTGCATGTTGCCTTAACTAACCGCGCACGCTCTATTTTTTTTTTTTTTCGTATTTCACGTACATTTTTCCAAATGGTTCGTTGCTCTTAGCGTTTGCGAAGTCTTCTCAGATCCGCGTCTGTCAAGACCCGTTGGGTGCGTTCGGAAAACTTTCTCATTTAGTTCTGACTGTAAACGTACATAGGAGATTTCTTACACGGGACACGCGTCGAAAAACATGCACTCGAAGACAGAGGTCGGGTTGTTCGGTGTCACTAGAGCAGAGGTGATCGAGTGGCTGTTTTAAGCTTTCCATCCACCCCTCCGAACACCACATGTTCTCAGTCAGAAGGCCTATATATACGCACAGTATTTTTTTTTTCTTCATTTTCGAAACCAGTAGCACGGAGAGACACGCCATACGTACGTGCTCGCTGCATTTGCGCATTCGTCAACACGTACGCGTAACAAATCTGCGTCTATGCTCCGGAAAGATGCCCTTCCTCTAAAGTTCGCATACAAACACTGCAGTGACTATCCAATATGTGCATCAGACGTGTATTTTAGCAGAACTCGAGCAGCAAATCCTGTATGCACGCATCTGAAAACGAAGCACTAGCAAGTATTTAAAGCTTACAGTTATCTTTCATACAGGTGTAGGGAGGTAATATATGGATGCGAACGTTTAAAATTGCCCTCTATTTAGCAAAATGCACTGAAAACGGGCAGCCGTACGTGAAGAAAGTGAAAAAAACTTACACGTGAAATGTCCTTCGAGGCTTCTTCTTAATGCGATTTGTGCAGCCGAAAGCGACGCACGAGGTCACCGTTGCCTTCTCAGATATTTAGATGCTTAATAAAAACATGACACAGTGTTTAAACACCACGAAAGAGCGTCGCGCTGTCTACGCGCTCCGCCGTCTCCGTGGTCGTCTGCTACTGTTTCCTTGAGCAGGATGGCGGCGACGGCTTCACTTTCGGCGGCACGCTTCCACTCCAGAAAAGTAATATATAACCTCCTTGGTTTGCACCTCAGCGGCACCATCTGAACTTTTGCAGCAACGGTTCCCTGCACTATGCCGGAATCGAACACACCTATTGTTTCGCTCTTCTGGCGAAACTCTGACTTTTTTTAAGAACCTTCTAGTAAATTTCTTACTAAATGCATAGCAGTGATATTGATCTGGTAATGATCAGGAGGACTTGAACTACCAGCGCAATGCATTCATACAAAATCATCAAAACCGGTTCAGGGTCCTTTTAAAAATTGAACCCTTAAGTATGGTCACGGATAAAATTTCAGATATTTTCAGAAAAACAAGGCACTTATTTTATTGGTATTGTCATTCAAGCAAAGAAGTATTAAATATAACCCCTTGGATTCAAGTTTCGATTTCGGTTGTTGTAGGAGTTGTTGAACTTTGACCAGGCAACACTGGGCTACGTTTTCCCGCGGAAATTACGGAAACACCGCTCCGTCCGTGCGTACTCAGTCGACTCAATCGTGAACCTGCGCATTTCAACCGATTGTGATCGCTGAATGCAGTGGCCTGAAACCTAGGCAATGCCTCGCCAGCGCAACGGTGACGTTACCACGTCGGAGAGTACTACGGAACCGCTGAGGTTCTTTGTGCTGCCAAGTGAGCCCAGTCTGTCGACGTATGCTTGCTAACTTGTCGAGAAGTTTTGACAAGGATCTACGAGCATGAATCAATTCTTACTGGCTCCCTTGCCTTTAAATGACGAGTTTCTGCACATGATTTGAAGAAATGTTTGCTTGATGGCACTGTTGGGCTGGTGCTATGTCTGAGGCAAGAAAAAAAAAGAATAAAAAAAAAAAACACGATCTCGCGCGTACGGTGCGCAGTTGTCTCACAAAAAGTAAACGCCGCTATCACGTTGTGTAAGGTCTCCCCTGAAAGCAACGTCCGCGCAACGTTTGCAAGGTGCTTCTAGCTGTGTTATTAAACAGCTTCGTTCCGTGCTTAACAGCGCCAAGGGTAGAATGAACGCAGCCCGATACCACGAGCATGCGCGTTCTTCCTCGACACAAACTACGTAGGGCAGGTTTAAATAACAGCAGTTATTGTTAACTTTTTTCTTTTTCCTTTCATGTAGATCAGTATGCAGCGGAAGACGAGCAAACTCACAGCATTGTACCACTGCCGCACCCAAAAACAGGTAACATTCTTATTGCTTTAATTAGAAACTAGGACGAGTATAATGCACTGGCTCGGCATATCACGTTTAAGCTTATGACCATAGGCAAGCACATGCCTATGATGCTTGACGAGTTCTAATTTCATGCTGTAATGGTTTTAATGTTTAATGGCATGGAAATTTGAAAGTGAAATACACTTTGGTGATACCGAGTTGTCTCTTGTTAAGACATCTTCAGCTGAATATTTTTATCTCTTATTTGGTGTTCCTTACTGTAGTACATTAAGGTACACTTTTAGAGTCTTGTGAATTTGATTAATATCATGCTATAGACACTTAACCATTCTTCTCAGCTGTATGTGGTCCCCTCCTTAAATTAGCTGGGTTAACAGTACTCCAAGAATGTTTCTTTCCCATGTGTGACATTGCTGGATAGCTGTTCACATCACAGACTGTTCAAATCAATGCCCCCCTCCCCTTTTACCAATCACCTATTCCCTTAGAGGCATCATCACTGTACCTGAAAGCAGACACAGGAGAATACCTAGAGCTAGTCAAGTTCAAGGAGAAACGTGGATCCTGGATTGTTGAGGATTTTGTGGAACCAGGTATGACATGCCTTTCCATCGACTATGCGTACCCCACCTATTGTTGCTGATCTTTGCAGAGTCATGGAAATATGTCCTATGCTTGATTTTTGCAACCTGCTCAATATTTGCATGTTGATGAAAGATATGTTGATATGATGAAAGGGTGAAAGATATGCCTGCTGTTTTAGACGAAGAAGCCCACAGACACATCTCACACTTCATATATTTGGGGTGCTTTCAAAATCAGTGTCAACAGGTCCTATTAGTGTGTGGTGCAAAGTAAACAAGTTCTATATGCTTTCATGCTTTCTTATCACCAAGGAAGAACAGTGGAACACACGTAACCACAAAGACACAAGATTATCGAAATGTTGAGAAGTCAAAAAGCAAATGTTGGCCTTTCTTTACTATTTTAAGTAGCATTGCTGTCAAACATGCTTTACCAATCAAAATCTGCTTTCCTGTCTGCAATGTTAAAGACACTTTTTTGCTTAAAAGTGACCCATGCTTTCGTAATGTGATCAGTCTAGACTTCGAAGAGTTAATTTATTTGCGTGACCATTTGATAAAGTCTGCCAAAGTTTGTACCACTGAACACATTGTCTTTTGTAAGCAGCAACTTGACAACAGTTGAAGCCTTCTTGGTGCTCCTGAGCTTCTAGTCGAAGTGTACATTTGTTTCACGGGACAGTGACCTTATTATTCAAAAGTCTGGAGTGTGCATCGCTCCGGTGCAGCACTGCTAATTATCGGTGCCACATTTCATAATGTGAGCCTGTTTAAGATGCTATGAGTGGAAATTCTCAAGTGTTTCAGCAGTCATCAAAACCAACTTTCATTCACATTTAAAAGGAAAGCATGACTCATGACATGAAATTGGGTTAACTTATGACAAGGGACTCATGAGTTCATCATTCCAAATAAACGTGACGTTGATCATCTATGCATTGGAATTTATACCCTCCCCCTTTTATGCAGCAGACAGTTAGATCGTACAGTACAAAGCTGCAGCAATGTTTCCTGCATCTTTCCCCGTGATGATTTTTTTTTATGACCTTGCAGAAATCTGACTGAAACTGAGAGCATGCCTACCAATTTCTGTTGCTTGTACTCTTGATTGCTACAGGAAGAGTGCGTGACATATTTTATTTCTTTGTGCACAGATGGGTCACTCTATGTAGCCACTCCAATGGATCCTCTCTTCTTTTCCGTGGCTCTATTGCAAAAGGTACAGGTGCATTTTGTATGTAAAGAAGTGTGCATCAGCTTGGGGGGGGTGTTGGAGTCATTGTTTGAGTAATTGCTAAACCTTGGCATTTTACTTAGTAGATTTGTTAGAAAAAATTATGCTGTCCAGTGCATGGACAAAATGTGGCACCTGAAGTGTGAAATTACGTGTCAAAATTGTGGAGATGATACACCTAGGACACTAGTAAAAGATGATGATATATGCAGGGCTCTTTCTAGAAATTTATGTTAAGTTTGATTAAGAATTTCACATTTTCATTGCAAAAATTCTCTAGTCAAGCATGAATATTGTGGTGCCACGATGCGTGCCACGATATCACAATACAAGGTAAAAATGACGAGCATTTTGAGTTGTGCATTTCTGGCATTTGTGACGAGCAAACATCACCTGCTGTCCATAAGCATCGACTCCTGACATTTGCAAGTAGAAAACAGAAGCAAGGGTGCCTGTACTTTGCGCCTGCGATGGAGTTTGCATTCTTTGAGGCCATAGAACGATCTGTCCAGGCTCATTTTTCTGCAACCAATGGGTGGCAGGTGTGGCCCACTGGTGTTGGGTACACAGAGTTGCCAAATTTGACCTCTCTGGCACAAAGAGGTCAACTGGGGCGGTGGTCAGTCTATACAAAGTGGTGTATGTTGAAGCAGAGCCATAGGCGGCAAAGTGGAGCAGAGGGCGTTGATTCCACTGGGGGAACATGGTGCAGTTAGACATTGATATACCAAGGTCTGTAATATTGGTGATTTACATTGTTATATTGAAACTTCATTAAGCCAAAATTTGGCCTTTTATGCTATGCACTGTCATTGAAGGATTCTAGTTTACATGGAAATCCTGCGCGAACATTCTAATAACAGCAGCAAGAGAAAACGAAAACTGATTTCAATAATGTTCATAAAACAGTTATGGTGCACCGTAGACCCTGCGACCATGACCTTGTAAAGTGCTGTCGAAGCCCTCATCACAGCATTTGTATGTTACGCTTAAAGCCTATAGAAACGCTGATAGGGCGCTCACTGCGGTAAGAAGTGATAAGCGAAGCTATCATGTCCATTCTGCCACTGCAGCATGTTATGAAAAACCTCGGTTGTTTTCCATACTGAACAGGCGACGCCCATGTTATCAGGTTCACCAAACCATGAGCTATCAAGAAGAAAAGATGCAGTGAGCTAGACGTAAAAAAAAGGCATCACTCCGCATGCTTTTGATCTACTTTGCTCGATCATGTATACTTCAATGAACGCTTGTGTTACGCACACCAGCGCACCCTAGCGCACATTTTTCTTCGACAAAACAGGCATCTGCACTGGCGCTCACGTCTGACAAAACACACTTGAGTGCCAAGTTTCATTGGACCGTGAGCTACCATTCAGTTGCCGTGGTGCCGTCGATGTTTCTGGTTAGCCCACGCGGTGTTTACACCCACTCATGTGCTTTGCACAATGACCTTCATTGTACCAAAAAATTCACCATAGGTAATTTCCCAATGCTTCACATGACATCAATTCCCAACTTGCATGTAATCTGCAAGATTTTGTTTTTTTGTTTTGTGCATGCCTGCAACTTGAGATCTTGCGTGTTCATTGGACTTGATAGCCAGTACTTCAGTGAGCATAACATCTGCATCACCTTCTCGATCCAGAAAACACGCAAGGTATTGATAACAAGCCATGCTGGCAGAACAGGAGCAATAGCCTTGCTTATCACCTACTACCACAGTGATTAGAAAGCGGAAAGGCATGACAGTATCAAATGCAATTGACAGAATAGAACTAGCAGAGCTTTCGAAGCTACTCAATAAGCGTAAGACAGCCGACATACGAAAATATAATATGCAGCGGATTGAGCATGCTCTAAAGAACGGAAGGAGCCTGAAAGCGGTGAAGAAACGTCTAGGCATAGGTAGAAATCAGATGTATGCATTATGAGACAGGCAAGGCAATGTGATCACAAATAGGGATGAGATAGTGATAATAGCCGAGGAGTTTTACAGTGATCTCTACAGTAGTCGTGATAACCAGATTAGTGAACGGGGAAGCAGTTTAGAAGAGGCTGATATTCCACCAGTACTGACAGAGGAAGTAATGAAAGCTTTGAAAGAGATGCAAAGTGGGAAAAAAATTTGCTGATGACATTGCCTTGCTAAGTAACTCGGGAGATGAATTACAAAGCATGATTACTGACCTTAACAGGCAAAGTATAACAGTGGGCCTGAAAATTAATATGCAGAAAACTAAAGTGATGTTCAATAGCCTTGGCCGAGTACAACGATTTCAGATAGCTGGTGAGGCACTGGAAGTAGTAAGTGAATATGTCTACTTAGGCCAGCTAGTGACCCCTGATCCAAATCATGAGGCTGAGGTAATTAGGAGGATTAGAATGGCGTGGAGTGCATTCGGCAAGCATTCTCAGATGATGAACGGTAGCTTACCACTGTCTCTGAAGAGGAAATTGTATAACAGCTGCATCTTGCCGGTACTCACCTACGGGGCAGATTCTTGGAGGCTAACTAAGAGGGTTCAGCTTAAATTGAGGACGATGCAGCGAGCTATGGAACGGAAAATGGTAGGTGTAACCTCAAGAGACAGGAAGAGAGCGGAGTGGGTTGGGGAACAAACGTGTTAGGGACATACTAATAGAAATTAAGAGAAGAAATGGGCCTGCGCTGGCCATGTAATGTGAAGACAAGACAACCGTTGGTCATTAAGGGTAACGGAGTGGATGCCTAGAGAAGGCAAGTGTAGCAGGGGGCGGCAGAAAGTTAGGTGGGCAGATGAGATCAGGAAGTTTGCGGGGATAAATTGGGCCCAGTTAGCACAGGACAGGGATAATTGGAGATCCATGGGAGAGGCCTTTGCCCTGCAGTGGGCGTAGACAGGCTGATGATGATGACCACAGTGCATTGAACCTGTGTTTCTTTAATGTTTACGATTATCTTACGGCCGCTGTGATGTGGGCTCCGACAGCATGTTTGAAGGCGCAGTTGCTGGATCCCCAGATGAACATGAAACTTTCTGTAAAAGTCATTAAAGTTGCCTCTATTATTCGAACACTCTTGTGGTATTTCCATGTAAAAAAGGATCTCGTGGTGTCTATACATTGTGTAAAATCTCGAAATTCATCTTAGCAAGGTTTCAATATAATGAAGCAAATTGCCAATCTTACGTTTGTGATATTAAGGTTTAACGGTATTGAAAAATTGTCCTTTGTGTTTTTTTGCGATTTAATCCCTGCCTTCCCGCACCCATAAATGCTGCTGAATGAACCATGAGCTATCAAGAAAAGAAGCCATGGGGCCTTAATTTATTACCGCTGATCGGGGCTGCTAGCTGCATGCTAGCTTCTTTGGTGTACATATCCATTTCCTGAATGATCGCAATTTCTTGCAAGGTAAGAGCCGGCTGTGATTAGTACTACCATTCCTACCGCTACACATGTTCAAATCAGACCGGATCATGGCATGGGCACAGCGAAATATGGCACTGCGTCGGCTGTGGAGCGAGGCGATTCTCATGCATGCTGTCCCCCCCCCCCCCTTCACCCCCCACCGAGGGCAGAAGAGGTGCCGCTCTGCATAGGCAGCTGCTTTAATGCACACCATGCAATTTGAAGAATGCATTTGCAAAAAATGTGTGCAGACAAACCTGCCTTCAGTTGGAACCGAACCCACAACCTTTGGATAACATGTCCAGTGCTCTACCACTGAGGTACTAAGGCGGTCATCCCGCCGTCCACTTTATTGGTTATTTATGTACATATAATCCTGGGAGTGCTAGGCAGCACCACTCGTATGGCAGTCTTTTCGTCCATTTTAATTCCTTTCTGCTTCCTCCACAATTACAATACCACAATTAATAACTTCAATAACTTCCCCTATGATTTCTTAGGCTTCAGTGTTTGTTGGTTCATGAATCCCCATATGCAGAGATGTAACTTGGCTCAAACTTGACTTGCGCCAGTCTCAAGAAGGCTTCGCGGTATGTCATAAATTGTACTTGTCCTGCGGGTGACTCGCAGAGGACTTGAATGGGCAGAAGTCCACTTTCATTTGAAGTCTGCTCAGGGGCTAGCTTGAAACTGACTTCGTGCTTCATTCCAAGACGGCCGCCTCCCGAGCATATGTCAAGCAGCGGTCATCTGTTCGTGAATTTGCTTGCCACATTGTGGATGCAGCAGTTTCAGAAGCGCATCGAGTTGAAAATTCCACCACCCGCCCCGCGTGACCGAGGTAGCCAGGGGACGCTGTACGACAAACAATACCTCGCTCGCCACAGGTGCACGAAAAACGCCAGATGACAGCTTTTCAGTACGACGCCTTGCTGACAAAGCGGGGACTACTCCAGAAAACAGCCTGTGCCTTCCATGCTGCAGTTACCGACTCTCTGGCTTTATGGCACCAGTACGCTTCAAACAGTCACCGATGGTCTCAAGCAGATTCCTCAGTCAACATGTGTGCCGTGCGTTTGGAAAAATGACTGCTCACTGTGAAGCTGCTGTGTTGGATTCTGGTGTGCTTCCCACACTTCGAAAGATCTCCTAAAGTTATACGGGACTCTCATGAAGTCGCTGAATTTTTTGTGTATCCGGATGCCTCGACTGCACACACATGTGCAATAAAGTGATGGTGACGACGCGGATGTGCTGCTCATGTATCTTTAGCGATTCCTTTACCGCGATGGATCGGTTTGTCAACTGTTTGCGCATATAACACGGCTTGCATGTGTAAACACTTGTCAAGGTATGGAACACGCTTCACTGGAAGTGTGGTCACGAGCAAACTTTCTTGTTTGCAATCATTACTGGCACTCTTGACCATAATAATGTTCATTATGCTGGACTTGTCACACAGTCATCCAACAAGTAAACATAGAAGCGGCCCAAATGAGCCAGTAATGAAAGACATGTGTGCTTACCAATTTTGTTGTGACCTGACTTTTCTTCTGCAGCTTCTTTATTTTACTTTATTCGTTCTTGAGCTGAAAATTGCATCTGAAGTAAGTGTGTCTCATTCAATGCCTTACCCCCATATGCATAGGTGTAACTTGCACCATGCCTGGACTTGACTTGCGGAAGTCAGCATTTGTATTGTCGGTTACCATGTCACGTGATACCGTATGTGGTTATTCTTTATATGTTTCAAACAACATGACATTCCATGGTGTGCCTGCTCCACGGTCGGCTGGCTCTTTTCGTATTCCGTAAAACCAGGGCCGCCTTTGGTTATAGTGCGTTCTCTTGGGACGAGATTGTACACGGCTGCAACTTTTCAGCGTCAAACACTGTTGTCATGATGGCTGTATCACACTAAACGAAGCGCGGTGGCCGACACGCGGGCTCCGAAAACTGCTTTACAAGAGGATTGCATGTATGCTCTTGTCCTTTTGTTGAACGTTTCATGTGAAGCACTTTCATTCTGCTCTTCTTGCGGGCAGTGTGAAACATGTGAGACAGGATAGGGGGACCCACATACTCCGTACTCATCATTCAGGGAGCGTTTCTCTCTTTTCATTCATTATTATTTTTTTCTTTTTCTTCAAATATACATTCTGACCTAGCACATTTGACTAGCTAGGTCATTTCTTGAAATGGTCGTGCAGTCATTTTACAACAAGGGCAGCTGCCATTATGTTGGAATGCCTATGGGAGAAAGGGAGGCGAGCTCCTTCAAAAACTGATCATATGCTATCACAATGGCCTATCACATCAAGGTACCGGCCCAGATGACTCACGAACACCTTGGCGCAATGTAGAGCAAAAGTTATTCAAAGGCACCATGAAGACGCACCATTTCTTTGGCTTCTGTATGGACAGTTATACACACGTGGAACAAGACCTCGGAACAAGAGAAGCAAAAACCGAAACAAGGAAACTTGTGCAGCTCTTGGAGACTGCACTGAAACCCACAGATAATGGGCAGCAAGCAGCACTGTATATTGCAGGAGCGGGCGTCGTGGAATGCAACTTGCCCCAAAGCACATTTCAGCGTGTGTGCGCCGACTCATATTTCAAACAAGACATACTTTTTTGCCATACATGTCTTACACTAATGAATTTATTATTAACCTCAAACACAGACGAGCAACCCGCCTTTGTATTGAAGCACGGCCTCTACTTACTCAAGTAAGTCGGGCCTAGTCAGGTCGAGCGCCTATGAAACGCGAAAGCCGACTTGGCTATTTTCAAGTCTGCTTCATGCTTTGGGCTGACTTTTGCAAGTCAAGTCCAGGCACGGTGCAAGTTGCATCTATGCATATAAGGGTAAGGCTTTGAATGAGACACACTTACTTCACATGCAAGTTTTGGCTCAAGAACGAAGACCAGCCCATATGTGATGAGTACTAAAAGACACCACTGACGGCAGTGCACGTTCTGTTCACATGCACATTCTGTTCACAGACATAGGTATTTTCGCATTATACGCAGGCTACCTCCCCACCAGTCTGCACCTCGGGAAATTGTTCATTTATGCCTGTCACAAAAGTTATGAGTCTTTTTAACAGAGTGTGTTTGTTAAAAGACTAAACAGTGCATGCTGTTCTTAACATTGCTTTTATAATATACTGTTATTGGTGCAGCATTTCCTAAAGCTGCTTGAGCACCAATAAAAAATGATTAATTAACACGTAACTTCTGTAATGTCATCTTCTTATTCATTCTTTTTTGCACAAATGGTGTTTTGTTGTTGTTGACGAGGACCTGCACATCTTTCTTTTTTCCCTCTAATTCATGCATGTTCCTCTGTGACAGAGTGTCAAGTTCCGGCCACTGGATGACATTGTGGAAGACAACACTTATCCTCACCTCATGAATGTCATCCGTTCTTGCAGCAGCCGTATGAAGCACATTGCAGATGTCAAAGGTGTGTTTGCCTTTAATCACAGAGGGAGAAAACTAAGGAGAGGCAATGAAGTCACATATGTGAAGCCTCCGTATTGCTAACATCAGTAGCGCTGCCTAGATGTGAAGAAGCTAAGCAGGCTGTTGTCTACATAAGCTTCAAGACTTGGCAGAGACGCTCCCAAATCTGATTTTGTCTTTTCGTTTTGATACATTGTTTAAAGTGTGGACTTGCATAAATGAAAGCTACGAATGTTGCGCCACACAAGCGCGCTAGGCTGAAGCAATGGCCAACTGTTCTGTGGACAGGTCCAAGCCGCGCTCCGAGAAATAAGCTGTTGTCACTTTTCGTTCACACGTGTATGTTGCTCGTTTAATTCTTGAGGTGTCACTGATGTGTGGGCACACAAAGCTGTGTGATGTGCATATTGTTTGTGCTTTTTCCACCAGAAAAGAGCACACATAGTAAAGTTCTGTCTTTAGTGTTTGTCATGCAACACAAAACGAGTTTACACAGAAGTGGTCGTGTTTCTTTAGACTACCAATCATTCTATCGTATCAGAAGGCAGTGTGTAAGCACGCTTTGAGGTGTGTGCGTGCTGTGGGTTAGTGACTGTACGCACACTATAATTTTGAATGCGCACATGTTCATTAAGTATTCTGCAGCAGTGTCCCCTTTCTCTGCGTCATGCTTGTACAATATCATTGCAGTGAATGGCTACTAAATCAGCTCAGTGTTGACGAGTGCCACATGTACTGTATGTATAGGCACTTATAAACATTTCATCTTGCACTTATAAACATTCCGTGACTAAAAATCTGCACTGCCAAAGTGAACCTGTGTTGGGCATGGAGAACATATCCCAGGACATCTGCTGTTTCGTCTGCCTCATAAATTGTTTGGCCCATAATTTCTGACGTAACTTCTGCCACACTTTCCTCAGTGCATTGGGATATGATAGGGCCTCTCAGTTTTTCCTTCCTTTTATAGAGCCTTTTTAGTGCCTTGATGTTGTTAATGTATGTGTGCACTTGAATAAATCAGGACTCCCCTATTCATGTAAGGATGGTTGTAGCAGACCCGGCTCTGCCTCTTCCTTAATATGTTGCATTTGGACTTCCTTGAAATTGTATTTTTATTTCTCAATGTCTTCTACAGCTCGCCTTAACAAGGGTTTACTGAATCATAGGCTGACTTCCCGATTTCTTGTAGTCTATTTCTGCTTTGCAATGTCTTTGTTCTGTGCAATTTATTTCTTCTGTGCTACGAAGTATACTTCTGTCAGTAAGGGCAATTCTTATGAATGGAAACCCGTTCCCGGTTCTTTTAGCTTAATTACAGTTTAATCTCATTACAAAAGACCTTGATAGTGAAGAAGATTCTGGTCTGTTGTAAAAGAAGTATGTAGAATACAAATACTGTTAAAACAGACTTTTATGTAGACTCTGAATGAGTCTGTTATGACCGGAGTGCATTACAAGTCACAGACATGGTTGAAGAATTCCTCTCTAGCTTTTCTGACAGAAGCTTGTCAGCTTTAACTGTGCTGTCCCGTGAACAGTTTAGACACTGTGCGTTTCTTCATCATTGCAAGGCTGTTGACTTGTCTGTCACCATAATACTTCACTGTGCTGATCCCACAGGTGCTGTCAAGCGATGTTTGAAGTTGGAAGCTATTGAGTCCACTGCACATAAGTCTTCTGTAAAGGAATGCTGACCAACTAGTTGGCCTTGCAATTTAATCCTTTATATCCGTATGTATGCTGTATCGGAATCTATTGTAAAAGAAGTCCAATCAGTGGAAGAGATAGGAAGATCAGCGCAACATCGCAGTTTGGTATATTGTATCCAAATGTCTGTTGTAAGCAGATCTGTTGTAATGAGGTTATACTGTATAACCAATTAAGATGCAGTGCACCACATCTACTGGAGGTGTGCGAATATTTGAAATTTTGAATAATTTTTGGATAGCGTTTGCTATTCGATTCGCACTTACCTTTTATTATTCGAACAGATAGTTCGAATAGTAAGTTGGTAAGGAAGTTGGTAATTAAGGGGAAAAAAATATGCTATGTCTCATGACGAGTGGCCCATTCCCACAAATAGTGTCCCTCACCGCATAACACTGGCGCACTGCAGCGACACTAACACGTGTGCGGCAGCAAACACTTGCGTACTGTGATGAAGTTAACACTCGCATAATGTGGCAAGGTTACCTCAGCTTTCTGTTGCACAGTTAAGTTTCGGACTGTTCTTCAAGACTTGGGAATGACACTGTGGGCATACACCTCACGCGACTTTTTGCCCACGTTTAACAGCATATTTCTTCATAATTAGGTATTCTGTTATTAAAGATATTCAAAAATTGCTCGAAAAATATTCGATTCGCACTTGAACATATTGTATTTGCTTGATTCTACTGCACCCTTGATTGTAACGTGCACCCGTCTCCTGCGACGAAGAAAAAAAAGTGAAACTTCGATTGAAACTGCGCGCCCATTTTCGTGACATGAAAAAAGAAAGTCCTTAGTAATCAGCCTTCTCACATTCATAAAACCAAATGCCGTACTCGCAGTAATGAACACACTCGCATAAATAAATGCACCGCTAACTTTGAACCCCTGCAGTCCCGCGAACGTCCGCGCTGTGGCTTTCTCGCTTCACTTGGTCCGCAGCGTCTCGAAGACGTTCGGCGCGCCGATTCATAACTCCTGCGTCTCGATAAAACTGCCGCACGTTGCCGGGCATAACCGCATGCAAGCAGAGGTAACATCATTTACTATTAGTGCATTCCTCCGTGCTGTCGCACTTCCCTCACACCTACTGCCGCGTGCTGCCATGTGTGCTGTGCAGGGTGGTGCAGCTAAGCCTAAGCAAGGTCGGAGCGTGGTCTCTGTGATTGCCGCGATGCAATCTCAGACGTCAAGCTGCGCACGACTGAGAGGCTCGGGTTCAGCACGGATACGAGGGAGAAATGCGATGATGAGCCGTTTTGCGTGCGGTGATGAGAAACATCTATTTTTCCGCTACAGCCACCCGCAAATGCTACCGAAAGCTCGTGCAGCTGGGCGTCTCGGAGGTCGCATCGGCGACATAGTGACTTTGCTTGGCCACAAGACGGCCAAGCCTGCACGGCGGGTATCATCGGCCTATCGGCGTGTCGTTACGCTGGGGACTGGTGGCGACATAGAAACTACAGAAACTATGCGCGCCAAAGAGCGCCGCGCCGCTAGCTCATTTTTTTGGCAGTGACCATTCGACAGCGCCCGAAGCGTGTAGGAGGTGGCCATTTTAACGCTGACGGTGATATGGTAATAGTGTCATTCATTTGCACTTGATTCTAACGCACATACGATTTTTAGACCCATTTTATCAAGAAAAAGGTGCACGTTAGATTCGAGGAAATATGTAAGTATTCGAATTCACTTCCAGAATTTCGGTGTTCGCACAGCTCTATTTTCTACTATTACCTTATTTCCTCTTAGGCTGATCTATATTTCTGCATAAAAATTGCAGAGCTGGGTGAGGACCGAGTGTACCGCTACAATGAGTCCAAGTGTATTTCCTGGCTTACCAATAAGGTGAAGGCCGTTGCAGCAGCGCTCGAGTCAGCCGACATTCAGGTTGGCGCAGCGTGTGTCAGTGCTGCCTTGGTCAGGAGCAAGCGTGACACCAGGCCTACAAACGGTAACTATGTCGTCCTTTGCCTTTCTTTAAAGGGACCATTAAGGGTCATATGCATAACATTCATGCCACTGGATGAGAGAGCTGGGCTTGTCCATGCATTTCTGGTTAAAGTGCCCCTCACTAGGCCACATGTCAAATTTCGGTTATATGCTGGAAGTTCTTACGTGCATAGTAGGGAGTGTTCTACCACAAGCTTTTTTCAACTTTGTCCATTGTTGGCAGAGGTAAAAAGGTTTGAAGCGGCACAAAACCAGGATTTGATGAGGTGGAAGCCACTGACAGTATGACACCTTCGCTACTTACGGATCCTGTGGGGCGAAGTACATGCCTGTGGTCTTGCCTGTGCAGCTTGTCCCCTCTAGAAGGCAGCTGCCAGAAGCGCCACCTCCCTATTCGGGCACTCTTCGCAGGTGCCGTGTATCACCGCAAGCAGTACTATCACGTGTCAGTCGTAAGGATTGTGTGGTGCATGATATCATTCTCCCTTTCCTTGAGTGGGCTGTCATGAGAAGACGGGTAAACAATGTGCATTTTGAATATTTGAGCACCTTCCACCGCAGATCCAGTTCTTGGCAGACATAGCAATCTAGTTTTCTTAATTTACTGGGAGGTCTGCCATAAGTGACCTTTCATATTAACAATGTTTCACCAGTATGAATTCGTATTCTGAAGTCCGGGTATGCTTCAGTTTCAGCGAATTGGTAGCTGTAACAAAAGCGGCACACTAGCAGACGACACTAGGTGTTTGACTCGGACACCTTGCAACTTGGTCCGCAGAAAACTCAAGATGGTGTGAGATGCAATACAATGAGGGAAGGACTATTTCTTACCATGAAAGTGTGTTGTGCTGGGGTCCACCACGACCCCGTATACGTCACTACCTTAACGGATACGATGCAGTAAAGTGAACATGTCAGAACAATAAACAAAAATGCTCAGAAAAGCTTCTGTTGATGCGCTGAGAATCGAATTCACAGCCCCCGGCATCACGACGAAAGGTGCTTGGTGTGCTACCACTGCACTAACTCCAACACTCTCGATGCTGTACGAACACGCCTTCTTGCCTCGTCCGGCTCAGCACGCACGCATCCAGGCGCACATTGCCTGGAATGGTGCCGCCATCCAGGAGACGCAGAGTGAATCGCTGCAGCTTTACTTCGTCTCTCCTGGATGGCAGCACCATTCCAGGCGCATTCCAAAGTCCGCCTCGGTGAATGCATGCAGAGCCGCGTGCATGGCCGCGTTCGTACAGCATTCGAGCGTATATGCTGCGGATAGCACAGTGGTAAGGCACCGGTCACCTTTTTTCATGGGTGGCGTTTCCCTGCCGACTGCTCTTCGAGCATGATGGGAACAAGAAAACTGCTACGTTAGGTGCCAGAGCATAGCAACGACGTTGACAGGTCAATGTGGCACAAGTAAATATTGCAACGAAAGCAGGCATAACTGACGAAGACGACGTTCACTGTTAGTCTTGCGCTCGGGCTCCATCTTGTATGCCCACCTTTGGCCCGTTGTACATAGCCTGTAAATATATCGCCAAACGTCTTTTCTCCCGTAACATTTTGGTGGCGGTGTGGGTTTCCCAATCCTCAACGCAGCGGACGCTCATTGGCTGCACCTGCAATGCCAGCTCAAGGCGAGGACGAAAATGTTTCGGCCCGAATGCCAACCGTCCACCAACAGCACCTTAGCTACCTAGGAGCCCATATGTTTGTTCTCGCTACCAGAACTCTCCAGAATGGCGCACATTCGATGACAAGCCTATCTGCTTCTATTGTGGACGCACTGAACATATTTCCTTCCATTGTCACAATGTTTGGACATCGCAACCTTGGTTGAACTATCGAAGCACCCGACGTCCAAGTCCCCAATACCCGGTTTGTAATGAAGACAACATCGCTCCACCATCACAGCCAGCACGACCATACCGCTCCCCTTCACCATCGCAACAGCCTCGCTCATCACTGCGCCGTCGCTCTCCTACTCCCGCTGCTCCTCAGAAAACTGGTGGGTCGTAACACCGAGAGGTGAGCCTGCCATGATGACCCGACCCGGAATTCCTCTGCCCATTCTTCCTGGACATAACAAGCTCATTAACGTCAACGTAGACTGGTGTACCTGTAACTGCACTCATTGACACCGGTGCCCACATATCCGTTATGAACTCAAACCTCCGTGCTCGACTGAAAAATGGTCTTACTCTTGCTCCGATCCATGTAGTCCGCATAGCCGATGATACGAGCCCGGCTGTTTCTGGGTTATGTACCGCCCGTGTCACTGTTGCTGGATGCCATACTTCTGTTTTGTTTTACGTTTTTGAATCACTGCTCCCATGAAGTCATCTTAGGACTAAATTTCTTATCGGCACACTCGACTGTTATCGACTGCTCCGCGGGTGTTCAGCTCACTTTACCACGTGCCATTGAATCTCCAGATCCTACGCCGAGTTGGCTGTGTTCTGCCGATTACATTCGCTTACCACATCCAGTTGTGACTTGCATCGATGTCTGTTCAGACCCACCCATGGAGGACGGAGATTACATTGTGTCGCCTAACGCTGCCATGTTATGTTCCAAAATGTCATGTTCCCGTACTCAGTCATCAGTATCACCGACAGTGCCGCACGCCTACCTATTGTGAACTTCGGACTATGCCCTCAAGTGCTACCCCAGGGTATCTCTCTTGCGACCCTAGCCCCAGCCCACGACTGTCATGTTTCCGCCTTAGGTGATCCTTCGTCATCTCCTTCCGGTATTGATTCCGACTCCACGACTTTCGATGACATAACGAAGACGATCGCCACTGACCTTCCACCCGATCAGTTGATGCGCTGCGTTGTCTGCTCTTGTCATACCGGGACATTTTTTTGTTTGAATGACCGATCACTGGGTCAAACAACAGTCGTGAAGCATCAGGATTCACACTGGCGATGCCAAACCCAGACATCGACGTCCCTATCGTGTCTTCGCTACTGAACACCAAGTGATACAGAAGGAAGTTGACAAAATGCTTGCCTGTGACATTATCAAACCTTCCTCCAGCCCTCGGGCTTCTCCTGTCATACTTCTTAGAAAGAAGGGCAACAGCTGGCGCTTTCGTATTGACTACCGGAATCTTAACCAAGTAATGATAAAGGATGTGTACCCTTTACCTCGGATCGATGATGCCCTTGACTATCTCAGTGGCGCCAAGTATTTTTCTTCGATAGACCTTCGTTCTGGTTATTGGCAGATTTCAGTAGACGACATGGATCGCGGAAAGACTGCGTTCATTATGCCTGATGCCCTCTATCAATTTAAAGTGATGCCATTCGGGCTACGCAACGCTCCCGCTACATTCGAGCGAATGATGGATGCCCTTCTCCATGGCTTAAAGTGGTCAATCTGCCTACGCTACCTTGATGACGTTATTGTATTTTCGTCGACTTTCGACACACCTCAAACGTCTCTCTATGGTTCTTTCCGTATTCCGCGAGGCAGAACTTCAGCTCAGATTGACGAAATGTCATTTCGGCCGCCGGCAGCTTACTGTGCTCGGGCACCTTGTTGATTCTTCCGGCGTTCGTCCCGATCCTGAGAAAATTCGCGCCAGTCAAGGATTTCCCTGTGCCGACCTGCCCCAACGATGTTCGAAGCTTTGTAGGCCTCTGCTCCTAATTTGGCAGATTCGTGCACAATTTTGTTGACATCGCACGCCCTCTCACGGACTCTCTTAGGAAAGACGCGACTTTTGTCTGGGGGCCCTGAACAAGCAAGTGCATTCGCAGAGCTCACAATGCGACTCACGTCGCCACCAATATTCGGCCACTTTGATGCGTCCGCTCCCACGGAAGTTTGCACCGACGCTAGCGGCCACGGTATTGGCGCTGTTCTGGCACGACAGCGTGGCTGCGATCGTGTCATTGCATACGCGAGCCATCTTCTGTCAGCAGCAGAACGCAATTACTCATCACCGAGCGCAAATGCCTCGCCCTCGTTTGGGCAGTGGGTAAATTTCACCCTTACCTCTTCAGACGGCCTTTCACAGTAATCACCGATCACCACGCCCTAGGCTGGCTTTCGTCCTTAAAGGATCCAGCTCCAGCCTGCCACGGCGGTACCTACGGGTGCACATCATTCTGCCAGAACTTCTGGTGTGCAGCTATTGTGGCTGCATTGGTGTCCTGCCACATCCATAAGGCACATTGTTCTATTCCAGTGACTCTGCAAGTACACTACTTGTCGTGAGAGAAGTGTGTGGACATGTTCAAAGAAAAGAAAGTGCTTATCATAATGATGCATGCTGATCTCGCTTTCTGCCCCTTTTTCATGTCATCTTCATGCAAGTTTCAATGTGTTTGTTGGGACAAGAGATGAGAGGAGGCTTCATGCCTATGTGCTTGTTGGGACAAGAGATGAGAGGAGGCGCTCAAGGCTGCAACTCCACTCATACTTGACCAATTTGAAAAATTTTTTGTCCGTGTGGTTGCTGAGATAAGGTTCGAGGATTACGTGGAAAAGTGTTCCAGGGCTCCTCTAAAGTTTGTTGCTAAAAAAATAAAGATAAAAAGGGAACTTATTTTTCTCTGCTTAACGCTCACCAAATTGACCACGTTGTACTCTAAAGCAAGGCTTTTTCTGCTACAAGAGCCTATCCATCTGTGCCACCCCTGTATGCTTGTAAGAGCAGCAGGCACTGTCTGTATTTTTGTTTCTTCTGTGCATTTAGCCATATTGTGGTACAGGCAGCTGGTGTCATGAATTTCTTTCAACAGCACGCTTAGTGTCAATGCATATAGATGAGCTGTTTGTGTTAGTCGCATCACTGCTGTTACTATCCTCTTTCTGTCCTTTTTTTTTTCACTCACTAATTGTTGTTGAGTAGCTAGCCAGAACGTGTTGGATAGGGACAGTGTTCAGCTTTTCTTTGCCAGCATACCTCACTGAAGCATACAGTGCATCTTGGTCACGAGCTTCCTTCTGTCTGTCAATTTCAGACGACTACATGGTGACGGCACATTCCATAGTGGCTGACTATGTTCCTCCCGCCTTAGGCTTGCTGCTGAAGTCAGAACTTGGGTATGCAATTCTGTTACACTTTAGTACTTAAAATAAGTGGGATTCACCATGACCAAAGGTGTCACAATGTCAGCAGGGAAACACATTTGTTTAAAAAAGTTTTAAAAAAAGCATCCGGTAGTCATTCTTAAATTGATTGCTATAAAGGGAGGCAGGGAAAAGATAGAACCAGTGAGCTTTACTTTTGCATAAATGCTGTTGAGTTAAAGTCCATTCATGCTCATTATGACACCCTTTTTTATCATTGTCTACAAAGAACATACCACAGCATAACATTCTCCTCTGTGTCTAGGTTGCATATGTGCTCTCCCAAACCTGTAGGAGTCATTCTAGGTCACACGGTAACCTAGACACTTACGGCTAGTGCCATAATAAAATTTAGTGAAGTTGAATGAACAAAAGCCGTATTTTGGTTGTCCAGCATTGATTGAAGGCTCTAACATTCAACCACTTATGGGGCTAAAGTTCTTTATTGTTTGTATGAACTGGAGCCTCCTGTGTTCGTCAACCTTCCTCAGAATTTCAATTTTCTCCTTAAAAGAAAGGGCCTTCCGCTTCGGAGACACGTCAACGAATGCTTCGATCTTCCAGTACGTGCAGCAACTCTCAACCGTTACACACACGGCACTTTCAGTAGCAAAACATGTGTCTTTATGCACACCCACACATGAGAACACCAGTCTGCACTGCCCACACCACGTGAAAATACGCGGCATGCGCAACGTAGCCCTTAAAAAAAAGAAAAAATAACTGCAATACACCAGTGAGCTGCCAAGAAAGGGCTGACGTACGTAACCTGTCAGGCACGTGACTCGGCGTGGAAACAAGAAATATTGAATGGGAGGCCCCGCATTCCTTGTCATCACTCTCCTCCTCGCACGCTCGTTCCCCGAGCCAGTGTGTCGGAGAGGTTTTATCTTTCTCGTCGGCGGGGCGCAGCGTGGCCGTGGACAGGTTTGCTGCTTATGGGAAGGAGAGATTTCACTGCTTCTTTGTGCTGCTGGGGCAAAGAGGTGAAGGCAAGCAGGGTGTAAAAAAAACCACCGGCAGCTGTGGTGGCCACTCTCCCACTTTGAGTCAGCCGCTCACGTGAAGCATCATTTCGCGCGTTTGTATCATCCACAATGGCTGGGGAAACTGTTCGTATAACACCGAATGACGGTGCATATTATACAACGTAGTCCGTCCAAAACAACATTAAAAGTCGTATTATCGCGAAATTCGCATCAACTGTAATCATATCGAAATTCTACTGTAAATAAATAAATAACTTTCATTACCTTAATATTTTTATTCACTTGCTGCTTTTTTTCTTAGTTGCCAATCTACGTTCTACATTTGTCAGGAGGGTCCAGTTCATACAAATTGCCAGGAGGGTCCCCTGGCAATATTTCTTTGGGACCTCCTTCTCTATTATATTCATTTTGTACTTGTGTTATTGCATTGCTTTATTGAGTGAACCTTGAATTTTAAAATTAGCATGCTTGGAGGCCATGGTAAAGCAAACTGCTCTCCAGCCTTGCCACCGTACGGCGGCACAGAGTCGAACTATCCTCTTCCTTTCTAGCTTCCATATAAGTCTGTTATATTAGAGCAAAGTCCACAGTTTGTTTAAATTTTCAAATGCATTCAGTCGACGTCACTGAATAGTGCCTATACCAGCTTGTGCTGTCACATGGCTGTTCAGGGAGCTCAAGAATGCTACTATTTCGAACAGGCATTATTAAATGCACAACGAATATTGCATCGAAATATTTGGAATAGCATGTTGAGTGCTTATTGGAGCAGTAAAAGCTAAAACCAGGTAGTTCCATATTCTTTTCGTGACCCCTTAAGGTAGCGCTTCACCCTAAGCAGCAGGGCATGCATATTACCAGCACAGTAATGCTTTGCATAGGAGTAATCGCTCCTAGTGAAGTGTTTATACATACAGTTAAACCTGCTTATAACGAACCTCCATATAACAAATTCCTGGATATAACAAAGTTTTTCTATTCCCCGCCATTACTCCATAGAAGCACATGTATTTGAGACCTCTATGTAACGAAGTGCCACCGGGAGACCCCCTCGAAATAACGAATTTTCTCTGCTGACGGACCTAGAGATATTGCCCCAAATTTTGTCACTTTTGCGCGAGCAACAACCGGAAGCACCTCCTCCGCCGCGACGGAATGCGAAGCAACGGCAGTCGCGATTAGCGCGCTCGAAGGCACGGCGACTGCGAAGCGAGAGCATGTGTGCGTGTGTGCGTGTGCGAGGCGGGCCTGCATCCCTCAACTCTGCGATATTGCCACCGCATGCGTGTCCTCCCCCCCACTTCAAACCTGATGCAGCCGCTTGCTGCAGCTGGCCTAGCGCACCAAGCCGACACCCTCCTTTTCAAGTTGATGGTGCCGAGCCGTGCCGGCTTAAGATAGAAAGGGAAAAAAACGAGTTTTCTTTTTTTTCAACGTGCTGGCAGCGCCGCTCTTTGGTCACTGTCACTTCGATAACCTGACACTCCGTGACAGCGCTTGTTAGGCCTAGCTCGCGTGGTCGCGGGCAGGTGCGCCTCACGGGAAGCTTGCCCTTGACAACACAGGGATCAGGTGCAGAAGAAATCGCGCCCACGGGGTGATTCAAGGGCAGCACGCGTGAAATGATTAAGGAAAAGAGCTGGAGACAAACAGCGGTAAATTGGAGGTCACGGGCGCGCGTTCTGTGCAGACCGTCCCCAGCTGACAAACAGCCGTAGCAGCATTCTCCATCGCCTCGGAAATCCTATCCTCAGAGGGAGCACGCGCGACGCGCTGCTGCCGCGACCTTTTTCTTTCTTTTTTTTCTTCCCTACGCTCATTGGTCATTCGTTTCGTGCTCCTTCCTCCTCCACGGCGATTCGCTGCGCTCTTTTCGAGCAGCGCACTTCCTTTCTAAAGCCTGCTCGCTACCTCGATTGTCCACGGGATTTCCTGGCAGGTGCATTATAACCAGGGGGGGGGGTGTCTCTACAACCAGGGGGCGGGATGTGTATACATTAAGTTCTATGGGAGGGCAAACGGGGGTCAGAAAAAAACCGCATTATAGCCGGTTCTTCACTATAAGCTGTCACATAAGTGGTCTCAACCATAGATGTTTTCTCACCCAAAATAAATGTTTTCCGTGAGCTCTGCAGTCTGTTACCTTTCTGCTTACTTAAGCGTTTCTTTTTCGAATTTTCGTGCCAAACCTGCATATGACGAAATCCTCTTTATAACGAAGTTTTCCGGGAATTTGTCAAATTCGTTATATCCAGGTTTAACTGTAGTACTTCACATGATGCTCAACCATATTGCAAGCATCTTTTTTTTTCTTTCTTACACTTCCAATTGTCTTGTGTGGTCATTCGCACACTGCACAGCTTTTAAAGAGAATATACCGTGTCTTCTATCTACAAGGCATCTGTGTGTGTTGAGAGATATCCGGATGAATATAGTAAAAGTGCTCCCGTAAATGTTGTCACAGTTGTGTAAAACATTTCTTTCGTCTTGCTCACTTGCAGCCTCGACAAAAAATCTGCACCCGACAAGAAGGTAGAAACTCCAAGTTCGCCTCCACCTAAGGTATGGTTGCAGACTGCATGATATGTGTTATGCATGGTGATGGCCAGATGAAATGCAAACAAGAAAACTACATACTAGTAGGATAGGTTTTGCGAGTGGAAACTGAAGGGCGCTCTTAAGCCAGATCTGCGCCCCTGAAAAAGCATATAAGCCAAGTTCACGCTGGCATTATGTGTAATGGGAAAAGCAAGGAGGAAATGACACATTTGTGTTAATCCTCTACCTTGTCCTTGTTTTACCTCATGGCTAAAGCATGTCCTGAAGTAACTACCAACTAAACCAGCAAACAGTGTTGCTCTCCCCCATACTTACACTTTGTACTGCATTGTGACTGCAAAAGCTTCAGTGGAGGGAATCAAGGTGAGGAGGAGGAGGAGGAGGTTGCAGTGAAACTTTACTTCCCTTTATTCAGAACACCACTAGAGCAGTGGTCCTTAGACCTGAATGTCTAAAGGGATATAAAATAATGCAACAAATGGCGGGAAACACGTAGTAACTGAGAACAACCAAAGCACTGTTACGCAGATGATTGCACAACAATGCACAGGGAAATTGCACATTGTACAACACTTGCGTGACAGCACCACACCTGAGGTTGTGCAGTACTGTGGCCCGTGACAGCTTGTGGCCCCTACCCACTCTTAGTGTGCTTCACCGCAGGGCACTGCTGTACTGCGTCAAAGCTGGCTTCACCGCGGTACGCTAGTGTTATGTGGCAAAGTTGCACTGCAACGAAGTCGGCTTTGCCGCAGAACAGTTTCGCCTTGCGGTGAAGTGCACCAAGAGTGTGAAGGGGCTACGAGCTGTGAGAGGGCGGCACCTTTTGCCCCTTAATTATGCATACGGGCATGCGCCATGTAATTATGAGTACCAACATGATAGCTGACGTCAGGGAGGGAACCTGCACATGTCTGAACGCTTGACTGGCAGTCATTTCAAGCTTTCTGTGACGCCTCACGCCTGAGAGCAGTAGATGAGGAAGTACGCAGGATTCTTTTTTTGTTTTATTTTTGTGTTCGAATATTTCGGGTAGTAAATGTAACTTCCAAATCAAATCTCATACTAAGTTATTCAAATTGATTATTCAAAATTTCAAATACTTGGACACAGTTAAAAATTAGTCAAGGCCAAACTTAGTGAACAGGCCTTAACAATGACTTTTTTCAGTGGTTGCGGGTCTTGCACACCTCCCAAAGTGGCTTCCTGCACCTCGAGAACCACTGGTGTAGGGTATACAGAGCACCAGCCCAGGCGAACAAACCAGCTTTGAGAGACATATAGCAAGGCTCAGCCACATATGTCTAGAAAACGAACGTTTTATTACAGTTGACCTAACTAAGCACTTATTGTACAGAAACCAATTGTACGTTGTTCACAAACTTTACACAGATGCAGGAAAGTTTGACCTACACCAAAACACTCCAGCCACACCATGGGAACACAGTAGCAACAATGCCTATTCTAAATACTAAATTCTCGAGTGCACTACGAAATGTGAACAACATTCACAGAAAATACTATCCTGTTCATTGAATTTTTTACATCATGTTCTCACCACAAACTTTAAAAGGTACTTCCATAACCCTTACCTATTATACAACAGTTTACCCAGCCTACCTTTTCTCTTTTCCTTGCTGTTATGAACCATCATTTTTCTAACCTGTGCCTCTGTGTGATAATTATATACACCTTTTTACACTTTTATACCTACCATTTTCAAACGACCAATTCGATAAGAGTTTCCTTACACCGACCTCTTCTTTTCTGCAGAAACAAAAGACTGAACAAGTGGAGCCACTGGAGGACTACAGCCAAGGAACGCCAAAGAACGGCCTTTTCAAACCAGCCAAGGTATGTAACGTCTGGGTGCATTCACATCTCCAGCTGAAAGCACATTGCTGACCATACAAAGAAGGCAGTGTGGGGCGCTAACACACGGGTTGCTTGTGCATGCGTCGATCGTGGTTGGATAATGGTGGCTAGCTTTGCCCACAGTTGCCATGTTATTTTTTACATTGAAACGACCCGTGCGCATGTTTTATGTCTGAATAATTGAATGTGCTTCATTACGATGTTGCAGATTTCAGTCACCACTATGTAAGCAGTCATTGTAACTCGGTTATGTCGCAAGATGCGCCACATGCCGTATTTGCACGTAAATAACGCGACCTCGAATATAACGCGAGGGGGGTACTTTCGGCCTCAACGAAAAAAAAAAAAGTGTATTACGATTATAGCGGGAAGTGATGCAACTGTAAACAGCAATCAAAAGGCGGTCACCCGCAAAGCTTTATTGACGTTTGCAGCCGTCGGAAAATGTCCGATTACTCTTCCTCGCTGCTCGAGTCCTTGTCGCTGTCGGCAAAAACTGCGTCGTCGTCCGTGCCGTCCATACTGTTCGAGAGGCAGCACTTCAGGAATGCCCGCGACACTATTTCTGACGGCAAAGCCTCCCAAGCATTGTTTATCCACCGTGCCACATCGCTCACTGATGCTCGCTTCATTCGACCAGACGGCGTCAGCGGGCGATTGCTAGCCTCCAGCCACTGCTTGTATTCCCGTCGTACGAGGTCCTTGAAGGGCTTATTGATGCAGACATCCAGTGGCTGGAGCTGCAATGTCATTCCTCCGGGAATGACAAGGTCAGTGTTGGACTTGGCGAGCGCTTCCTTGACCTCATCAGTCAAGTGGCCTTTAAAGGCGTCCAACACAAGCATTGATCGAGTGTTGAGGAGCGCACGGGGACGTCTTCCCCACACGACACGGATCCACTCCTTCATCATGCTGCTGTCCATCCAGCCCTTTTCGTTGCACCTGATGAACATTCGGGGCGGGAATGTCTCATTTTTAGGGAGCGTCTTTCTTTTAAATATAAGAAAAGGGGGCAGCTTATGCCCGTCCGCTGTGCACGCCAACACCACCGTGACCCTGGTCTTCTCGTTACCCGTTGTGTGAACACGTACCTCCTTGGTGCCGAGTTCGTCAATCACGTAGGCTGCCGGAATGTCCAAAAAGATCGGAGTCTCGTCCGCATTTCCGATCTGGCCTATGGGGTACTGCCTTTCTCTTCTCATCTTCATCACATAGCGTTGGAACTCGATGAGCTTCTCCTCGTACTCGGTCGGGAGCTTCTGGCAAATTGAAGTTCTTCGGCGAAGCGAGAATCCAGCGCGACGCATAAACTTCTGCACCCACGAGCGACTGGCCTTAAAGCTGTCATGAGGCACACCGGCCTCACGTCAAGCTCCCTTGCCTTTATCTGAACAAGTTCAGCGTTAACAGAGAGAAACTGGCCGCGACGTTGGCGGATGAATTCTGCCAGGTCCTCCTCGATTTTCGGGAAACGGCCCGTCTTGGGCCCACGGAACGCCTTACGAGTCGGTGCGGCTTGAAAAATGCGGTCACGGCACTTCCTCCAGCCTCGAACGGTTGACTCGGTCAGTCCGAGATGACGTGCCGCACTTGAATTTCCCCTCTCTTCGGCCAGCAAGATCGCCCGTTTTTAAACGCGGCGGTATACTGATTACGCCGGTTCATTTTGACAGCCAATGTTGAAGCAAGCGCGAGCGCAGCACAACGCGGAGCGACAATGCCTCAACGAGCGACTACCGAAGCGCGAAGCCTATTCAGCAATGGTTGTTATCCACGATATGTCACAGTTGCCCCCATGACGCTAGCAGCGCTAGCGGCACGATGCGATGGACGCAGCATATCCTAGTAGCGCGTGCGTCGACTGCGACATGCGCGAGCGTTTTCGTACTGGCGCTCAGTGGGGCTGGTGGGGCTCCGAGATGCCCGGCAGGCGTCGGCGCCGCGGTGCCTTCCCATGCCCGTTAACTGGAAGCGCAAGTCGGAATAAAATGTGCTACATGGCGCGACAAACCTGCCAAGTTCAAGGAACGTGCGACGCGTGTTTCAAGGATGAAGATTTTTAAAGAGGGGGAAAAAAAAAGAGAGAGTTAGAAGTTCGCGCTATATTTGTGTGATGAACCTGAATATAACGCGAGGCGCCTTTCTAACTCGCAAATTATTGGAAAAAAATTCGCGTTATATTCGTGCAAATACGGTAATATTTTGTGGGTTAGTAGCGGTAGCGGTAGGTTAAGTGTAATGGGCTCCACAAAATTGAGCTATACAATACTTAAAACTTTACAAAGCTGTGAATTCGTTGAAGAACACTTCTGTCTGCATTACACATGTTAATTCTCATGGCATTTGCTGGGAATTCATGCTACTCACCAGCGATTTGAGGATAATTTTGTTCAGCTTCAGGATTATGTGACTTCAAGTTGCATCTGCAATCCAAGTGGTGACGTCGTTTTCGCGCTCATCAAGATCGCTTGCAATGTACACTAGAATGTCGTTATAAAGACACTTTTACGAGAAACACTTGGTTATAAGAGCTGTTCGAAAATGGTTTGGTGGGTTTCCCTATATTTGCCATGTTAGCAATATTCATAAGGGAGACATGTTTACAAGAGACAACCCTGTTATCAAGGACAACTTTTCAGGGCCCCTAGAGTAATTTCATCACTATTTAAGAAGAGACACAACCTGGACGTGTTCACCTCGTGGACCTCCTGTGTTTTTAGAGCTTAAGATTGTGCAGTCCTCTCAGAAGTAAATTGTGGACATCTTCATGAGGATGAACTAGAAAAGGAGGAGGATAATGTGACATTGCAAAGCAGAAAATGTCTACAGTTGAAGGTACCCAACTATGGTACAGTCAAACCTCGTTAATACGTACCCGCTTAATGTGTAACTCCGGTTTAAACGTAGTCGCGAAGATTCCCCCACCTAGTCCCCATTGAACCCCATGTATTGGCTGACCGCTTAAGCCGTAGTCGCTTGTTGCAGTACATACGGTTAGTACGTACCATTTTCTTGTTTTTATATGTTCACATGCAGCAAAATTTCACTTGCGCAGACGTTCGATTCACGAGCGGCGACGACCGGACTAAAATTGTCAGCGATAGTGACATCAAAACATGGCCACGTTGACGTATTTTCTGTTCGTATGGCTGTTGCCGATCGAAGCGCGCAAAAGTATGGCCTTTGAGATTGGTAAACTGCAGCGACAGTGACGTCAAAACATGGCCACGTTGACGTATTTTTTGTTGTTACGGCTGTTGCCGATCGAAGTGCGCAAAAGTATGGCCTTCGAGATTGGTAAACTGCAGCGATAGTGACGTCAAAACATGGCCGCGTTGACGTATTTTCCGTTCGACGGCTGTTGCTTATCAAAGCGCGCAAAAGCATGGCCTTCGAGATCGCCACGTTGACGTATTTTTTGTTTGTATGGCCTACGAGATTGGTTTTTGTTAGTCCGCAGCGGCTGACGGTAGGGGAATTCGCTGTCACAACTCCGCCACGTTTCCTCTTTTTTTTTTTCTTTTCTTTCATTCTCCCATGTCCGCCGGTGGTGTTTTGCGCAGTGGTGTATTCTTTAACAACGGTCTTTTGCACGGCGTATTTTTTTATTGTTTGGTGCGCGTGTTGTGCGATTTAATTCGCACGTGAGGACTGCTATGCCGAAGCATCGCGTTTTGAGTGTTAAGGAAAAACTGGAAATCATTCGCACCATTGAAAATGG
Organism: Hyalomma asiaticum; assembly: GCA_013339685.2. Taxonomy (NCBI): domain Eukaryota; kingdom Metazoa; phylum Arthropoda; class Arachnida; order Ixodida; family Ixodidae; genus Hyalomma; species Hyalomma asiaticum. The sequence continues at coordinate 33,511,275 of CM023482.1, forward strand.
AGCGAAGAAATCTGCGGTAGCCCGTGAAAAGGACTTGCCTCCGACGACTGTGTGCGGGATATGAAACGCTCGCGAAAAGTTGAGGGGCGGCACAGGCAGCAATCTGAAGAGGTGCTGCATCAGAGACTCTGCGTTTCCCGAAGTGGAAAAGGCCCTGCTTCTTTGGTTAAAGAAGGCGCGGAGCATGAACCTGCCTGTCACTGGACCGCTTCGTACTGAGAAAGCGCTAACTTTCGCAGCTCAACTGAATTGCACAGGTTTTGATGCCGTTGCAAAACCTGTGCAATTCAGTTGAGTTGAGATGCCGTCGTCGCGGCGAGGCCACCACGGTGGCAAGTGAAAATAAGATTTTTTTGCTGCCTGCCCTTGAATAAAGCTTGCGTGCCTGTGTGTGCGTGAGTGTGTTTATGGGGTTCGTGACGTTCATTTTTGGCTGGTTAGTAGCCGCTAAACCGGCACTGACGGTTAATTCGTACATCGCTTAGTGCGTACCCAAACGTCATTCCCGGCCAACTACGTATTAACGAGGTTTGACTGTACTCAGCTGCTGATCCGAAGGTCACGGGATCGAATCTCGGCCACGGTGGCTGCGCTTTGATGGAGGCAAAATGTTGAGGGCCATATATTGCGAGATGTCATTGCACGTTAAAGAACCCTGGGTGGTCGTAATTTCCGGAGACCTCCACTACGGCATCTCTCATAATCATAGCTGGTTTTGGGACATGAAACCCCAGAAATCAATCAAGGTGACGAACATCTAGAATGCTTCAAAGGTAGCACAGGCAACAAGGAGGCTCACAAAAAGAAGTGCTTTACTTCCAAAGTTGGGAAGGAAGCTAATACAATCTGCAGTCTAAAAAAAACAAACTGTACTGCTTTAAGCCACGCTGGGTGATTTCATGTGGACGTCTTTAAACAGACTTTGGTGATGATACCTAACAGAGTGGTCTAGTGCGGTTCCTCAGTGTTTTTTCTTTTAATTATTGCTTACAAGAGACCTTGGTTAGAAGGGACATGTTTCCTAGTTCCCTTGAGCATCTCTTATGAGGATTCACTGTACTAGCTTAGCTGGCAACATCCACGTCCTAAGTGATCAAAATGCTTCAAACATAGGTGAGGGGAGCATTAGTACTACCACCTCTGCAGTTAGCTGTTTTCAGCAAATGTCAGACGACAACAACAAAAGCACCAAGTCCGGCACTGGTGTCAGCCGTGTGAGCCACGGTTGTAGGGAACTACATTGCAGACTGCACGATCCAATGTGCTAAGCCCCTCTCCCATGCATTGTAGCCAAGGGGCAGAGAATTGAGCCACCCAATTATGTGCTGATATGTACGCCACCCACTGCATCTGTACGGTGCTGCCCTCACATGCTTATGGTTTTTTTTCTGGATACTCTGGCTGCCCCTCTCCATTGCATGACACATGGTTTGAAAGATGCATTCAGGGTACTTTTGTGATATGTGACCATTTGACCATGGCACCTACACGCATTCACACTTTTCTCAGTTTTCTCTTGCAGAAGCAGTGAAACTTCATTATGTGGAAGATGCAGCACACTTCATCATTTTGAAGTCAAATATGTTTTTATTTACATCATTTAACAAAAAAGTAGATAGTTAGTTTGTTGTACTGAAATTCATGATTTTGAGGTGTGGCTGTTGTGCGAGGTCAAAGTATCTAATCTATGCTTCATGCTCTTTGCCATGCTTCTTTAGTATAATGCCCTGTATACAGTAGAACCCCGCTGTTACGTTCCTGGCTGCTGCGTTTTCCTGGCTGTTACGTTGTTTTGGGCCAGTCCTGGCATACCTCCCATAGGATTCAATGCATTAGGAACCCCGTTGTTACGTCGCAGTGTGGGAACATTCCCGTATGTTACGTTGCAAATCGAGACTCCAAGCTGCCACTGCCGACGGCAATATTGACTTTTCACGTAGCTTGACTTGGCTTGACTGTATTAGCTGCACTATGGGCGACGCCCATTACGTTTCCGGGTTCCCGCCAGCAAAATTATGCAACAGCTGTGCAAACTGTTTGTGACGGAATTGCGTACAATGATTACGTTTCCATCGATGATGCCGTTGTCACCTCCGAGGTTTTCTCTGTCGACTAAATCATAGCCGAGTGTGCCGATGCGGGCACTGAAAGCGCTAGCACTGAAATAAAATTGTATGCCGATCACCACTTCTCTCATTTTTCCATTTCTCGCGTTTCTCGGCTCTTACGTTTCCTGGCTTTTACGTTTATTTTCTACGGTCCCGTGAAAAACGTATCAGCGGGGTTCTACTGTATAAGTGATGCTATTGGATATGCTTAATATTTAGTTTCTTTTCCTTTTTTTTCTTTTTTTTTTTAGTGAGAGAAATGCATTTCACTATAATAAGTTTTGACTGTACAAGACTGAATTGACTTGATGATTGAATACTAACTGTTCTTGTAGCTGGCCAACAAATTCCTTTTCTTTTTTTCTTTCTTTGCAACCTACATCTTGTGTCAACCTACATCTTGTGTCTCATTGCAGACACCAAAGTTGACAGCCAGCCAGAAAAAACTGCAGAAAGTGGATAAGACGGGCATGAAAAGCATTTCAAGCTTTTTTGCCAAGAAATGAACGGACCATCTCCAGTGCTTGCTTATTGAGAGTCGTGCAAGGCCTGTCTGACCAACAAAAGACACAGTCTCCTGCTGTTCTCCAACACTGACCAGCTAACGCTCCTGTCAGCTTTGAACGCCTAGCAGTCCAAGATGGGCGTTCCCTCCAGTTCCTGGCCACACGGCTGCGATCACTACGACTAGGAGCTGATTTGTATAGATTACCATCGAGTCACTTGTTGTAAGCCTTGTTTACTGCCGTCACCTTTCATGAAGAGCGTGCTGCTATTTGACAGCATGATGTTCCTGTGCAAGTGTGTTGTATCCTTCATTTTTCCCCTGTATAAATTTGTTGTACATGTGTTACCAAACCCATCTACTGCATTATGTTTCAATAAAATAGAAATGTGCCAATTCAAGCCGACGAGCAGCTGTCCCAATATTTAACCCACTGTAACAGCTCAGCGGCTGGCTGTTAGCTTGTGAGGTTTGAGGTCGCGGGATTGAATCCCAGCCATGGCAGCCACATTTCATTGGAGGCGTAATGCAAAGAGACATCTGCATACTTGGATGCACGTTAAAAAAACCCGGAAGTTCGAAATTGCTCCCGAATCCTCCACTACGGGGCATGCGTCATATTCATAGCCAGTTTTGCATATGCAAAACCCCATCAATTAATGTTATTTGTCCTAATATTGTCTCTGTGGGATGCCTAGTAAGCACTGTTTGCTGTGACACGGCCGTTACATACGAAACGCACGGTGCAGCCTGCCACGTCGCGCCACTGTCAATGGGAGAGGGTGTCTCGACCAGGTTTACAGTCGCAGCCGCTAGGGCACCACTGTTCCGGGACACATCACGCCGGGCTTGCCGGCACCCGGCCGGAGTGAGCAAGGCAGGCGTTGGCTCGAGATTGAGCTAGAAATAGCTATATATTGGGCTATCTCCTTGTTTTTGTATTTTGTTGCTTTTTTTTACATTAGCAATTTAGCTGGCTTTTAATATTCCTTGCATTAGCTCCATCCAAGCACTTGTTTGCGGTGCCTCAAGATCGCTTTGAATGAAACGTACCAGAGTAAAAATAGCTCTCTTTCCTTTATTCTCTCTGCAGTCTTTTCCATGTCCTCACGCATGCTTTTAACGATGCACTGCTGAACATGATTCATATGTCCACATCCTTCACTGGATAGTTATGGTGATTGGTAGTAAAGAATTCAATAACAAATTCCTTTTTCATTACAAAGTACATTACCGGGTGTCGCGTGACTGCTGAGGCATTCCCCCTGTTGATGGGCATTTTTCTGTTATGTAAATACAAAGGGCAAATGGATGTACCAGTGAAATGGCTTAATAAACATATGCGGTCCAAGCATATGCATAAAGCACTTGCGAATATGATGCCTTACAGGCTCATACCTCTAAAGCATGCCGATGCCGTAATGAGTGAAGATACGAATTATATAGAAGATTCTTGTAGCCTTGTTTCCGAAATTCTGTTTGTGACTGGAATTTACACTGTCATCAGTCAATTTTTCAGGACGGGTGTCCACCAGCAACATGCGCGATTTTACTTGTGGTTATTATTATTATTATTTTGTGCATGCATCTGCCATCATCTAACTGTACGAATCTTGGATAGTAGTTGCAAAGCACAATCTACCATTTTACACAAGCTTGACTAGTTTCCAAAATGTGCGTTGGATGTGATCCAAAGTTGTGCTCTAGATATTCATTTTAAAGAATAAGAGCATTTACTATTACTACTTGATATTTCTCTCCGTGGAGTTTTCTTTCCATTGGCTGCGATCCCTGCATCTCAGTGTGAATTAACGAGAAAGAAAATCAACAACCAGCAAGCGGTATTTCCTCTTCATTTCGGCTATGCACACCTTTGGTTGTGCACTTACAAGTAGACGGCACACTTGAGGACGTGGGCGGCTCGCTACAAAAGACAGCGTTTTCGAAAGCAGCGTAGCTTGATTGATTGATTTGATTGATTTGTAGGGTTTAACGTCCCAAAACCAGCTCTGATTATGAGAGGCGCCGTAGTGGAGGTCCCCAGAAATTTCGACCACCTGGGGTTCTTTATCGTGCACTGACATCGCACAGCACACGGGTCTCAACATTTTGCCTCCATCGAAATGCGGGCGCCGCGGCCGGGATTGGATCCCGCGACCTTCGGATCAGCAGCCGAGTACCATAACCACTAGACTACCGTGGTGGGCCAAGCAGCATAGCTTACTTCCCATCTTTGTGCGCATCTTTCGTATTCTTTCGTACCCCACTGACATGGTGGAATAGGTAAGACCAGTGCAACGTACAGCTTTGGGATGCTTTTCCAAGGAGGAGGAGGAGGAGGGGGGCATTAACTACCGTATTTACTCGATTCTAAGCACCCCCTTTTTTTCACGATCACGATTCTAAAAGTTAGGGGGGTTGCTTCGATTCGAGAAATCGAAAAGATGACCGCACGGCCCAACCCTTTTTCGCGGCAATATTTCAACGAGATGGGTGTGAGAAATCACATTTTATTTCGAAAATAGTAAAAAAAATAAGTGCAGGCAGTGGACCCACCACTTGTGTCTGCGGTCAGTCACTCTCACTGCCGCTGGAGTCCGTTGCACCACCCAGCTGTGGCTAGCACGGAACACCACGCGGGGAATATCCATTCTCTTCGCAATCTCCATCGCTTTCGTCTGGATCGCATCGGCAGTCACAGTGAAGCCCGTCTCTTTCGCTGCGAACAAAAGCACCGACCTCGTCTTCAAGTAGCGGATGTCGGCACTTGCGCGGTCCCGTGAACTTTTTACGTGTCGCGGCGCCCTTAAATATCTGGTCCCGCTGCTTCCTCCACCTGACGATGCAGGCTCTATCCACGTGGAATTCTGCTGCAGCACTGTGGTTGCCATTGTCTTCAGCAAACACGATTGCAGCTTGCTTGAACTTCAAGTTGTAGGAAGCCTCGCACTCATACTGACCGCCGTTGGGATTATCCAACAAACAACTGACAAAGCAACGCGCGCCCATCTGCGACTCGGCGCCCACGATGCCAGCGCGACCTGTCCGGAATTGCCGAGCGCCGCCGACTTCTGTGCCGCCATCTCTTGTCTGAACGTAGCAAAACAAGACATGGCTTCCGAGATTGACGGCGAGAAAGCGCGCATGGCGGCATTATTGACTGCGCTATGCTCGCAGAAAAAGAAAAAAAAAAGAGGGCTGCTTAGATTCGCAAGCAAACTTTTTTCCCAATATTTTCCGTCGAAAACCGGGGGGGTGCTTAGAATCGGGGGGTGCTTACAATCGCGAAAATACGGTAATAGATTCTGTACGTAGATGCTGTGTGCTCCCTGAAGGGCTGTAGAACCACAAGTCTACAATGTTTGGTAAACAAAAGCGCCTCCATGCCCAGTTGTCTGCTGCAGATATGACAAACTTTTGACAAGTTCATCCATATTTGCTTTTGGTGTCTGGTTATTGACTGGTTATATTGTACATACAGGCAGTCAAAATTTATTCTTGTGTGTGAGGGGGGAGGTGAATTTGAGGCCGAGCGGCGACGGAAGGACTACCAGGAACACTGGGAATAAAATGAGGGAAAACTGGGGGGGGGGGGAATGGGCCATCACTTAGTGCTTTGTCTCTATGGTAAATGTAACGAAAAATCAGTCACAATTCGAATAATGATGAGTTCAAGTGAGTTTTAGTACTATTTGGGAAATGAGAAAAGTTGTTACTGGCAGAGTTTTATTTAGTATATACACGTAAAAATGTGTTTACAAGAAGTTCACAAGCACTGGTAAAATATTTGACAGAAACTCTATTCCCTCCTCCTGAAAGAGTAAGCAAATCTTTACTGTGCGCCTCACTATCTTCTCTGTGCCCATGTGCATTTGTGTATCCATACCATATAAAAGCACCTCAGTGGAAGTGGGCCACCTGGACATGCATTGCACATGCAGCAGTTAAAAATTGAATTGAGCTGTCAAAAAAATCCACGCATATCCACGGAGTGAATGATGATGAGTGGGCGTAGCTCCGGAGGTTCATCATAGATAGTGCCGAGTTCCGGATTAATTTAGTTAACGCGCACGCTACGAATCCTTATGGTTTAACTACGCACAAGTGAAATCTCCCACCGGTTCTCCAGCGCGAGCAGTCGGTATTTTTCAATCAGGAAACTTGCTAGAAGACGCTGCCTGCGTCAAGCTTGTCTCTCGCGGGCGAGGGCGCGTTCTCCTTCTTTGCGAGCTGGTAGCGCGTTCATCGAAGAAAAAGAGAGTTTCCATAGTCAACGCGCCGGGAGGCACGCGCCGAGGGTGCGCCTCCCACACATAGCATCATTCATTTCTTTGAAGGTAACGCGCTACTACAACGGACGGACAGACCTAAACCTTAAGGAGCTTCGCCTCTAAAAAAGAAAATTCCGCACCTGTGACAACGTGTTGTCATCTGAGGTGTTTGTTATGGACACCTTTAATGAGGAGCAAGTCAAAATTCTACATGTAATGTGCGACTATAAAGTGCGTTTCTTCGGTTTGATAACAGTAAGGCGGCTATGGAGGCACTTCTCCATTAGTAGCCGTCCCTGAAGAGTTGCGCACATGGATAACTAGGCCGGAGACACGGTTTCGGTGGTATGCAGCATGGCACACCATGTGTGTGGTATGTAGCAGCCATGGCTGTGATCTTTAATATTGACAACAGTGTTTTCATTATGGCGAGATGACACTACCTTACCACAATTTCCAATGTGAATGTGGCATACTTACTGGTGATCACTGTCAAAGATATTGTCCGCAGACTTGTGAGTTCTTTCAGATTGCCAGCTTACCAGAGAACAACGTGCAAGTGGCTGGGATTTTTGCAGCAAATGGTGAGGTAGATAGAGCCTAACCTCACAGGAGGTCAATCTTAGGCTCGACCAATGACTCTTAGTGAACCCAACTGCTTGGCTAGCTTGGCGAATAAGTTGAGCAAGAAAAGTAGTGCTAAGGACGACAACTGTCAGTTACCTGATGCTCCTTTGATACTAGGTGCCTTAATCAAAGTATGACTCAAACAATTTTCTAATGTTTTGTCTCTGCTGCCCACACAAATTCACAAAAAATTGGAGGATGGTAAGCTTCGCCTTTAAGGTGTGTCACCACCTTTTTCAAAAATTTTTTAAATTTTGACCCTTAAATTTTTATTTCATATTGACCTTATACAGCACCGTTTTATATGACATTCAAAAGCAAAAAAAGAGTGAAAAATGTTATGCTGGCATTTGTTATTGATTAAAAATTGCCCAAACTCGGCTCTGACGCCATCATTCCTAACTAGCGAATGGACTGCAGGAATTGTAAACTTTTTGACACGGAGGTAGCCAACTAACCAGACTGTGAAACAGACTAGGATCTTTGTCATCCGATGATGGGAAATCAAGTTATATCAAAAATACCAAAGAAAACAAAAAATGTGTCATTTTTTTTCCTACATTCCTTTACATAAAACATGATTACATCAAAACTTACCATTTGTTTTCATTAATCCTAGTTCATTGCACAGGCTAGTAATAAAGGAATGAGCACGCAAAGTTTCATTGGAAAATATTCAGTCATTTTGATGTTGTAACTGTCTGCGCAACACGAAAGTGCCAGAAATCAAGTTTTGAGAAAAACAATCCTTGTTTTTCAATCCTTGTAGAAACAAGATCACCACGCCCAAGGAAGTTAAAATCCATCAGGTTCACAGCTAGGGCCCTCCTTAGCTGCCACGAGCTCTCTTTTGGCTTTTGTTGCTGCCCGTCTTTTCTTGTGGAGATGTTTTGCCTCACCAGTTGATTGACTCTGGGCCTCCTTCACACGGTACTGGTCACTGGTGCAACACGCTACAAGAGTGTGGTGGCCAGGTTCGATGCCTGCTTACTTCATAATATCTACTGCACTTCTGCTGCCATCATTTAAGTGGCACACAGCATCATACACAGGGTGTCTACCAAGTTGACATTGCTAAATTCCCTGAGATTTCCAGGTTTTCCCTGAGTATTTTTGCGAAATTCCCTGAGTGGCACATAACTTTCTTCATGTCGATGCGGGTAGGCACCATGTCACCCAATGTCATTACTAATAAGGATTTTGAGCTCTTTCAGGGTCAAATAAAAAAAACCAAAAAAACCAAGCAAACAAAAAGAAATAAGCTTTCCCAGACGGTCAATTTGTGAAATTGCGGATTTTGAATGTACGAAATGCGTAAGGTCCGAAAAACATTGTTTAAAAAAAAAAAAGAATCAGGAGCGATATTTTCGTGTCAGCATCACTTAAACCGTATTTACTCTAATCTATTGCACGCTTCTTTTTCTATAAAACGGGTCCAAAAATCATATGCGAACGAGTGCAAACGAACGACGCCGTTACCATACCGAGGCGCGTAGGAAAATGGCCGCCTCCTACGCGCTTCGGGCGCTGCCGAACGGTTACTGCCGAAAAAACAAACTAGCGGCGCGGCGGTCTTTTGCGTGCATAGTTTCTATGTCGCCGTCGGTCCCCCACGCAGCGTTGCCACGACGCACATTACGCGTAGGCCGTTGACAATCGCCGCGCTAGCTTGGCCATTTTGCGGCCAACCGAAGTCTGAGATGCCCAGCGGCGCGAACTTTCAATAGCGTTTGCGGGTGGCCGTAACGGGAGAATAGATGTTTCCCATCGCCATACGCAAAACGGCTCATCACCGCATTTCTCCCTCGTATCCGTGCTGAGGCAGAGCCTCTCAGCCGTGCGCGCTGCTTGACGTCCGAGATTGCCGCGATGCAATCTCAGAGATCGCGCCCCGACCATGCTTAGGCTTAGCTGCGCCAGCTTCCGCAGCACGCATGGCAGCATGCGGTAGCAGGCGTGAGGGAACTGCGATTGCACGGAGGAGTGCACCACTGCGAGCTTGCACGCGGCTGCGCGCGGCAACGTGCGGAAGTTTCGTCGAGACGCAGGAGCTATGAATCGGCGCGCCGAACGTCTTCGAGACGCCGCGGATCAACTACTGCAGTAGTTTAAAGTTAGCGGTGCTTTTATTATGCGAGTGCGTTCATTACGCGAGTACGGCATCTGGTTTTATTAATGTGAAAAGGTTGATTACTAAGCTCTCCCTTTTTCCTGTGTCCCGAAAAATAGGTGTGCACTACAATCGATATTTGACCTTCTTTTTGTCGCGGGAAACTGGTGCGCGTTACAATCGAGGGCGCGGTAAAATCGAGCAAATACTGCAAATTGTTCAATAGTATTTTAGTACGTGGTGTTCCTTGAAAAACGGCTCTACGCACAGCGCCTTATCGCAGTTGCGCACATAAAACGCACCTCTGTTCTCATCTTGGAGCAACCAGCAGCTGTGTTGGCACACACACGGCATCTTCTCAGCGTGTGGCTGCCTTGGGCAGAATAAACTCGGTAATTAAGAACAGCAAGAATCCCTCGTAAGAGTAAATAAATGATTGATTTGTAGGGTTTTATGTCACAAAACCAGCTATGATTATGAGAGGCCGTAGTGGAGAACTCCGTAAATTTTGACTTCCCGAGATTTCTTAACTGACGTCGTACAGTACACGGTCCTAAAACATTTCGCCTCCATCGAGATGCATCCGCCGCGGCCGGGATTCGATCCAACGATTCTCGGATCATAAGCGTCGATAATAAACAAGCTGAAAGCTACGCCAATAAAGATGAAAATCAACTTCCGCCGCCTCTAGAAAGGGGTGCCGTGCCGACGAAGATAATTAAACATCAAGTTTCACGCGCCTCCGCTGCAATCACGCTGAGAAACCGAAACCACGAAATGGCGTTGCCCAGCGGCGTTGCACAGACCGCACGACGCGTCACGCGTCATCGCGTGGCGTGTAGAATCGGCGCCGCGTCTTGTCCCTATGGAGAGGGCGCGCAGCTTCGTGTAGCCGCGCGTCCTCTACCTCCACACAGTCTTTTCCGTAATATTTGTGGAAAAGACTGCTTGCAAGCAAACGCACAATATAGCAATGCTCGGCGCACACACGGGATGTGTGTGCGCCGTAGCGCGTCCAGATACATACAGCGGACTTTACATAGAACAAGACGCGACAAGCAAAGCCAATAATAAAAAAGCAGCCGATTCGCGCGACGAAGAGCGATAAGGAAAAAAAAAAGGGGGGGGGGGGGGGCACTCTTCCCTTCAATTGCTGCGAGTTGCGCTATAAACTCAATCGCAAGGTGCATTGTTAGAGCCAGCGTTACCGCGACTTTCCTACTTGAGCTGATTTTCCCTGAAAGCCCAAATTCCCTGAGTTTTCCCTGAGATTTTCCAGACTGATCATATTCCCTGAGATTTCCCGGTTTTCCCGGTTGGTAGACACGCTGTCACATAAACCAAAAAGTAGGATGGCCAGGCTCACACGGATATCTTTGGGAACCCGTTGCCAAATCATACCGTTGGAAATCTTATTGGCATTTTACATTTTTCCGCGCAGAGATGATAGGGTCTCCCTAACTATAATCCTTACAGTAGAGGTTCTTTTAGCGGTACTTCACAATTGTTCTCCAAGTTCCCAAGCTTTATAGCACTCGCTGATACATTCACGTCCGTATGGTCTTATGTCGGGGCATTCACCGTGTGGAGATTGCCAAGAAACATCCGTTTCAATCGCCTTTTTACCTTGAATTTGGCCATGCATTCTTACAAAAACATTCAGCCTATGTTATTACTGTTGTTCTAGAAGTAATACTTATAAAAAGGACGAACTCGGTAGCACTCAGAGGCAGCATAAAGCGCGTGCCAAGTAAACAACTGAGATGCTTGTAGCCACGCATCCTCCTTGAGGAAATTTAAAGCAATGTTTAAAAAGAAGGAAGCCTTACAGATTGTCTTTGAATAATCTTTTACATATCCAACTACATAAAACATAACAGGAAAATTTCAATATATCACATTGATTCTCGCTAGGTTATCAGTTTCTGTTACCAAACCACATCAGTTTCGATTTCAGAACTGTGCAACAGCTGTTAGAAAGTTGGCAATAACTGTTAAACTAAGTAAGGTAAGAACACGATTCTTGCTGCAAAACATTTTTGAATGTTTGCGGATTCTTGAAATTTATAAAAGAAAAAATGTCATTTTTAAGAAAAAATCATATTTTCAAAGGTGGTGACACACCTTAAAGGAGTACTGACACGAATTTTTGACATTTTCGTATTGTTGCTGTAAGTGAAAGCACTGGCGATGAGAACCCCAAAAAGAGTATCATGGTGCCTCGCAACGCAATGAATATATTTTTAATACGACTCCCTTAAAAGCCCACTTTCGGTTTCGATTTTGAGGGGGCGGTTTCCTAGTGACGTGTCAACAGAGTCGGTCGTACGTTTAAGCCACGTAGGGACAGCAATTTGTGATAGCGTTGCTGCATCTCTGTCGTCTGTAGTAAGTTACACGTGGGGCAAGCAAACAACGACAATTTCACGGTCGTCCAGCGACTCTGACGGCGATTTCAGCGATTTTTAAGAGACTGTGCTCATACGTCATCGTAGTGTCCATTGCGCTGGGGCTGGCTTGCAGTGCTGTTCGACGAAAACTTTAAAACCAAACTAAAATATTTTGTACATGTTTCCTGGCTTCCGTGTGCGGAGGGCGTTAACAATATTACATGACTAGAAAACGAAAAATGTATAGTTTGCGGCGCCGCAAAATCATGTCAGTACTCCTTTAAGAGTTGAATATGATGCAGTGCAGCCCTGATTATAAGACTTTCAAGGGACCACACAAAACAGTCATATTACCCGGCTGCCGAATAATAGAAAAACTAAGAATATAGGCAGTGATGCTCATTATCGTCCAAAAAATGAGTGCAGACCACGTAAATAGGCTTTTGATATGATAACACATCTGCACTGCTGTACTGCTTGAAGACGGAAGATTTGAAAAGAGATCTGGCACCTCTTCGGCGCATCAGAGAGCGGTAAACTAATGATTCCGACTTCGGCGCTACTGCAGCAATGCCTTTACGGTTAAGCATCGGAAAAGAATGTAGGCGAGAGGGCTGCAGCGGCGACAGACGTTATATAGTCGGATACAACTCGAGTCTGCAGTGAAGCCTCTCCCACGGCCTTATAACCGCCAGCCCCTGTACCTCTGCGAAGCTTCAGATAGTTCCTTCTCTGAACTTCCCGTATTACCAAAATAAAGGGAGGGTGGCAACAATAATGGATAAATAGTGAAGGCGTAACCTTTTATGTCTTCATTTGTTTATTAGAGTAGAACATGGAAAGGATAATTCTTTGGTGAGATGAAATCAAGCGCTTGTAATGTAAAAACACAGAATGCCACAATTGCGCCACCCAGGTTTTTCAACTCGGTTCAGTGAAGTTCCATGCCATGTGTAAAGCGGGCTCAGAAGAAGCAAAATGAACTGTACTGCAGCCTTTTGCAGATGGAAATGCTGAGGCTCCGCACATTTTTCTCCATGCTAATCAAGCACCTCGTGACTTATACTGATGAAAGGACTCAAGAACAGCAGACACTCTGCAGCTACCGAAGGCATAAACACAGGCGCCATTTTGAAAACGTTCCATGACGATGATTTTGTTTGCTTCTGTGAATGGCTGGCGGAGTAACATCAACGCTTGTGGTTTGTTGGCCTTTGTTGCCAAATGTTTTTTTTAGTTGTATCCTACTATATCATGACTATAGTCAACAACCCTTCAGAATAACAATCTTGGCTATGTTCTCAGAAGTGCATGTGGTGCAGGTGTAGTGCAGTTAAAGCGTCCTGCACGCATTTAGTGTGCTGCCGCGTCCTTTTCCGGAACTACCTTAATACAAGCGTGGGCTGCTTAAATTGCAAAAACGAAAGCAACTGGCTGCTGAGTGGGTCAGAAACGTAACTGCCGCAATCATGAGAGGCAGCAGTGCCCAGAAACTTCACTGGATTGACCAAGACAAACATGCGCTGCATAGGCGTTGTGCAGTAGTTAGTGCACTGCACGCTTTTAATTGGCGGCAACGCATATGTGTGCTGCACGTTGCAGTGTGTGCTTCGCTTGCAGGAACCTCACCATCACCGCACTGACCCATCTTATGGAATTGGTAAAAGGAATACTCCAGTGCGCTGCAAACGCACACATACAGCACAGCCAACATTGAAACAGCAAGTGCCGCTGCACCTCATCTTTGAGTGTGTGAACCGAGTAGGTGACGTGTTGCACACAACTAGCCAGGGATGATCAGCTCCACATGGCAGCATGCCTTTCTGTATTTCAAAGAAAGTGTGTCAGTGTTGCACACACAGCGCTTGTTGCAGGAAATCTTTCAATGCTTCTGGTGCTAGCCACATCACTGTAACCATCACCAGTTACAGGAAACCTTGCAATAAATACCACACTAGATACAAAAAAAAATCCTTCAGAAGTGAAAGCAGCCTGTACAGAGTAATTCAGGATATGCTTACGTCTGTCTAGTGTTAGAGCAGCAACAAGGGATGAGACGGACACAAAGCAGAAAAAAAAGAATTCTCTTTTATTGACACGCCTTTGGTTACACGGTTTGGACGAGACGTCTATGTACAAAAAGCTTTCTTACAGCAGCGAGCAAACAAGGCCCACTGGGGGAAACCGTGACCAAGCCTTCCCATTGATGGAAAGATGAAATGACTGTACAAGTTGGAGTCGTGCGCAATGTATATATGTTGCCCTTCCCGGTAAAACCCACCCACATGTTCCTTTCATTCTTGCTGCCAGGCTCCCAAATAAAAGATAAAAAGAAGCATCAATGACAGTAGACAACCATCAAAAGAAAAAAAATATATCATGTAAAAAAAATGGACCGAAAGGTAGGCTTGTGTGAATATCAGCTTTCAGATTTGACGCCAAGTTCAAGTGAACCATTCAAATAGTCATGCTTCAAGTTGCCAGTCGATTTCGCCCTCACAGCCAATTCCTAGCCTCCTGGTTAGCTCAAGTGGTAGAGCGACTGCTTTGGAAAGTAGTTGGTCCCTGGTTGAAAATCCATACCAGGATGCAGTTGTCACCAAAATTGAAGCTTTCGTACCTCGTAAATCGGTACAGACACCCTGGTAGCTTAGTGCTACAAATCTGTAGGTGTCAATTTTCTATTTCATAACCTGCATAAACCATTAATAGCAACCACAAATTCACATATACGTAATATGTATACACAATGCTGAGACAGCAATGATAAGCACGCACCATAGGCTCGAGCTAGCACATTGCGGTTGGTGCTTTAAACAACTGGTCTACAACTGGTATTTGCTCCGTGCTCCACCTAGTACGGTCCCTGCTGCACGCTCCAGGTTGCTGCCTCTGAGCCAGCAATGCTCATCGTCATCACTATGTAGGTATGAATGTACATAAGATATAAAGTACAAGATCCCTTTAAACATGCTGAAAGAGTTTCTTCTCTGAGACAGTCTTCTCTCTGATGGATAAATTATTTGCACGCTTATATAAACAAATTCTATGCCAGAACACAGAAGATTTGTTTGCAAACATTTCATAACATTTTCATAACGTGCTGGTTCAGCCTGCTGGAATTTTGGCACACTTCGCCTTTCTTTCTTATTTCTGTCTCTTTTTTTTTTTCTTTGTTACTGAGAGTTCAGGCTGTGCTAGGCAAACTCAGCTTGGCGCTTTCTGGCCTTACATGTGCATAAAGGTCAAATGAGAGGGAATTTCTTTATCACTAAATTTGTTACCAGTGAGAAGTCTAGTACGTTACATTGAAGTGGAAAGTTGGACAAGTTGGTACAAATTCATAATGAAAACACTGCAAATAAACGATGGACAGCATGCCAAGTACCTGTTTTCACATTCTCCACCATTTGTTTGTGCTGTTTTCATTATGAGTAGTATACACGATTGAGTCTCGAAGGTTACATATCTTCTGATTGCATTGTTCTTTTTTTTTTTTTTTTGCTTAGCAGCCTTTAGGACTTAAGCACAGAGCATGTGCGCCTCATGATTGCCGCTATGACCTACACATCTCAGAGTTGCCTCCGAGATGTTTCAATCCACAGCGGGCAACCACTGACACAGCCTCTACAAGGTCATGCCCTAGTTGTGCATCAATCCCAGCAGGTGGTAGTGGCAGCATTGTTCTTATTCCAATTTCAGTATCAAAAACAGCTGCCATTGTTAGGTTTCTAGATGCTTCAAGCTCACCATTTCAAACGTTAAATTTTGCAAGGCAGCTCCTATGCCTAGGCTACCCAATTGTGTAGGCCGAGTCAAAATGTGAAGTCCGGCAAGTTTGTTTGCTCTTCTCGTCCCCATGTAGTAGCATGCTGTTTCAATGAAATGAACTGAGTACAGGCAGTTTATGCAGTCTTCATAGTTTTCATAGTATTCGCAGACCTGGCCTTTCATTCAATTGCCAACCAGGGAGGCTATGGAGTGCAATTTATATTCAGTGTAACTGTTCAAAAAATTCCAAATAGTAGAATTTGAACTGAAGTGAACACTTCATAGTGTCATATTAAGTTCGTTTTCCAGAAATCTTGAAACTTCACACAAGCCCCCTCCCCCCCCAAAAAAAAACCCCAGCAATTACGCCAAATCCAGCAGGTCATCGTGTGTACAAGCACTTTTCTAACCTGCTGATTGGGCATATTGCACAACATAACAGCAACACATTGCATGTGCTCACAATCATGTTTTCCAAAGACTTCCAGCACTCAAGAAACTTGTTTCTCAGCCTGGTACACCCTGCAGGCTGCTAGTGGTCCTGCAATGTCATGTAAAGGGCCCACAATTGTAATGCTGTTGTAAATTAATAAATCTTATGTGAAAAATAATTAGGCACAGCATGAGCACTAGCAGCCTCTGAAATGGACCAGGCATGTTAACAGCAACATATTGTATTTAATAAAAAAATATATGCATAACTTAAGATGATATGTACAAATATGAGCACATTTCTCAATTAAAACAGCGCTGTACGCCCAGCTGCGTATGTTTTTGCTTGAATGCAGCCATTGTTAGGTAGCCGAACGCCTTACAGCAAAAGATGCAATGCAGTTTCTTAAAAGCATGAAGACTACAAACGCAATCACTCTGAAGGTAGTCTCCTTTGTGCCCCATTCTTTCTACTGACACAGTAGGCAACCCAACTCATCGCTCACTTGTCTATGAAACACCCTTCTGCTGTGTCCTCAATGCCACGATGCAACTGGGCATTTCTTTCATTTCATTTTTTTCAAAGCTCAACATTACAAAAATTTTTGCGGGCAGGCGCATGTCAACGTACGTGCATAAATTATGAAGCAA
This sequence comes from Hyalomma asiaticum, assembly GCA_013339685.2. Lineage (NCBI taxonomy): Eukaryota > Metazoa > Arthropoda > Arachnida > Ixodida > Ixodidae > Hyalomma > Hyalomma asiaticum. Next base: position 33,528,140 of record CM023482.1, read on the forward strand.
ACAGAAACTGAATTGCAGGCAGGATATTCTGGCAGCACAATTTCATGAGCCTTTCTATTTCCCCTTTGTTCTAGAAGCCTGGGTAATCATGATAAAATGGAAGAAATGAAAATTGATTCGAAAAGTGTGATATTTGCTCAACGTGCATCGTCAACAACAGACGCTACAATATGGCAAAAATACAGGGTACTCGAAACAGCCATAAAAATAAAAGCATTGCCAGTTCGCAATGTAACGTGTTGGTTTCATACGCACACGTGCTCGACCTTCTTTCTTTTTTAAAAGTATCGCCATATAAGCTGTCGTGTATGCATGCTGCAAACCCTTCCTCCCTGAACTTCTGCAATGTTTGCTAGGATGCCAGGGGATACGATCATTTGTGCTTTTGTCGTTTCTTATTTGTCTCAACTGCCTTACCGCCTCCACCCTGTTGTAAATCGATATCACACAACAGGAAAGGCCGTGATGTTTTGCTTCCTTTGAAGCGTAGCTTCCCAAAACGACGCAGCTCCATAAAATTACTCGCGGACATTTCACAAAAATTCATTCTCGGTATGCACCTCACCGCAGTTGCCCTGACGTGATTTTCCACACAACCGCTTGAGCAATCGGTTCATCCTACAAAAGATGCCACGCAGAAAGGTCATTTGCTGCCTAGAATTTTTTTTTTTTCTTTGTGCGGTTACCTCAGCCACTGCGTACCAAGGAAGTTAAGAACGAGAGGATAGCAGCCAGGGACTGCTGCTGAGTGTGTTACCAAGACAAGAGTTTCCTCAGCCTTCTTGTGCACCGGCACTTCCCTTTGCAGGCAGCATTGAAGGCAAAGAAGCACCACAAACGATGAGGTCATCAGCACTGCTGCAAGTGATTCGCTGTGCCTGAACAGCCTTGCTGCCACACGGAAGATGGAGCAGGCATGAGCAGCATAAAGGTTGCAAATGCAGGTCACACCGGATTGAAGAGAGAGAGATCGGACAAGATCGTACTACAGCAGAACAGGCAAGGTGTCGACAAACTCTTCTTGTTAGCCGTTCCTCAGTGAAGAACCAGCACACTTGTCACATGACAGAGGATGGGAAATGCCGTCACTCGCAGCTGTTGTCACTCAGCCCGCAGAGCACTACACATACAGCACAGAAATGTCCAGACTGAAAGGCAGTCCTGCACACGAGGGCATAATTTTGAGCAACATCCTCCAATCCTTCCCGCCAATGGTTCACACTTACACAGAAGGAAAGACGTTAACTGGTAGCTATCAAAGAATGCTATCCAGCAAGCTGGAGTCTAAATGGTGGAAGTTGTCAAGGAGAAGAAGAAGAAAAAAGAGCTCTGCTCTGTACCTCCAGCTCCAGCCTGGTACTAGGCAGTTATCTTTTAGCGTACAGGGGGTATTTAAAGAAAACCATGAGTGGATCAATCTTGTGCCCGTTTCTCGTGAGCCAAAATATGAAACACATGTGCAGGTATGTCTCGATGGCCACAGTTATCGTCAATGTGCTTGTTCCTCATTGCTGAACTTGTAACGTTGGCAGGAGACGTCTGCCCCAACTTTTTACAGGCGCGGCTTAACACCTTGGAATGCAACAATCGCTAATGACGTTAAATGAAGTTAAGAGCAATATTCCGCATTGGCAAGGAATCCGCTACTTTCAGAGATGGAAGAATGAGGCTAGAGCTGACCACTGCTCTTCATTCATTCTCTGGAACTTTCATTTGCCAGTATTAAAAGCCAAGAAAGACAACACCCATGCAACAGAAAGAACGATATTAGTCTAGAGAAACAATGCAGCTGCCACGACTTGTATGTGGCAATTGAAGAACACGACACATGCACGTCTCTTAAAATCTGTCCACAAAAATGTGCTGCACTCAAGATTGTGTCTCAATACTCTTCTACAATACCTTCACGATTACTTTCAAAGCCATAAAGTTGCCCGCATCTTAAGGAAGAAAACTGCTAGGTGACAGCGAGGCAGGCTGACTGACAGTGTTCCTAGGCACTCCTCCTAGTAAAAGCACTTACCACAGGCACGCCAAAATGCTCAAACACTGAAGGGGACAGCACACAAAATATGCACACCAAACGCAGTCCTTGAGTCTCCTGGTTCCCTAGGCACGCACACTCCTTCAGCTCTCTGCGTCTGGACCATCTGGCCACACTTGCACACAAGGGAAGGGCCAGCCAGCCAACCAAATGCAGACACCGCTGATCCAGAATGTTCACAGTCGGTGAGAAAAATCCAGAATGAATGCATGCACGCACATACACACACACACACACACACACCACATGGCGACGTTTGAGAAAGGCGGGCCCTTCTCACGATTGACGACGATGAGTTCCGCTACGCTACTCTTGGGTGATGTACGACACAATGTCTGTCACGCTTTTCAGCTCGTCCTCTTCTCCTCCGTCACCGGTGTTCCTTTGCCGCAGGATATTTGTAATGGTAAAGCCACCGTCTTGCCCTTGTGGGGTCGCACCAGGAGGAGGCGGGGGCCCTGCCCCCCACTGACGCTGGTCTGGGCCTGGGGGGCCTTCCGAGTAGGAACCCCCCGGAGGTGGAGGAGGTGGTGCCTGCGGTGGTGGTGGGGGGTGGTGAGGAGGGGGAGGACCGTAGCCACCATCTTCGGGAGGTGGGGGCGGCCCATAATAGGTGGGTGGTCGATTGTAGTAACCGGGATGCGGATGCTGGTATCCCGATGGTGGTGGCGGTGGATGGTGGTGTGGGTACCGGTAAGGACCGGGTGGACCGACGGGAGGGGGCGGAGGCCCCCCACCATAATAATCGGGTGGTGGTTGGTAAGTGTCAGGAGGCCGGTACTGGTCTCGATACGGGCCTCCCTCTAGAGGCGTCAGATGGCGACCGCGTCCATGAGGTGGTGGCGGTGGAGGGTGCGGAGGATGAGGAGAGTCGAGGCTGGTGAACTGGGGAGGGCTGGGTGAACCGCGCGTGTACGGGTCCACCGGAGTTGGCGCGAGAGGTCTCCCGTAGGCACCATCCATGGGTACACAATCTCCGTACGGGTCTTGAGGCCCATATGGTGGCCTGGGACCCATGAAAGGGTACGGTGGGCGCACCGGTGGATAGTGGCCCGGGGGTGGAGCGATACCCCTGTTGTTGCCTGGGGGAGGAACTGGTTGAGGCAACGGTTCCTCTGGAAATCCTTTCTCCTCCAGGTCTTCCTCCTCAGGTGGGAAACCCTTGTTGGAGTCCTCCTCCTCTTCATCTTCGGGAAAGCCCTTGTCATCACCTGCCACTCGCAAAGGGGAAGAGGAGACGCTGCGGCTAGCTTCTGAAACTCCAAGCAGACGTCTGCTCAAGTTAGGGGAGCCTTGTCTCGCAGCCACCGCTGGCCTGCAGCTTGGTACAACAGGAGGAGCACTGTCCTGCGAAGGACCAGGCTGCGGGAGAGCAGTATATTCTGTAGGTGGCTGTTTCGCAGAAGCAGCCTCTGTGCTGATGACTGCAGGCTTGTTTGCACTGGCCACCTCATCACTGCAAGGAGTTGGTTGTGGTGCCTCCTTGGTATCAGAGGTGGTTGCCTTAGCTTCCGCCGTATCCTCTGCCTTCTCTTCATCGCTTTCCTCGTCCGACCGAATTACGCGGCGGTTCTTGCCAAACTTCCTTTCTCCGTCATCAGAAGCAGCATCGCTGCTCTCCTCCTCCTCTTCTTCACTCTCGTCCGTCTCTTCCTCCTCTGAACTGCTCTGCAGCCGCTTCTTTGATTTCTGTGGTGCTGGCTTCTTCTTTTCCAATTTGCTGGTCTCCTTCTGTGGCTTCTTCTTCGCCTTCTTGCCAGTGCTGCTGTCATCTTCCTCGCTGGGGCCTTCGTCTTCTTCCTCGGAAGAACGTCCTTGGCGTTTGGCTTTCTTGTGCCTGCGGTTATCATCAGAGCTCTCTTCCTCGGTGAACACGGCCTCTTCCTCCTCGGATGTGGAGCTGGCTCTCCACGTGCGCCTGCCCCTGCCTTTCCGCTTTTTGTTGCAGCGCCACTCCTTGTCGCTCTCGGAGCTGCTCCTGGCCCGGCGCCGCCTAGAACTGAGCCGACGACAATGCATCAGAAAAAGCAGTGTGTAAGCTCCTTAATAGATATCGCTACTTTGAAACTCCACTTATACACAATTTTCAAAACAGATAAGTTTAGCATATACAGTGTATGCTCGTTGCAACATATCCGCATACAACAGACTTTCGGACATGATGGACCATATTTCAACCCAAGTTTATCCATGTAGTTCGCACTTTACAGACCGTGCTACAACGGACTATCAGTTACGGTAGACGAAATTCGCAGAATTTTTTTCTAAATTGGGTGTATAGAATGTACTTTTGTCATGTCGACGCGGTCTGACAGCAGACTTTAACCCCACAGCAATTGCAAGCAAAAGCTCCAAGAAGCTTTCAATTTAGGCTGGCAACATTATTGGGCTTTTGGCCAAGCCAAGCCTCTCTGAAGATACACGACATGTAGGTATTTTATCAATGTGTTCCCGTAACCCACGCTAATCAGTCGTATAGTATGGCTAGATAATGGCTTACAAATTAAGGGAATCAAATTTCATTGACGAACAAGATTAAGATTGTGGATACAGTTGCGTGTGCCAATAAGCAGGCATAGATTGCAAGAATGTGGGGCTATCCAAGGAGACCCAATAAAAAGCATATTTTTGTTTGTTTTCACACTGGACGTCTGGCACTTGCTCTTTGCGATTTTGTCACAATGCTTTTAGGCATTACACGCAAAGTTTCACAAGTGACGCGTTACAGTGCTCTGAGCCTATGTCCCGATCAGTACCGTTGGTAAATTCAAATTAAGTTATTATTGCGAGAGGTGCATTGGTACGAAAATGTTAGACCTCATTCAGATTAGCAGTGGCCTTGCGGCAAGTACTATAATGGCATCCACTCATATAAGCGGAACATGCGTTACAGTTTTAAATCACCGGTGTTGGTGATTGACGTCGTTTGTAACCATGCCTTGCCTTGAAATACACATTCAGCAAGTAGTTGCAGCTGCCTCGCGTTGTCAAGCGAAGTTTGAAATGATGGTTAGACAGCAGCGCTGATGAAAGAAATGACCCTTCGTTGCAACCCTTGCATGTTACGGACTTAGGATAAAACAGGCACTTTTCGAAGGATTATCAGTGTGTTGGCTGTAGTGCTACACTCAATATCCTTAGCACCCTTTAAGGCAAGAGTACCATGAGAATTACAGGCACTGTGGTACCTGGCCACTTGAAAACTAAGGTCACCTAATAACACAAAGCTTTTTCACTGCACAAAGAACGAAGAAAAAATGTTGCGGGACCCTTAAGCTTCGCCTTTAAGAGTTGAACGTGATAGCGAAATCCGGGCCCTGGTGTTCACTTCAACCACTCAGTGCATACTTATTACTGTGTGTTGTTACACACACACACACACACACACACACACACACACACACACACACACACACACACGCGCGACATATCTATAGTAATGGTAGAGGTTTTCGATCTATTTAACAGCACTTTTATATCAACTTCATGAAAATTTTGTACAGTGATGTAGTCACATGGTCCTGTATTATGAACTGCGCGCAGGCGTGACACTTAATTCGTAAATGGTCACATTCTGTCGTCCTTCATGCGTTAACTTTCTCGCAGCTGTTCGATTTGTTCTTCTGGAGACCTCTTCCGGCCAACCGCAACAAGCATCGCCTTATGGTCGGTGAAATGGCGACTGCAGTACTTCACTTCTTTAATGGTGTCGTGAGAATGAAATGCTAAAAAAGCGGATGCAGAGCATCCGACGAGACCGCATATAGGCTCTGCTGTAGTCGCTTGGCCTCAGAGATGGCGGGCGTGCTCGCCGTCTCGGAGGCCATGGTAGTCGAGACACTGCTTGATATGTCTTCCGCTAGATGGACATAGTCGTCCATTTTTGGAGCTGCTATTTTTCGCTCACGGAGACGCCGTCACCGACGGCGGTATTTCTGCGGAACGAGCTCTCTAACGCTATCATGTTAAAAGAAGGCAGGCTTGCTAAGCGTCCTTGGCATATGCTGTATATGCTTTAACAAACCACCATAAATAAGATGGCTGCCTGCTAATTTGATATTGAGAGGATCAAAGCGGGTTTACTTGACTTTGAAGCCTTCCAACAGGACAAGCAAAGCAGGCCTATTAAGCTAAGATGAAAGTAAACAGAAAAATTCCAAGGATTTTTACGCACATTGTGGAACTTAAGTGGTTTCATGAAACATACAAGGCTTTAGGCCATGATTCCTACATACCGTATTTACTCAAATCTAATGCGCACCTTCTTTTGCGAAAGAAACAGGTCCAAAAATCGTATGTGCATTAGAATTGAGTGCGAGCGAACGACACCGTTACCATCTGAAGGCATCAAAATGGCCACTTGCTATGCGCTTTGAGCACTGCCAAACGGTCACCGGCAAAAAGACGAACTAAGGGCGCGGCCGTCTTTGGTGTGCATAGTTTCTGTCGTTCCTATGTCGCCGCCGGTCCCGCGCGTAACGACGTCACAACGCACATGATATATAGGCCGATGATGCCGTGCCGGCTTGGCCGTCTTGCGGCCAACCAAAGTTGCTACGTCGCTGATGCAATCTCTGAGACGCCCAGCTGCAGCAGCTTTCGGTAGCGCTCGCAGTGGCCGTAACGGTAGAATAGATGCTCCTCATCGCAGCACGAAAAACGGCTCATCATCGCATTTCTCCCTCATATCTGCGCTGAGCCTGAGCCTCTCAGTCGTGCGCGCTGCATGACGTCCGAGATTGCATCGCGGAAATCTCGGGAGACCACGCCCCGACGATGCTTAGGCTTATCTGCGCCAGCCTGTGCAGCACACGACACCACACGTGAGGGAACTGCGATAGCACTGTGAGTAAATGATGTTTTCTCCGCTTGCACGGGGCTAGCCCGGCAATGTGCAGCATTTTCATCGGGACGCAGGAGTTATGAATCGGCGCGCCAAACGTCTTCGACACACCGCGGATCAAGTGAAGCGGGAAAGCCACAGTGCGGCCGTTCGACGGAACACAGGGGTTCAAAGTTGGCAGTGCGTTTATTATGCGAGTATGGCATTTATTGTTATGAATGTGAGAAGGTTGCATTACAATCTATGTTTCACATTTTTTTCGTCGCAGGAAACACGGGCGCGTTACAATCAAGTAAACACGGTATATAAATACTGTGGTGCTCTGTGCAAGGTACATGTGGCAAGTGCACTTCTCCTCCTCCACTAACAGCCAAAATCTTGTATCACGATTATTTTGCCGCCCCCTGACCATGGAGTAGGAATACTATTGGAGACGCAACTCGGCTTCTTTCCGCGGTTCCCTGGGTAGCCACCTATGTGGTCTGCTCCTTCGTCCGCCGAACCCGCGAAAGCATGTAAGAAGCAGCGCGTCTCCTCGTCATCCAAAGTGATATCAATGCGACCTGTGCACCAGCTGGCACGAGCCCAGAGTTTCACCTCCTGTTGTATTATTCTTCCTCCATGCTCCTGAAAGAGCACGGCTGAGGCACCTTGTTTTGGACACCATTATGAAACTTGTTCTGTCCAAGGTGTCGACTGCACATATTATTACACCACCATTATTATCGGTACGGAGGCCTCTCCCAATGATTCCCACGTGCTGTCCTGGGTGAGTTGATTCCATTTTGTGCTTGCAAATTTCTTAATTTCATTGACCCATCTAACCTTTTGCCTGCCTCTGCTCCATTTTTCTTCACTTGGTATCCATTTCTGTCATTCTTACTGCCCATCGATTTGTCTGTGTACTTGAAGCCATGTGAACCACATGTGACGCTTTTTGGACCTTGCAGCACATGACCTCCGCTCTGGACAAAGTTCATGAAGAGGATACACATAATGACAATTCTAGACAGGTTCAGTGAGTCTAGCAGATGTGCTAATAAATTTCCATTGGGGAATATGTTCGCATGTATGGTCTTATTTTCTTTTTCTCTTTTTTCTTTCGACAAGCAGTATGAGCAGGAGGGAGGGAAAGGCCTGTTAGGATTCGCGCCAAGTTGCAAGTGAGTAAATATGGCAACTGATACTGAGTGAACAATGTGGTCTCTTGCATAAGCTGAGTGAATGAAATGAGAGTAAAATACGAGACAGCACAATGAAATCAATAACATGCAGGAAAGACCACATAAAGGTGCTTTCACCATATTTACTTACGCGGGCCACTTTTCGACACCTGAAACACAGCCACAATGTAAGAAGCCAGGGACACTTCACTTTTGTTTGGGTACGAAGCATGGTGTTTTTAACCACGAACCCTCACAACACAGAAGACACCTATTTTACATTTCCACATAATGTCATTACAGTTAGCTGCTACATGGTTAGACTGAATTAGACTTAAACCTTGATGCAATGACGTCTGTAAAATTGATAATTTACTTCATATATGGAAACCTCATTAAATAAAGATTTGGCCTTTTATGCTATGCACTGTCACTGAAAGATTCCTATTTACATGAAATTTATAATGCCACGAGAGTGCTCATATAAAAGGAGTCAACAATATCGAACCAATTTCACTAATGTTAAAAAAAATTGTGGAAATATGTGCTAAGTCATGCAAAGCTTAAGGCACATCGAAGCCAGTCGACCCTCATGTCTAGCAATCATATTAAAGCTTGGTCAACCAAAATTCAACCTAGATGAAACACAAAGTCATTCATGGCAACTCCCAAGATTTATTTATTACTTATCGATTAACGATTACCTATCGGCCAGCTACCACATGGTACAGAAAAAGCTCGTTAATTCAAACTTCATTAATTCAAAATTTTCGATAATGCAAACTAGGTGGCGTAGTGCGGCCAAGCTCAATAGAACTCTATGTGCTGGAGAGCTCGTTAATTCGAACACAAACAGGATCCTCTACGGACAATTTGGACTACGCACTGCCACGCTGGCACTTTACGAGCTAAGCGGCAGGTGGCACGACTTGATAACCGGCATCATCACATCTCGCACTTTGCAGCCGAGTAGATTGCCCATTATTACATAGACCAAGCAGTGATCACGATCTCTTTTCACCAGACAAAAAAGGAAGTAAAAATTTGTGAATTTATTGCTTTAGGCTCTCAAAATTACAGTGCGTCAAAGAAGAAGACAGGAGACACATAAATCACAGTCGGCACTTGTCCAGTGATTCTTGCGTCTCCTGTCTTCGTCTTGGTCGCGCTGCAATTTTAAGAGCAGGAAACAACTAGCCCAAGTCAGAATTCTATTGCTTTAGAGTTGCTGCCACAACATATGGCAACGTATACTGCCCTTAGTTTATCACTTTCCACTTTCATTAGTTCAAATTTCGTTCAAAGTTGGCAGGCATGCCCGTGGAATTTGAATTGATGAGGTTTTACTGCATCGACATGCTCAAGGGTTAACCTGCCCACCATCAAGTAATTGCCAGCAATTTCCAAGGTTTATTGATTATTGATTATCAATTAGCTATAGATTGATTTTCTCTTAGCTATCTCATGCTGTCGACATGCTCTGGGGCTAATCTAGACGCTGCCAAGTCATTCCTAGCATTTTCCAAGATTTATTGATTACCGATTGATTATCAAGTAGTAATTGACCAGCTACCACGTGCTATCAATGACAAGGCTAAGCTTGTCTAGTATGTTACATGTGCGCAGCTATGTGATGTCGAGGAAGTGCTGTACCAGTGTGGCGTGTCTGGTTGCTAAGCGACGCAAGAAGAGTTTCTTGTTAAGCAAGGACATTTCACGGCTAGCTAGAACAACTTCCCTGCTAAAAAATTTTGCTCTGCTGGGGAACCAGCAGTCATAACTTCATAACGTGCCATCAAAGATCACAGCAGCAGTATGTCATGCCTAAACCTTAAAGAAACTCAGATACAGCATACTGGGCTAAGAAGCGATAAGCAAAGCTATAATGTCCATTCTGCCACTGTGGCTTTTATCAAGTCCACGGGCGTTTCCCAGATTGAGGGGGCACTGCTGATATCATTTTGTCCAGAGAACTAGATACCAAGAAGAAAAGAGAGCTAGTGGTTTAAAAGAAATACTAATGCCTTTCTTTCTCCCTAGGCATCACCTGCCAGATACAACCATCTCAACCATCTCAAGAGAAGTGAGAGCCTGCTGCATTTACTACCCTTTCCATGGTGACATGCACTTTTTACTTGACACTCAATAACTAAAACACTTATACAGTAGAACCCTGCTGATACATTTTTCACGGGACCGTAGAAAATAAATTTAAGAGCCGGGAAACGGGAAAAATGGAAAAATGAGAGAAGTGGTGCTCGGCACACAATTTTATTTCAGTGCTAACGCTTTCAGTGCACGCATCGGCACACTCGGCTATGATTTCGTCGACAGAGAAAACCTCGGAGGTGACAACGGCATCATCGATGGAAACGTAATCACTGTGCGCGATTCCTTCACAAACAGTTTGCACAGCTGTGCCATAATTTTACTGGCAGAAGCCGGAAACGTAATGGGCGTCGCCCATAGTGCAGCTAATACAGTCATGCCAAGTCAAGCTACGTGAAAAGTCAATATTGCCGTCGGCAGTGGCCGCTTGGAGTGTTGATTCGCAATGTAACATACGGGAATGCTCCCACAGTGCGACGTAACAGCGGGGTCCCTACTGCATTGAATCCTATGGGAGCTATGCCGGGACTGGCCCAAAACAACGTAACTGCCAGGAAAACGCAGCAGCCAGGAACGTAGCAGCAGGGTTCTACTGTAGTATATAAAGTTTCGACTGTGTTAACTTTGAAAGCTTATGCAATCTTTGGAAACCCTTATGTCACAGACAATGTATGCCAATACTAAGTGTTTGTCCGATGATAGTAAGTTCTGTCACTCACCTGCTCTTCTTCACAGTGGGAAGGGCCTCCTCATCATCTGACGAGAGCTCCCGGTAGTTGACCTGCTTGGTAGCTGCACGCCTGGTGCCATAGCCACCATCGCTGTCCGACTCGTAGTCATCATCCATCACTGGCACAAGAGAGAGTCAGTTTTAATGAAATGCATAAAAATCACCTGTCACGGTCAAAGTTAGTGGAAAGTCAAAAGCTTTTTGAAGATTAGTGTTGTTAAAGGGCAAATCCAGCGGTTTTTTTCATCGTGTTCTGATATCGATGTTTTCCAATGGTACTGACAGTCATTTAGCAGCCACGGTGGTTCAGTTTTCTCAGACACGCACCAACAATTTTAAATAAGTGGCTGAAAGACGGTGTTCAAACTGAAACTGAAACGGGTAGACGCTTCATACAGCTCATGCGGTGACGTCGCACCCTTTCCGCCATCAGAAATACGAGCTAGTGCCCCAAAACTGACAGTGGCGAGGTCATGCGAAAATGTATTTGGTTATGCCAACTTTCCTGGACTTTACAGCGACAATTTGAGCGCTGAAGTATTGTCATTTTGCTTTTGAAGGCCCACAGACTTGGGTGGGCAGCGTTGAAGGTGATGACGTCAAAAACACAGGGTGGCCCGCAGGGGAATCCGCTAATTCATTTCTAGGAAAACTAAGTGACTTCCAACTGCCTCGTTTGGCATATATTATTAAAGTACCAAGGAGAACAGAGATTGAAAATTTCATTAAAATCAGTGGACACTGACAAATTGCCGGAGTTGCCCTTTAAGGGGGGACATAAAAAGCACCCGATTTTTTGCTGTGTCAGCACTAAAATGAGACATATCTAACGATGCGGTGCTCAAATTCCAATGCCGTGAGGGCCTTCTGATGGTAGCCTACTGAATTTTTATAGGTGTGTATGTGTGCACAAATATTTTACACTCCTCAAAACTAAATATGGAATATCTTTGCTTTCTTGGTTTTCTGAAAATGCCAATTTTGCACACCCAACAAGACATATACTTCAATATATAAGCAACTATCACAGATAGAAGGATAATTCATTTTTCAACATGAAGCTAGATGTGTAAAGCACACAAGATAGAAAAAAAAATTTTGAATAATATTTGCTTAAGTTTATAAAATTTCTTTTTTGTGAGACAAATGCATGGCCATCTTTGAAATTTCACAGTTCATTGTACTATAAAGCAAGAAATAATGACCTAATCCCGTTGTTCTGAGTCTCCTGCTTCCTGCTAAGAATCAATATGCCATTTATATATTTTGGTGCAGTGGTCATCTGTCTATTGTAGTAAGAACAAAAGAGGTCGGTTTCGTAATTATGCAGTTAAATAATGAACCTACAGAAAAAATAACAGCATTTTTAGAATCAGAAGAAAGCAAAGACGGATGCAAACTTCTACCTTTAAGACCCATGTCCCCCATATGAAGCAGTACACTTGTTATAGTGGGGAAATTTAATTCTTCTGCGACAGAGGGTTATCACACCACGCTTCGCATGTTCTGCACCGGCTACCAGCGGTGCAGGAATGCGGGTCAACATGGCCGACACCATAACCACCCTGTTGGGCTGGATGTTCGAAAGCGGCTACCGCGTAGAGCGGTGGAACGAAATTTAGATAGCATGTGTTGCTTCATTACTTGGTTCTCTGTAGAGGACAGGGACCTCGGGCACTGGCCTGGCACTTTTTAGGAGTATGAACTTGTGGGAGTTTCTTACTGTCTAAGTAGCTGCAATATATCTGGGAACTCTGAGGCATGTTGCTGGGCTAGTTGGTCAGGATCCATGACACTGAGTAACACAACATAAGAGACTTCTAACGGAAAGTTTCTTTTCCGGCGATTACATGTGCTATATATACACTGGCAGTGGATTGATAACAAACCAAAGGGACAACACATAATGATACAGAATGGAACCTGTACATGCCATCGCTGGAAGCAGGAAGTAGCAGGCCATATCAAAACAGCGAGCCTAAAAACATTCTTTCTTTGTCAGACAAGGCCAAAGACTGAACGCTCACACATTTACTTCTCATTTTGCCGATTTCATATGCTTCAATGATGTTGCGCAGCACTTTGCTTTTTGCCCCATTTGGAATGCACGTGTCTTTGGAGAGCAATGCACAACCACAGCTCAGGCAATGTCCGCCTAGATGACCCGACACAGCTTTTTCAACATAGCAATGATGTTCTTTTAACCCTCAATCAGGCACTAGCTGGTTCGGCCGTGGTGCACACGCTCACTTCAAAATAAACACCACCTCCATTACCATCAACTAATGTTTCATGGCGATCTTTGGTACAAACGGCCTTCTTCCTCTTGTCCGCATTACAATGTTGAACATCATTACAATTTTGTCACCTCAGCACAAACTTTAGGACTTGGGGTTGCTTACTGGCTTTAGACACCTAAGCCATTTGATCAAACACATTTCACGTGCAATGCACTGTGACAATTATGCTAATATGACAGCACTCCATGCCATGGGGAAGCCAAATACTTCAAGTACTACTGTGTACCTTCATTGTGCAGGGAATATCACAGAAGTGTCGCTTCAGTCAAACAATAAACAGAACATCATGGCCAGCTTGCCTAAATACCTCGGTATTTAGAGCACAAATTATGTTTCCTTGTTACAGAAAACCTTAAATTCCACTTCTGTACTCTAAGCTAAAAAAATGTCAGACAGGTCTAAGTGGCGCTGGAGTGCAATGACTCACCAAAGTCGTCTCGGCGGTAGCCAGAACGAGTAGACTTCCCCTTTCTGCGAGAAGGTGCGGTGCCTCCACGACGCCGGCGCCTTGAGCTCGCTTGCCAGTCCGAGCCCGATGACGGGGGACCTTCGCTCATCACGCTCGATGCGCTTGCTTCTGACTGGCTTGCACTGGGCATGTGAAAAATGGTAGAACAGTGTTACTGGTACTGGGACTCTGCTTACAGAAGGGACGTTGACAACTTTGGAAGCCAATGTTGTCAACAGTTAACTCCCCTAAATATGAACCCTTGGCATCTTCAGCTGAGCGGCACTGTCACAGTGGTGGTGGCATGGAAGTCGAAGAACACTGCCCGAGATGCAATTCTGGTTTGGGTCATGCGAACACAATGAAAGTCAGCATAGCGCGACGTGCGGGATCCACCTTGACCGTCCCAGTAGAAGAGTGGCGTATTCACTGCGTGGTTCTCTTGTTGTTAACGTGCATTGCAGGACCGTCGATCCACCGTCAATCCCAACGGCGACGCAGTGACGTGCACTTGTGTCGTGGTAGAGCCAGCCAAACGCGCGGCACTACTATGTGCTTGGCGCCTAGACAAATGGCACCGCACGAGTGCAGAGAAAATGCCGCCAGCCTAAGATGCCATCTCCCCTCACCAGGTCTGGTCATCTTGAGTTGACAACCACACTGCACACATTGCCCACCTACGGCCGTGTCTGCCAATAATTGCATAACAATGCGTCAAGCAAAGAGCTCAAATTTCAAAATGAACATTGTTTACTCTTCGCAGTGGCGAATGCTCCGAGATGGGAGGACTGATGTGCCATGACGGCACATCACTGTGCAATATCCCTTGTGGTGATGTAGAGTGGGTGACGACCTGTCCAAACCAATCAGGAGGTGCCGCTTTTGGATGCCCTCCTTGGTGGGAATGAGCTGCTGTGAGCACAACAGCGCATGCTTTGCGCTGCAGCATTGGCAAGTGGCGAAGGCATCATATTAGCAAGGACTCTCGCCTCCTTAAATAATCGTTTTGCACTGCTGCCTCTGCTAATGATGGACCAATTTGGAAATTTCTTGCAGTAATACGAGCTCCATCGGGCACATAAAACCTCCAGCGTATAAACGACACTTGCCATGTGGCCTGGTGAGGGGCCCTTTAGATGTGTCCTTGGATATTGTAAACAAGGTGTGGGAACATTAGGCAGGTTTCCCATACACCTAATGCAAAAAAAAAGAAAAAGGGAAAGAAGGAAAGAAAGGGGAGGGGCATCAACAACGGGCCTTTTTTACAGCAGACACTACCGGACCTGATAAGAAACGATGCCGTGACGTGTGCGGGAACCATGATAGGTTACCAATATGCCAAACTATTTTCTGATCCCCTTTGAGTTCTGATATATCCAGAATCGACTGTAGCTGCCTTTTTGGAAGTGGTGACGTGTCTTGGTGCCCATTTACAGACACTTACCCTTAAGACAGCCACTGCAGCAACTATGGTTACCACTAATATCAGACGTGCGCCAGTCAATTTAAGGAAAAAAACAGCACAAGGCTCATGCGGCCAATATTTCTGGTCATGGCTGAATCCGCCAAATAAGTGAAGTAGCCAGACTCAAATTACGAAAGCCTGAAATACTAATTAACTCGGCTACATCCTCACTTTTCACCGACTACACATCGGGTGCAGGTAGAACAACTACGTGGCACGGTCTCGTTTGGTAATCTGCGCTGCACAGTACTGTCATGAACGCACAAACGAATCCAGGATCACCCACCTGGAGCCTTGGTACTCGTCCGTTTCGTCGTCTCCTTCTTCCTCAGAGGTGAAGTCAAGGCTGGTGAGCTTGCGGGCCTTCTTCCTCTTTTTTCCCGCTGCACTCACTTGCCTCTCACCATCCTCATAGTCCTCATCGTCCTTGTCCTCGTCCTTGCCCTCTTCCTCTTCATCCTCGTCATCTGGGCCCAGCAGATTGGACATGTCCTTGCCACGGCTCACCCCAGGAGTACGTGCAGCTGTGGGAACAGATATCGAAGTGCCATTATTGGACTGTATAAATGCAAATTACTGTTACAAAGCATGAAAGACAGCACTCCTGTTGTCCGCCTGGCAGACTAGAAAAAGCACAGAAAGTTAAACTGGAGGCGACACTGCCTACGAAGTTCCTGCACAGGCTACCAGCGGTGCAGGAATGCGGGTCAACATGGCCGACACCATAACCACCCTGTTGGGCTGGATGTTCGAAAGCGGCTACCGCGTAGAGCGGTGGAACGAATTTAGATAGCATGTGTTGCTTCATTACTTGGTTCTCTGTAGAGGACAGGGACCTCGGGCACTGGCCTGGCACTTTTTAGGAGTATGAACTTGTGGGAGTTTCTTACTGTCTAAGTAGCTGCAATATATCTGGGAACTCTGAGGCATGTTGCTGGGCTAGTTGGTCAGGATCCATGACACTGAGTAACACAACATAAGAGACTTCTAACGGAAAGTTTCTTTTCCGGCGATTACATGTGCTATATATACACTGGCAGTGGATTGATAACAAACCAAAGGGACAACACATAATGATACAGAATGGAACCTGTACATGCCATCGCTGGAAGCAGGAAGTAGCAGGCCATATCAAAACAGCGAGCCTAAAAACATTCTTTCTTTGTCAGACAAGGCCAAAGACTGAACGCTCACACATTTACTTCTCATTTTGCCGATTTCATATGCTTCAATGATGTTGCGCAGCACTTTGCTTTTTGCCCCATTTGGAATGCACGTGTCTTTGGAGAGCAATGCACAACCACAGCTCAGGCAATGTCCGCCTAGATGACCCGACACAGCTTTTTCAACATAGCAATGATGTTCTTTTAACCCTCAATCAGGCACTAGCTGGTTCGGCCGTGGTGCACACGCTCACTTCAAAATAAACACCACCTCCATTACCATCAACTAATGTTCATGGCGATCTTTGGTACAAACGGCCTTCTTCCTCTTGTCCGCATTACAATGTTGAACATCATTACAATTTTGTCACCTCAGCACAAACTTTAGGACTTGGGGTTGCTTACTGGCTTTAGACACCTAAGCCATTTGATCAAACACATTTTCACGTGCAATGCACTGTGACAATTATGCTAATATGACAGCACTCCATGCCATGGGGAAGCCAAATACTTCAAGTACTACTGTGTACCTTCATTGTGCAGGGAATATCACAGAAGTGTCGCTTCAGTCAAACAATAAACAGAACATCATGGCCAGCTTGCCTAAATACCTCGGTATTTAGAGCACAAATTATGTTTCCTTGTTACAGAAAACCTTAAATTCCACTTCTGTACTCTAAGCTAGTCTAAGTGGCGCTGGAGTGCAATGACTCACCAAAGTCGTCTCGGCGGTAGCCAGAACGAGTAGACTTCCCCTTTCTGCGAGAAGGTGCGGTGCCTCCACGACGCCGGCGCCTTGAGCTCGCTTGCCAGTCCGAGCCCGATGACGGGGGACCTTCGCTCATCACGCTCGATGCGCTTGCTTCTGACTGGCTTGCACTGGGCATGTGAAAATGGTAGAACAGTGTTACTGGTACTGGGACTCTGCTTACAGAAGGGACGTTGACAACTTTGGAAGCCAATGTTGTCAACAGTTAACTCCCCTAAATATGAACCCTTGGCATCTTCAGCTGAGCGGCACTGTCACAGTGGTGGTGGCATGGAAGTCGAAGAACACTGCCCGAGATGCAATTCTGGTTTGGGTCATGCGAACACAATGAAAGTCAGCATAGCGCGACGTGCGGGATCCACCTTGACCGTCCCAGTAGAAGAGTGGCGTATTCACTGCGTGGTTCTCTTGTTGTTAACGTGCATTGCAGGACCGTCGATCCACCGTCAATCCCAACGGCGACGCAGTGACGTGCACTTGTGTCGTGGTAGAGCCAGCCAAACGCGCGGCACTACTATGTGCTTGGCGCCTAGACAAATGGCACCGCACGAGTGCAGAGAAAATGCCGCCAGCCTAAGATGCCATCTCCCCTCACCAGGTCTGGTCATCTTGAGTTGACAACCACACTGCACACATTGCCCACCTACGGCCGTGTCTGCCAATAATTGCATAACAATGCGTCAAGCAAAGAGCTCAAATTTCAAAATGAACATTGTTTACTCTTCGCAGTGGCGAATGCTCCGAGATGGGAGGACTGATGTGCCATGACGGCACATCACTGTGCAATATCCCTTGTGGTGATGTAGAGTGGGTGACGACCTGTCCAAACCAATCAGGAGGTGCCGCTTTTGGATGCCCTCCTTGGTGGGAATGAGCTGCTGTGAGCACAACAGCGCATGCTTTGCGCTGCAGCATTGGCAAGTGGCGAAGGCATCATATTAGCAAGGACTCTCGCCTCCTTAAATAATCGTTTTGCACTGCTGCCTCTGCTAATGATGGACCAATTTGGAAATTTCTTGCAGTAATACGAGCTCCATCGGGCACATAAAAACCTCCAGCGTATAAACGACACTTGCCATGTGGCCTGGTGAGGGGCCCTTTAGATGTGTCCTTGGATATTGTAAACAAGGTGTGGGAACATTAGGCAGGTTTCCCATACACCTAATGCAAAAAAAAAGAAAAAGGGAAAGAAGGAAAGAAAGGGGAGGGGCATCAACAACGGGCCTTTTTTACAGCAGACACTACCGGACCTGATAAGAAACGATGCCGTGACGTGTGCGGGAACCATGATAGGTTACCAATATGCCAAACTATTTTCTGATCCCCTTTGAGTTCTGATATATCCAGAATCGACTGTAGCTGCCTTTTTGGAAGTGGTGACGTGTCTTGGTGCCCATTTACAGACACTTACCCTCAGCCACTGCAGCAACTATGGTTACCACTAATATCAGACGTGCGCCAGTCAATTTAAGGAAAAAAACAGCACAAGGCTCATGCGGCCAATATTTCTGGTCATGGCTGAATCCGCCAAATAAGTGAAGTAGCCAGACTCAAATTACGAAAGCCTGAAATACTAATTAACTCGGCTACATCCTCACCTTTCACCGACTACACATCGGGTGCAGGTAGAACAACTACGTGGCACGGTCTCGTTTGGTAATCTGCGCTGCACAGTACTGTCATGAACGCACAAACGAATCCAGGATCACCCACCTGGAGCCTTGGTACTCGTCCGTTTCGTCGTCTCCTTCTTCCTCAGAGGTGAAGTCAAGGCTGGTGAGCTTGCGGGCCTTCTTCCTCTTTTTTCCCGCTGCACTCACTTGCCTCTCACCATCCTCATAGTCCTCATCGTCCTTGTCCTCGTCCTTGCCCTCTTCCTCTTCATCCTCGTCATCTGGGCCCAGCAGATTGGACATGTCCTTGCCACGGCTCACCCCAGGAGTACGTGCAGCTGTGGGAACAGATGTCGAAGTGCCATTATTGGACTGTATAAATGCAAATTACTGTTACAAAGCATGAAAGACAGCACTCCTGTTGTCCGCCTGGCAGACTAGAAAAAGCACAGAAAGGTTAAACTGGAGGCGACACTGCCTACGAAGTTCCTGCACAGGCTTGCCGTGACATTAAAGCTTAAGATGGCATCTGCTAGAGCTAAAATAAGTACCAGAGCTAAGCCACGATATAGTGAGCATGGATATAACAAATTACTGTTGTTTTGCGGGTTTTAAGGTCCCAAAACCAGCTCCGATTATGAGAGGCGCCGTAGTGGAGGGCTCTGGAAATTTCGACCACCTGGAGTTCTTTAACGTGCACTGACATCGCACAGCACAACGGCCTCAATATTTCGCCTCCATCGAAATGTACCTGCCGTGGCTGGGATTCGATCCCGCAACCCTCAGATCAGCAGCAGAGTGCCATAATCACTAGACCACTGTGGCGGGGCCAAGCAAAAGCTCTCGAACGACACATTCCTCTAGAGAGTGCGCACACCAGAGCCCTTGTGCAAACCTGGTATAAACCAGGCGCTTCTGTAACAGTGAAACCTTGCAAGCAAAACCAAATTTCTGTCAGCAGATCATTTTGTGAACACACCGTACGCTGCAGGGAAAGGCGCATCATTTGCTTGTCAAAGGCAGTCCTTGCATTTCTGGAGCAAAGTGCTTTGTAACACAACTGGCTATTGTATATACCACACAAGACAAATTATGTGCTGGCCGTAATTGTGCATCGCCCAAGCAATGTGCCGACAGGTTGCTGTAGCATCCACTGTGATAGAGGTGTTGAGACTACTGAAGCGCTAGCTGCCGGGGCGCATAAGCACAACAATTTATGGCCTCACACTAGTGTTCCCAGATGGCGGTACCATTGCTGAGAACCAAGAGCACAGTGAAAGGGAGGCGATGCTATTTAAGAGTAATTTTGCTTGCTAAACACCTTCGCTTTAAATGGGCATCAGTTAGATGAAAATTGTAAAGCAGTGTAGTGAAGATATAAGGCCCTGTATCTCCGATGTGTTGGTGGTATATCGGCAGAGCCTCCACCTCCTATTGCCGCGTCCTGGGTGATTGTGGGTTCGAATCCTAGCGTGCAGTACTTTATCCATTTTCCTAATGTGTGTTCATTTTTCGGAGATCCACTTCCATGACGGAAGTACTTCAGCGATTTCTTGGTGGACCTTGGCATAGAACACCTTTGTGTGAAAATTTGCAAGGCTATTAAAAGCGGCAGTGAATCAGCGCTGTGTTGTACCTCAAAGTACGCTGTGAGACACAGTAGCATCTGGCAATGGGCTCCAGCGAGAAAGTGCTGTCCCTTTTCTAGCTGCTAGGATTTTTTAAAGACGGTCTCTATGTTATTGTACTTGTGCAGAAATTTCTTCAACATAAATTTTGACCACCCCCACAGTGTTAAAAGTGCTCTGAGATGCAGAAAAGAATTTTCCTCCTGTAAATAAGCCACAAGAACGAAGAACGAACAGTACGGTGAGGTTGAACACAATTTTTTACAATGAGTAAGAGAGGGTCAAGTGCAACGTCTGGGTTATTCTGACGTGCAATCACATTATTGCAAATGGCATAATAATGAGACAACAGGCCTTTTTCACGAGGAGAGTCCGCACATGCATGGTGTCAGTGACGAAACACGTGGCACGTTTTATGGTGGTCAGCATACGACTAGATGGGTGACACCTGTTGTGTGATTGTCCCTAAGTATGAGTGTGAAGTCATGCCTACACGATGCTCTAGTGCTGCACGTTGGATGACTGCAGAGACACCGCCCACCAGTTTTTATTTTGGCAATATCCACTGGTAGTACTTTCCCTAGATGAAAATAAAAGCCCTCAATAAACTACCGTATTTACTTGAATCTAACGCACACCTTTTTCCCGATAAAACGGGTCCAAAAATCGTATGCGCATTAGAATCGAGTGCGAACAAAGGACACCGTTAACATATCACCGTCGGCATCAAAATGGCCGCCTCCTACGAGGTTTGGGCGCTGTCAAACGGTCACCAGCGAAAAAATGAACTAGCGGCGCGGCGGTCATTGGCGTGCACAGTTTCTGTAGTTTCTATATCGCCACCAGTCCCGCGCTGAACAACGCCACAATGCACATGATGCGTAGGCCGACGATACACACCGCTCTGGCTTGGCTGTCTTGCGGCCAACCAAAGTCGCTACGTCGCCAATGCAATCTCTGAGGTGCCCAGCCGCACCAGCGTTCGGTAGCGTTCGCGGGTCACCGTAACGGGAGGTTTCCCATCACCGCACGCAAAACGGCTCATCATCGCATTTCTCCCTCATATCTGTGCTGAGCCTCTGGCAATCTCGGGGGACCACGCCCCGACCATGCTTAGGCTTACCTGCGCCAGCCTGCACAGCAGGCATGGCAGAACTCGGCAGCAAGCGTGAGGGAACTGCGATAGCACGGAGGAATGCAGCACTGCAAGTAAATGATGTTATCGCCGCTTGCACGCGGCTACGTCCGGCAATGTGTGGCAGTTTTATCGGGAAGCAGGAGTTATGAATCGGCGTGCTGAACATGTTCGAGACTCCGCGGATCGAGTGAAGCGGGAAAGCCATAACGCCACTGTTCGAGGGACTGCGGGGGTTCAAAGTTGGCGGTGCGCTTATTATGCGAGTGCGTTCATTAAGCGAGTACTGCATTTCTTTTTATGGATGTGATAAGGTTGACTACTAAGGACCTTTATTTCCATGTCACGAAAAATGGAAGCGTGTTAAAATCGATGTTTCACCTTTTGTTTTTGGTGGCGGGAAAAGGGGTGCACGTTAGAACCGAGGGCGCGTTAGAATCGAGTAAATACGGTAAAAGTAACAACATTTATTGAATTTTGCTGCTGTGTTCTGTTGCACTTTCCCTCAATGCTGGGCCCCCCCTACTGGCCAAACACCATGGCTTGCTCTACTGCGCCTCTTTTCGTGGTGCCAAACAGTGCGATCGGTGCCAGCAGCTTGAGAAATAGACACATTTCACAGAATCGCGGGCTGTACTACAAATGAGCACGCACACTCATGACCACCTCTCCCAACTTATCGCAGGAGAGCAAGAGTGTCGCTAGTGTGTTCGGCACTGCCAGAGAGCGAAAGCCGGCGTCTGAGAAGGAGAGGTGAGATGTCGCTGAATTTTGCTTGCTGAGGTGCTTAAGGGGGGAGGCTACCCCGGAGACCGACCTTTTTATTTCTTAAGATATCTTGGTGAAACTTTCAGGGTATCTTCACTACACTAAAACTAGGGAAACTGCAAAGTTTCATGAAATTGTGTTGATTAGTTCCAGAGTTATTGAGCCCTCATTGGGTGGTTCACGTGTGTGCCTGAGGAAGAGCCGTGAGAAGTCCCGGGACATAGTAGAAAGCTGAAATTCTCTGTAGTCATCCCTGGATAGATATCCTAGGGTAGTACAAAGCCATTTTTTTTAATTACCCCTCCAAAAAAATTTTATGCAACTTTGAATTTGATGTAGCCAGTAATGACAATATTTATTAAAAATTAATTGTTTATTATTAATTAACGGCACCAGATTTCAAAAAAGGAAGCTTGTTAGTCCCTGGCAAAATCATCCAGGAACAGAATAAAAAAAAACGGCACACAAATCTGATGAGCAGTTCTCGAGAAATCGCTTTCCTCAGCACCACAACTAGCTAAAAAATCCATTCCGAGAAAACGGGCTTTGAAAGTTCTGTGTCTAAAATAACGCTGAAGGGTAACAAAGTGTCATTTTTTTTTGCACTGCTATTCTTTGCCGATTCTCCTGGTTTTGTTTTCCGGCGTTATCCATAAACGGGTCGCGATCGCTGATGCCGATTCGAGATGCGAGACGCGCTTCAACCTCGGCAACTACGCCTCATGTATCAATGGCGCAGAATACATAGGAGTTGGAAACATCGCTGCAGTCGCCTTGCACTCATAAATAAAAGAAACATCGCTGCAGTCCCCTTGCACTCATAAATAAAAGCAACTTCGGCATGATAAGGCTAGTCGTGGTCGTGGGTAAGCACGCTTCCCCGTGGAATCAGCCTTTACGTAATGCGTCAGCGCACGCAACAGCCGAACGCGTGTAGCGTCCCTACTGCCGGCGCGTACGACCGCGATACGATCTTGCAGGCGCCGAGCGCTTATCACGCGAAAGCGCGACGAGAGATAGCAGCGGGGAGGCGACTTCAGAAAGTACCGCGCGCGATAACGAAAAGCGAAGCGGCAAGCCGCACGGCGACAGCAACGGAGCAAGCGCTAGGCCTAGCCGTAGCAGACGACGCAGAGAGCGACCGCCGGAGGAGAACGGCGCGTCATCGCGCGCAGCAGCCAATGGCAGTCGCGCGTTCCCCCGCTTCCTCGAGGAGCGCGCGCTTAGCCCAATCGCGGCTTCGCGTGTGAGACGCGGGAAACTCGAAAGCCCCCACGAGCTCCCAATCATAAGCGAATGGGGCTTTGACCACGCCGCCACCGCTCCCGCCGACGGTGGAAGAAAAAAGCACAGGAATTTACGAACAAAATAAAACCAAAATGGCGGCCGTAGGTTGAATGGCGCGAAAACGGCTCTCGCTCGAAGTTGCGATGTTTCGGCGCGCATTTGGCCGGCGCAGAGGGTGCCGCGGCTCGCGATATACGTGATTTGAGGTGATTTTACGTTGAATTAGGCGCTGATATTTACAGGATAGGTAGTTTATTATACACTGAGCCCAAATATGCGGTTTTCCAAAAATCGCACTTTCCGCGATTTTTCGACTTTCAAGGGCCGCGTCCCCTCTTAAACAGGTCCATTTCTGCAACGGTGGCTCGTGCTACAAGATATGTTCCGCGCAATAAGCCACAGGTTTCTTTTTGTGGGTGCTGAGGTGAGAACAAGTGCACAGGTTCCTTTCTAAACTTCACAGCAAAGAGGATGAAGACGAGGAGGCTTACCTTTGGCGCACTCTTCGGCAGCCACAATGTCCGGTTGCACAGCCTGAAAGATCATCTCGTCGTACTCCTTGAACTGGTAGCTGATGGCCTTGCGCTTGCGTGATGATCGCTTGGTCAACAGCATGTGCTTCCGGCTATCCTCATCATCTTCTTCATCCTCCTCCTCGTATTCCTCTGCTGCAGACTCCTCTTCTTCCTTCTTCTCCTGAAGCACAAGACAAAAGAGAGAGAGAAACACCCTTACTGATTTACAGCTGTTTTATGCTAAATGTACTACAGGTGAAAGTGACAGCTGCTTGGAAATCTTAATTTATGCCCTTTATTATATAGTTAAACCTTAACAAAATGAAGGCAGTAATATCAGCAATTCACTTCACTATGCTGGCACTTCATTAAATTTGAATTCAACCATCTTTGCAAAACACAGTTAATGCACAATTCACTTTTACAGAAAAAATGATGCGGGAATGTTTGCATAATGGAACAGCGTCAGAAAAGATTACTAATCTCAGCAATGGCTTAAGAAATAACTTTTGTTGAACCAAAGATCTAGTGATCCGATTTCATTCCTTGCTAGCAATGTCCCCCTCTCAGCAGTCATGCGTAATGCGTAAAGCTGAAAAGAACTTAAATCCAATGAGCAGTGGTATTAATTGTTAAGGGGGCCCTGTAACACTTTCTGAACATAGTGTGAAAACAGTGCTGATCAGTCATAAAGGCTCCTGTGAACCTGTGGGCCAAATATTAACTGCACTGCAAGCGCCAGGGAATTAGCAATTTGGTTTTTCAAACACAGCTCGAAAGAACATTATCTTCTGTCAACAAATGACATCACAGAGGCACCACCTAGATCGATTCACATTTTTCTTCTCTCTTTACGGAAGATATGAACATTTTCTTTATTTGTTCTGTTCAAAATAGACGATAAAGCATAGCAGATGATCTTTCGACAATCATGAAATCGACTATTGCATTTTTGCCTCTCTTTTTTAAAAAAACGATACCACAGAAAGCACCAAATAGCGCTGGCGCTCTCAGTGGTATCGTTTTTTGAAAGAAGCGGCCAAATGCAGCTTCCAAACTGCATTTAACTGCTTTTTGCCTAGAGTGACTTGACAAATACATTAGAAAAATGTATTACATAAATGCAGCTACTACATTCCAAGTACTACTGAACACTATGTACAGAGGTACTAAGCTTCATACACACGATCTGAAGGTTTGCCGAGAACTCACAAACTATGCGCTAATGGTGACAAAAATCTATGAAGGCATGCAAGGCACACTTAGGAGTCGAGCGCGGAAAGTTCTGATGCACTCACCGGTTTCAACACATTGTCCAAGCTGATGCCAACGTATGCCAACCTCTGCTTTCTGCATAGAGAGAATTACAAATGCACTTTGTTTTGCAGGTCAGGAACAACGGTGGGTAAACAGTACATCTAAATACTCTGGGGATTTAAACTTCTCAAAGGGCAACACGCTGCGTCTTCCAGTAGTGCATGCATCAAACCCGTGAGAGAGTAACTTTCATGCTACATGTGGCAGTACATATCGCTGCTTTCTAGATGCGATGATGGCTTCATTCAATTTAAGTATGGTAGACTCGAGAAAAAAAGACACAAAAACTTTAATGTATTGCATCAAATCTTCAGTGCCACTTTTAGACGTGGACGGGACAGTTACGAAACGCACAAACTGTCCCGTCCGTGTCTAAAAGTAGCACTGACACGTGCACAGAAGCAGATGGTTACTGCAAGGACCACATTTGCCAGTGATCGAATAGTTGTGGACCAAATGAGTGGACAGCAGTCACTTCTCGCCACGTCAGTAATAAAGTTATAGCAACACAAACCATTGCCCTTTGTCCTCTAGCCGTATACTACGCATAGGCACTCGTGCAGTTTTACTTTGAGTGAATGAATCAATGTTTATTCCGCCAAAATACAGAAAATGCTCCTCGAGCGAAAAGCTGCAATGGTAGCATGGGAAGTACACGAGGCCCCCCCCCCCCCCCCCTTTAAAAGAATGAGCAGCAGAAGCATATGCACATTCAGAGGCGAACACATATATGCACTCCAGAGTGGCCAAATAAAAAAAAAAGCACATTTGCACTAGTGAAAACAATAAAGACCAGAAAACAGTGAGGACAAAAAACAATGAATGGCCTCTTAACGGCAAGGATTACAGGCCAAAAGCTAATGTGATGCTCTCAGGGCAATGCACATTTGGACAAACAAAAGGAAGACCAATGTGCATTAATATGATATGACTTAAAGTTGTTCAAAGAGGCCGTAATAATATTTAGATTGTTTATACTGTGATGATTTAGAGTGGAAACCGGAGGCGTGCCATAGCTTGCTCTCACATGCGCAAGCTTCATGAACACGCATTGCGTGTGCTGGCGAGCACAGCCCAGTGATGATGGTCATGTGACCCAGTTCATGTGTGCGGAGGGGTAAGAGCTCGGCACCTTTCTTCGTCACCTGGCCTTTTGCGAACGCTGGCTCGGCAGAAACACGAGATTAAATGGGGCAGGGGTAGGAAAGAGTATCAGGCAGCCACAAACGGTACTTCTTCTGAGGGCAGCTGCGCCGGCCTGCTTGCTTGCGGCTATGGTTCTCGCCGCTTTTGCATGAACCATAATACGTTCAAAAACCGTTTGTATATGCCGAACCTTGGTGTTTTCAATATAACGTAGGCCATCTGGGACTTTTCTAAAATTCGCATCATTGCAAAGCTCGTACGAACCAAGGTCTTATTGAGATTCTACTGTACTGAAATTTGCCCTGTGTTGAAGCCCTCAAGCATGTTTCTCTTTAGATCTGTTAACGTTTCACCGTGTTCTAATGCGTTGCGAACACTTTTAGCGCATGATAGTGTCAAAAATGCGGTTTCATTGCACTGATCTGGCAGGTGGAACAGCGCTTGCAAGTGCACTAACTTGTCTGCTAAACTAGTTTTACGTCTTAAGGCACGGCAGCAACATTTTATGAAAAGGCCAACAGGCAAAGACACCAAATGACATAGATAAAAAGCAGCTGTAGCCCTGGCAGTAGTCTGCACAGGCTGCCTCAACTTGCATCAACGTGACGTGCGCAATCCCATGGTTTCCCTCGCTCCATTGCATGTAGTTCGCAAAAGCATAGCCTCCAAGGCTTGTGCCTTCATGAGGTCACATTTGCAAGGCTGATCTCAAAGGTCATGTTTTCGTTAGTTGCAGTCTGCCACAAAGCCATAAATGCCATTGGCATCACCATGATTAATGGCAACATAATCATCATCATCAGCCTTTGATGTCTGTTTTGGCCATTTCGTGCTTAGCAGACTTGTGTACATCTCTTTCCCTCATGGTCCACCTGTTCAGCAGTTTAAAGACTGACCTCCTCGGGACGATACAAATGACGACTGGTGCTTGAAGCTTCATCAAGTGGAGCTCTGATATGAACCGTTTCCACAAGCACACTCTGTGGTGCAAAGTCACGACATCGATTGGGCCATCACTGCTGACAATGACATTGAATGCCTCGATAAATTTCGTGTTATCAGCGTCCCAAGGCGCCCTGTCAGACAAGCTTATAGCGAGGAACTTCATTAGCGCCAATGATGATGTGCTGAGCTGTTTCTGACCATACCGATGCCGAGATCGTGGCTAACGTAATGTCGTTGGTGCCAAGGGGTCGGTGATTGGAGCAGGTGATGAACATCCAAGCCGCTGCTGAATGACCTTGTACTGTGCTCTGAGAGCTTGCATCGGCGTTTGCAGTCATTCACTGCTGTTTTGGCACAATGGAAGGCACTGGATTTGGTGGTCTGTAAGGCCTCAATGATATTGAGGGTGGCTTGAGGAGCTTCATGGCCCACAAGAATATTAAAGCCAAGTTCACAAATTGCTTTTGTACAACATAAATGCGATTGTTTTCACATTCTTCTTTTGCATACTGTGGGCAAATCGGTAATGTATCGCATGTTAGAGTGCTGTTTTAAGACGAGCTTCAAATAGGCACATTTTGTTTTTCAACTTATCGATATACTGAACTATTCTACAATATCTTTGAATTAAATATATCCAGGACTGACTGTAATTGCACTGCTAGCAACCAGGGCTTTGTCTGCAGCGGATGTGGTACTCAGTAGTATTGTTCTGACTGTGCACATAGGTCATGCATGCACCTTCAAAAATGTGTGCATACCACGAGAACCACATACAATCTCATCATGAACAACAATGGTTACATAAGTGGCAGATTCATTGCTCAGTACTTTTGTTTTGACTCTGTGAGCTGCCTACACTTGCCTTCCAAACTGCGTAATGATCACATAGCTAGCAAGTATGCGTTTAACCACAGTGGAAATAATTTCATTTTGACTCGCCGCAATGTGCGCGCTATGTTGCGAAACTGGTGCGGCAAAACACTCTCGATATGACTGCAGGATTGCATCACCGGTCGTTGGATCGTATGCAAAATTGGACTGTGTCCAGTGCTTTAGCTTTACCACAGTGCAGGGGTGTTCGCTTTGCTGCAGTACATGAGTGCCAGCTACGCTGCAGCATGGACGTGCTAGCTTTGTGCTGTACACGAGTGTTACGCAGCAAAGTGTACAACACGGTGGAATGGGCCACCTGTTACGAGACGTAACATATTTTGCCCCTTAAAAACCTCAAATAGTTTGGACAGTAAATGTTCAGCATGAATTGAATCGAGCAGAAAACACTATTCAAAAATTCTTTGAATATTCGCACACTCCTTGCTTTAGTAGGAGCGCTAGGAGAAACTAAGGGAAATAAGATCCACTCACCTCAGCTCCTCCCGGTCCCTCTTTTTGGAGAGTGTGTCGTACAGTTTGAGTTCCTCTATCAATTTCTCGCACAGCTTCCTCTGCAGTCACAAGGAGAACACAGGACATACCAGTAATGCAATATGAGACAAGGACTAGCAGGCGCAACTGCAAGCTTGCTAAACCTGAACGCGTAAGGGGTTCCCCATTCAAAGGCAGCTGTAGTCAAGCATAGGGTACTAGGATACCATTCAACCAGGTAAAAGCACTGTTAGATCATGAAAAGGGGAGCTACGCATATCTGTCATTCCTGAAAACACAGTCCTTACTTTACAGGCAAGCGTGACACCCTACAGTGTAGATCAAGTGGTAACTCTCTTCCTAAACAGCAGCATTGTGGGTAACCAATATGAAAAAGAAACATGCGAAAACCTCACTGACAATGTAGTGGTAAATGCAAGACATATCAGTCAGCATGGTGTCAGGAGATGAAATGTGAAGTATATAAGGCAGCATGGTCTCAGAAGATGAGGGACCTCTCTAGATTCTTAGGTCACTTAATGTTGTTCAGTTCAAACTTCCTTGGTGCGAAGGAAGTTTGAACTGCTTTGGTGCAAAGAAGCGAAAAGAGCTTTCAACCAAAGCAAGCAGGCCTTGGCAAATGCGGCTCTCCTGCCATACCCACAGCCAGGAATTCCCCAGTGTTTAATGGTTGATGTGAGGCCTCCGGCACATCTATCAGTGCCGTGTCGCAACAGCTGAGCGATGGTACATGACACCAAACTGCATTCTTCTCGAAGAAGCCAACACCTACTGAGCGCAGCTACGGCACCTTGGGGTGCAAACTCAAGTATATGCAACTTCAGACGTTTCTTGGAAGGCATCGAGTTCTTCATTTTAACCGACCATAAGCTGGTGACCTATGCTCTTCGCTCTATGCGTTTGGACGGTGGCACGCACACGGCCCGTGAACTTCGGCAACTGGCACACATTTCCGAGTTCATGACAGACATTCGCTACGTAAAAGGAATCAAGAACGTCGTTGCAGACGCCCTGTCGCAAAGCACCATAAATGTTGCCAGTGATCCAGAAGGCGTTAACTTCGACGCACTGGCGGCAGCCCAAAGAGAAGACAAAGAGCTAAAAAGCCTTCTAACAACAACGGCCCTCAAGTTACAGTGGATGCAGATTCCAGGATCAGGTGACGTGATTTGCTGCGACACCTCCACAAGCAACCTAAGCCCCTTCGTGCCTGCCAATATACGTCACTGCATTTTTCTTTCGGTTCACAAGCTATCGCATCCTGCACTCAAAGCTACGCAAAAGTTGTTTACAGCAAGGTTCATTTGGCCATGTATCAACCAAGACGTGCGTTGCTGGGCAAGAGGGTGCATACCGTGTCCGACATGCTATAACCCCTTTGTCAAGCTTCGCTCCTTCAGATGTGCGCTTCGACCACGTGCACCTCAACATTGTCAGACCTCTGCCGCCTTGCCAAGAGCACGCCTATTTACTGACGTGCATTGACAGATTCACGCGCTAGGCGGAGGCCACACCCATAACAGATATCACTGCTGGCATGGCTGCCCGCGTCTCTTTGCACCACTGGGTTGCCCGTTTTGGTGTAACATTCATAATAACAATGGACCGTGGAAGGCAGTTCGAATAATCACTTTTCACCATCATTACGCGTTTCACTGGTGCCTCTCGCATTAGGACAACTGCCTACCACCCTATTAGCAACGGCATGGTGGGGTGTTTCCACCACCAGCACAAGTCCATGCTCGCCGCAGCAGAAGAGCGCAACTGGACGGAGGCACTGCCACTCATTCTCTCGTGAATTAGGACAGCTATCAAGACAGACATCGGCTACAACGTGGCCAAACTGGTCTACGGAACAGCACTACGACTTCCAGGAGAATTTTTCACGAGCAGTCCACAAGAAGGCTGTAGAGCCACTACTGCCTAAGCACAGAGGCTATGAGACATAATGGAAAAACTTCACACTACGCCACCACAATGGGTAGCGCCACGCGCGGTGCGGTGTACGTACCATCAGAACTCGCTTTCTGCACACATGTGTTTGTGCACCACGACGCAGCTCTTTGGCCACTCCAACCACATGATGGGCCATTCCAGGTGCTACATCAAGCAGTTCACTATCGACGTATGCAGTCGTCACGAAGTGGTATCACTCGATCGGCTGAAGCCACCGCACATTGAAGACGCAGACACCGTTTCACATGTGCCGTCATCTGTGACACCACCACCCTCCAAGGCTCTACTCATTCAAATACACCAAGTCACAAGGACTCTTACTGGACGAGTTTCCAGGGTGCCCCATCGTGTGGACTTGTGAACAATTTGAATCGTCCTACCAATGTTGCTAACACACTAGGAGGGGAAGTGACATGGCAGTGTCACAGTAGCACAACAGCGGCCAGGCACCCTTTCCCATCTTTGACTGTCAGTAAAATCTTATCGCATTATGTGCAGGAAAGGGAAGTGGTGCGACAATGCACAACCGATCGGTTGAAAATGTAAGATCACAAAAATAAAGTTTAGTTTCTTTTGCTTGTTCATCAGGGATGCACCACTCACTTCTGTCTGCCGATTTCCAGCCGCGCTCGCGTACCGCACAACAAGCTCTTTATCCTACACACCCACTCCCTCCTGAGTTCTTCATTTTTGGGCAAGTAAGGGAAAAAGATGTTCATATGCTTTTTTTTGTGCTCTTATCGCACCCAGGAACACAGCACATCAGTCCACAAGCAGACAAACGGAGCAATGTAGGATGGAGGGGGTGGAACCAGGGGCTTGCCCTTCTCCTGCATTCTTTTTTCCCACAGCACCTCGTGCGTGCCCACTAGGGGCAGGCACAGTGCCGTAGCTTTACAAAAGGTCCATTTGACAGCTTTACTGCCAATACAATTAAAAAATGTCACAGCTGAGAACAGTTGATGTCCAAGAACAGCTGAGAGCTGCTCTTGGACATCAACCAACCATTAATCAAGCCATTCTAAGCAGCGAAAAAGCGGAAAACACACAGACTTACGTGATCACATGGTGGGCAAAACCAGTCACCGTCTGGGATGATCATCAACGCAGGCTTGAGGCAGGATGTGTGATAGCCCGCATCACACATGTCACACAATAGGATCTGCAAAACGCATGTGCACTCCTTCAGTGTTGGGTGCAAAACATGGGTGGGCCACCACTACTCTGTAGATTGCAGAGAACTTTTCCTCAATTGGCCGAACAAAAAAAGGTCTGACACATTTCCCTCACTGATACGACAAAAGTGTCCAAACTCACTGATACGACAAAAGTGTCCAAACGTACCAGTAAACTTCAGTTTTCTGTGTAACGTTAGGTCAGGGCTCCCTCTTTGGCGGGCAGCAGTGAAATCGGTGAAATAATGCCCACTGCCCTGGTCTACCGCCTACTGCTTTCGAATGGCGACCCAGCACTTCAACTGACCCCACTGAGTATTTAAGGGGGGGCATAGTACCTGGAGCTGTTTTGTTTATATGTTTATTGAATTCAGTTTAAAAGTATATATATATATATATATATATATATATATATATATATATATATATATATATATATATATATATATATATATATATATATATATATATATATATATCCACACACACACACACACATTTCTGTGTTAGTTCTAATGGTACACTCTTTTTCTTGGTCACACCGAAAGTTACCGAGATAATTAAATGTTAATTACAATTATTTAGTGAGACAATAGATGAAAAATGATGGCCAGAAACTTTATAACATGTGAGTGGAAAGCAGAATGTGTAAGGATTGAAATGCTGTAAGTACTTTTCAAATCTAACACTAATTACAAATTTAGCAGCCCGTTGAAGCTCAGTGGCTGCAGTGAAGCTACTAATGAAAAAAACAAAGGTGAATTAGAACTACAGGAAGAGAGAGAGAAAATAAGCAATGTGCTTGCAGCAATCCAAGCTTTATTCATTAGGCTCATATACAATAAAAAATTACAGATGTAGGTCCTCTAGAGCTCGAGAAATTGTTGCACTAAACAAGCTTGTTTTAAGAAAAAGCAAGAAAAAAAGAAGAAATAAAGCTAATTTTGAACCAAATGTATACAAAGTATTGAAATATCCTCGATCTGTGATCTGTGGTTATCAGTGATATGACCTGCACACCTACTGCTGCAACATGTGTAGCTAGGCAGTAGTATGCCATGAAAAAAGGCTTGTTTTTCTTGCTTTTTACAGCCAAAATATAGCTTGTCTTAGTGATATAAATTGTTATTGTTGATAGATTTCTGGGGTCGTACGTCCCAAAACCATGATTTGATTACGGGAGACGCCGTAGTTGAGGGCTCCGGAAATTTCGACCACCTGGGGTTCTTTAACGTGCACTGACATCACACAGCACACGGGCCTCAACATTTTGCCTCCACTGAAATGCAGCCGACGCGGCCAGGATTTGATCCCGTGACCGTTGGATCAGCAGCAGAGTACCGTAGCCAGTAGACCACCATGGCAGGGCTAAATTGCAATTGTGGCTAAAATTTAGTAGACTCGCTTTAAGACAAACTCGAGGGGACCATGACAATTTGTTCATCTTATCAGAAGTGCCTCCAAGAATGGATTGGCCACTTGCCCAGGTGGATCCAAACATCCTACTTCAAAAAGTCAATCAAGTAGACTTGCAATTGGGAAAAAATTACAAATGAAACCATGTTCTTATCCAACTTGAAAACTGTCTTCGAGCACTGGCAAGCAGCCATAAATAACACTTTGTCTAATCATTTTAAGTATCCCCTTCAGCATCTCCATGCTACTGAGAAAGGTTGTTCATTAGAGAACTTAAGCAGGCACAAGCTACCTCCCATGTTCTTCAAAAGCACTCCAAGCACTTCTTCAGTGAGCATGTCAGTTGTGTTGCCAGTCAATGGGTTAGGCATTGTGGTGTCTCTTTGAGGATACTCACATACACATTCATGTCCACAAGGACTCCTTTACTGCCCAGACATTATTCCAGTACACAGAGTATCTGTGTAAGCCCTCTTGGATTCTTTTGCCTTGTGTTCCTTTGTACTCTCTCCATATGTGCTGAACAGGAGGTGGGGAGACAACAAAAGAACCCCAGGAAGGCTGGGTGCCCCTAACACTTAGGGTGTTAGGGGCACCCAGCCCCCAACAATAAAACCCTGTAACAGAGTTTTATTGCTGTCACCTAAGTGGCTTTGCTTAGTCTCTGGTTCTTTTGTACTCTCCTTGGTGGGGAGACAACAAAAGAACTCAGGTGCCCAGTCCTTGCAGCCCCCTACAATAAACTAGGGGGGCTGTCCACAGCACTGGGAAAGTTCCTCTTAACAGAAGGTCAGCTGTAAGGGGGTTCATCTTAAGAGGATTTCTTTTGCATTGAGTCTATGGGAAACCAAAAAAACATACCTGTGTTGTTTGTCATATCCCAGAATTTGTCTTAACAGAGTTCGTTTTAACAGGAGTTCACTGTATCAATGTAAGATGTGAGAATCCGGTACTGCACCTGCAGCAGTACCTATATGTTACAAAAATACCGTTTCCAGAAAATCGACTTCTTTCGTGATTTTTTTTTTTGTCTCTAAGAGCAGTGTCCCCTCTTAAATGCGCGTCTGGGGCACCGAGAGTGTCAAATGTGTGTGTGCAACATCAGCACGCCAAGAAAAGTGGCCTTGTGGTGGCCTCACAGATCACCAACTGTAGTGCTAGGGCTTGAATACAAGCATCCTTGATCTTGTTTTCAATGGGTGCATCTAGTAACTGAGTTCATGATGCTTGTGCATTGCGTGTGACGGATATATGTCATAGCTGCTAGGAATGCACAACCTCTCTGTCATCTTGTTTAGGAGCTTGTGTCTCGTCATGGTGCCACAATATAGTGCATTTGACTCATGATGCAACTTCGTATGAGAAAAATTTGAAATTCTTAAACTGGACAACTCAACCACCACCTTCTGCCCTCTAAGCTCTCAAGATGTCCACTGCTCAAAACTTGCCAGTAAGGTAAACATTGCACTACTCACGTGAGCATTTTATTTACGCATCTGTGACTAGTGAAGAATTGGGTGCACATGAGAATTGCATAAATACGGCATTCCAGTTCCTTTTAAAAACATTCACTCACCCACTCTGGGTGGTCCCCTTTGCCGCACTTGGCACAGGGCTTCTCATCCTGCTCCGGCTCGCTCTCCTCTCCTCCACTGCTGCCACTGGCCCCCTCTGCCTCTTCTACACGGGCTGCACGAGTTGGCAACAAAGGTTGAGAGAACGGTCAACGTTGGGGTTCGGCATCATTCACATGTCTATATATATAAAAAAAAAACCTAACACTTGACGCCACTGCGGTGGCACAGGGCAATGTGATATGCTCTGGCAGCACAACAAGTCAGCTCGAATTGATTTTCAAGCCAGAGAATTCGGATCACAAAAGAAGGGGAACTGCCAGGTCAACAAACTGATTGATTGACTTGTGGGGTTTAACATCCCAAAACCAGCTCTGATTATGAGAGATGCCGTAGTGGAGGCCTCCACAAATTTCAACCACCTGGGGTTCTTTAACGTCCACTGACATTTCACAGTACACGGGCCTCAACATTTCGTCTCCATCGAAATGCAGCCGCTGCGGCCAGCCAGGATTCGATCCTGCGGCCTTAGGGCAATAAATTGCCCATTCTATCGAGGCAAATTGTGCTTATCTCGTCTTTACCCAATTGTCAACATAGGCGGCATTCAATATCCTTGTTTAAACAATCTGCTGCTCTACATCCAGGTTAATTTTTATTTTTGAGCTTGAACAAACTGGGCGCGCACTGGATTCAAGTATTAAATATAGTTGTTCCACATGTTGTTGTCCTTCTAAAAAAAATAAATAAAAACATGTGCATGTGCCTGTTTGTAGCACAAAGCTTTCTCACTTCTTCCAGGCGTCATGCTACAGGCACATGCCCACCTTGCGGGAGGTATGTAAACAGCTCTTGGGCTGCTCTAGATGGCCAGGCACTTTTTTGCTTCAGCAGCTTTTCGGGCCCAAGCCACTGTTCAAAGCTGTAGCTCCGGTTGTGAGCTGTGCAGGGCAGCCTCCCATCAGTCCTGGTGTTCTGACCCTTGCCACAGGGGGCTTAGGTTTGTTTGGGCAATTTAGAAAGATGCGACTATTGTTGGCTCCGGCGCTAGGACACAAGCGGCAGTGATGCAGGATACTGCACAGCCGACCTGTCATATTTCTGCGTTTCTTTAGTTCCATGTCAGCCTACTGCTACACAAGGACCATGAACTACAAAACTGTGCATCTACTCTTCTCAATGTTCAGTACAATGACAAAGGAGTAGTGAAAGCATGTCGGTCAACAATGAAGGGCAAAAAGAAGGCAAACTGATAAGCGACGTCTAGCGACATACCCTTTTTGACGGTGCGCGCCCTCTTGACCACCACCACCTCCGCGTTGGGGTCCACCTCCTCGCAGGCAAACTCGTCCTCGTTGTCGTCGAAGTGCAGTTCCTCGTCGTCATCGTAGGCCTCTTCCTCGTAGGGCTCCTCCTCGTCCTCGAGCTGCGAAGACGAGTCCGAGTCCGACGAGGCCTCCCAGGGGTTGTGGTGCGACCGGCGCCGATACGTGCCGTTCACCCCGGAACCAGCCGCCACCATGCTTCCCACCGCGGCGCTTCTTCTTCTTTTTTCTCTTCTTCATGGCCTTGCGGCCCTTTGCCTCCTCCTCTTCCTCCTCCTCCACACGACTCTTGCCGCTGCGCTTGGCCGAACCCTGGCTGCCCTGGTGGGCCTCGCCCTTCTGCAGATCAGTCCCAATGCAAGCCTTTTACACACGCTGCATTTAGGTACATGTTCTAGGTAACCTCCGAAAGTGCCCATCTGACCATATGGCCCATAGGAAGATTGTGCTAACTTCTGTGATTGCTTGTTTTTAGGGGTGTGGGAATATTTAGAATTTTGAATACAAGTTGAGTATTTCCCTTATTCGAAGCACGTTTGATTAGATAATTGCACATTTGGATATTTCTCAATGTCTGGACACGGCCAAACATGTGGCAAATATTCGGGCAAGCAGTTTCAAATATTCGATGTAAACAACTGCAAGTACTACACATTTTCACAGCAAAATGTAGTAATACTTAGTTTGCGCAAGTATTTGAACAAATACTAATGCACTCGAGTTTGTTTGGATAAAAATTTATAGTTTCCGAAAACTTTGAATCGAACCAACTCATCTTTCTGCTTGCAAGCCACCTGTATAGGTGGTTTCGCTGTAACATAAGGTCGCTGTGCTGTGAGACAACCTTTACAGGCAGAACGCACACTGCTACAAAGCCACACTTAAAGGTCCCATGACACCAAAATTTCAAACGCAAGATGCTTGCGTTCATTGATTTTCCTGCATACGAAGGCAACCTTGACCGAGTGTTAGCAGCGAACGTCGCCTCTAAGCAATTCTAATATGGTTTCAAAGTAAGCGGGAATGCTCATCCGAGCTTGCAGCACCTCGCGTCATCGCCACTAGTATGACGCGGATAGTGGTCCATCTGTGACGTTTCACTTTTGTAAGTTGATATCGTGACGTCACAGAAAGACACGGGCGCGCCGCGCTATGACCTCCGAGCATGGCCTCCAAGATCGGATCTCGCAGCCAATCGCAGAGGCCACGCCAAAAGCCGTATTTTTCTGCTTTCTCTCCGTGTTGGTCGCTCAAGCGTACATTGTACACACGCTGTGATGCAAAGCGAGTGCAGCGAGCAGACGAATTCAGCAACTGGTCTGGCGCTCGCGCTCTCCGCAACGTCACCAAATCTTGAGCTCACGTGATCAGTGCCTGCGCTCACTTCTGACAGCCGCCGTGCTAGCCCCGCGGCGCTAGTTTCTTGCAGTTTTTGGCGCGCGTTTCGAAGCTTCATTAAAACTGAACAAAATTAACGATGCTGTGACTAATTAGACTTCACGCTGGAGAATTTGCCACTCCATGCCGTGATTACAAGACACTGTTCTACTCATTAGAACATAAAAGTCTCCAACAATAAAACGGCTGTCATGGGCCCTTTAAAGGGAAAGTAGGCATACTGGTATACTGGCACACGTGAGTGATGCAGTGACAAAGCGTGCTGCTGGGAGTCTCGATGCCAACTGGCTTTATCAGTTCGTCCGCTGACTCCAAGAACCTGGTTTCCCTTCTCTCTCCATCTCTGCACCTTGAGGTGCAGAGGGAGGATAAGGAATGCCAGAGCCATAGGTCGTCTTTTGCACTGGCAGTACCACGGCTGCACTGCAGCACATTCAGAGTTCGCCACAGCCTATCGCCTGATTAAACATTTGTTTTATTTTAAATCTTAAGAGCGGCCCAGATGAGCTTATAATCGTTAAGTGTGGTGAATTTTAATATGCACCATACTTTGCCACTTATAACTCACAATCACTTCTCATCCTACTGGTATATGCTAACTTGCTTCGATTCCAAAACAATGATATTCACACAAGCTTAGCCTAAGGGTTCTTTTGTGCATTTTACATGTAGGCAGCTAGCGTGTGTTTCAGCTCGTTACCTGTCTACAATGGAGCATTCTGCTACACGTACAGCAGCTAGTGTATGTATTAAAAATTTTGTCGCATAAGAACTGAAGATAGGTTATCAGCACAAGAATCG
The DNA here is from genome assembly GCA_013339685.2 of Hyalomma asiaticum. Taxonomy (NCBI): domain Eukaryota; kingdom Metazoa; phylum Arthropoda; class Arachnida; order Ixodida; family Ixodidae; genus Hyalomma; species Hyalomma asiaticum. The sequence goes on from CM023482.1 coordinate 33,566,562, forward strand.
AAAATGGGTTATCAAATGATCCCCTGCGATGACCTTTAATGTTCTAAGTGCACAATTTGGGGCATGCAAAAAGTGAAATTTCACCTTGAATCGAATTTAAAATTGAACATTGCCAAACAGTGGCCAACAATTTGAATACTGAATATAAACGTTTTCGTCCAATATCCAAAGAAAAAACAAGTAGATAACATACTGTAAAAGAAAACACGCTATGAGGATATCCGGGTTGCCAAGGTAATGCAAGAAAACACTGGACTCGGAATGTTTGTTCTGTTACAATAATTAGTGCGCATGTTGAAGTGTATACGAAAGTTGATTTCCCACAATAAAAATACAGTATAATAACTGTAAATAAGCACTGCTACCATTCTGTTAGAGCTAAGGAAGTGTGTCAGCAGCAGCTACCGCATGTACATGAAGTCTACTAGACTTATTTTATCCAAATGTGGAAATCCGAAGTTGGGGAAGGTAGGCGACTTTCAATAGATGCGCACTACAAGTCATGGCAACACAAAAGTGAAATCAGGGGTGCTACAGTGTGGCTTCAACCTAGCATTTGATCCCTGTAGCTACCCATGGCATATGGTTATTCTGCGTGCTTACACCGATGGCTTTATTTTTTTTTCTCAATATGTTACTGCACGTGCCACCAACCAAAAAAAAAAAAAAAATGGCACACACAGCTATTTTGAGAAGTGGCAACAGTTGATGGAATAGCCTCTGTTCCAATCAGCACCAGCACCCCGGATGGTGACATCTCGTTCGGTGTGTACTAGTAGTTGCTGGAGGAGCTCGTATATCTAGCACTTTGACCTGTTTCTGTTTTTTTCTAGAGTGTACTAGAAACCTTTCTGGTACACCCTAGTTGTGATTGATCGTTGTAGTTGTTATCAGTGCTTCAAGCCTTACTTTGAACGCTTGTTTACAGCAGCATTCAAGAGGGCTGCTAATCTCCACGCAAAGCAGTTAACAACTGTGCCACAGCACACATAGAAAGCTTCTGAATGGGTGGTGCGTGGCGACTGAACGACTGTGACATGACCATAGTGAGGTGCGCTCCCTGCAATCAGCCACTTTGCTACCATTGTGGTGAGGCAGGCCACCTATAACGGGGGCGTGCGGCAGATAGGTCTTCCAGGCTTTCTCGCCGACACGTGCCGACTCCATGAAGGTGGGCGACCTCGCGCCATTTTGGAGTACTTGGAAGGTCAGCAGTCTTCCAAGGCCATGCCAGGCTCCGCGGCAGTCCTACTTTCCGTCGCCACAAATTTGTATGTCCCCTGGCCAACGGCCGACGATCACCTATGTTGTTTCGGGAAGGTTGGCTAGATCACCCAGCCCACACCGGGGAAACTAGAACAGCAACCTATGGGCGTGGGGCTGCTGCTAAGCAACACCTAAATAAAGCAACCTCCGCCAGTAATGTCACATTTTAATGCAACGGAGGACATCAAGCAGGGCTACCGTGAACCGGACCAGCAGGCTTGATCAATCCAATGCATGACGCATCATCTTTCTCTGGGTTGTCTTCACTTTTTTGCTGCTCTAGCACACACAGTACGACCAGCATGTGACACGAAGCCAGGCCGAGTGCTTCACAAAGCTTGAGGCACATGTGACCAAACTATACGATTGGTACTTGCTCGCGACATAAGAAATGGTCACGCAAGCCAGTGTCTTTGGAAGTGGGTATGGATGGATATCATAGCCTGAGGATGGACATCACAGCCAGAAGCACCTAACGGGGTTACTAAATTTCATTTGTGAAATGCATTCACGTGTACACTCAGAATTTTTCTTTAACGTGCATTAGGGTTTGTTTTAGTTAACATGACCGAGCTGCATCACTGACTGCATTCTCGATATTCATGTTGAGTTATAAGTATGAATAGCAGGTATTCAAAGTTCGAACTGAATATTCCAGTACATACTCTACGATTCAAATCTGAAACTGAAGCATTTGCACACCTCTGTAATTGAAGGATTCTCTCTTACAAAGAAAAAATTTAAACTATGAGGCTTCATTCTCCAAATGCCTAATAACTATTTGAATTATCTGTTTTGAAATTATCCAACACTATTAACTGCTTCATAAAAGAACATTACAATTTGCATACTTCAAGTTAATGTATGCTTATTTTTAATATACTACGGCTAAAATGCGATTACCATCTCTGCCATTTTGGCTTGTCTTAAGCCTATCAGTTATCATGTAGTGCAATCACATACAGTAAAACCTCGTTATAACGAAGTTGATGGGGGAGTGGTAATTACTTCATTATAACCATTAGTTCATTCTGACCAATATCAATTTCATCTATAGGAATTTCAAAGGGAATTGCGATTGCTTCGTTATATCCGATAGTTCGTTATATCCGGTTTCATTATAACGAGGTTCTACTGTACTGTCATGTGAAGGTTAACTGCACTCCTCAGTAATGTTGCCCAAACAATATTTTCATGTTTGGAAATGGAAAACCCTATGTGAAAGCATTACAGTGTGTCCTACCACCTACACTATTTCCATGTAAAGAGGGTCTTTTGCACTTTCAAATGTGTGGTTATGGTGTGCAGAGAGCACTTATGTTGTGAACATGTTGAGCAGTTAATTTTCTTGCATGAGTATATCAACAGATGTACTTTAAGCACACTGTAGTTTAGTGAAATCAAGTTTCATTAATTTGTAGTAGAATAGTAACAAAAGTTATTCTTACATCCCATTTCATAACATTTTGATGACACTTAAGGCAGCTTTCTGCTTTGCTCCGTATTCAATCCATATACAAGATTTTCAATACTTGCAGAACCCTATTTATATTTTGGCAACTCTAATATTGGAGTTTTCGAAGTAATTGGACATTTCAGCAGTGTCCATCAAATTCAAATTGTAACTAAAATTGCGCATGCAATCGGGAGTATGTGGGACTATCGTTGCACTTTGTCACCATGCCCAAACTCACACCCAAGTACACAAGTCAATAAGGTCTCACCTTTGACCTTCGTTTATTCTTCTCTGGAGGAACATAATCTTTGTCAGCCTGACGACTACGTTTCTGAAAAAAAAAAAATAATAGAGGACCCACGTAAACCAGAGCAGTCTCAAAAAGGCAATAGGAGTTAAGCGTTATGGAGATCAGCAAAGCACCTTATCCCAAGATTACTACCCTTTGCTTCACACATAGTTGGCAATGTAAGGCGAGCCACGCATCTGGCACAGTGAAAAAAAATTCTGCCAACCCAACAGCAGCATAATGTCTCAGATGAAAGCCTCGCAGCGAGCTGACTCGATGAAGCTCGCCATTACCCAAGACAGCTGCGCAAAACACTACAGGCATGACACCTTATTTGTCTTCACCTGCAAAGGTTCCTTTCTGGTGAACTTCTACAAGTTCCAATTGCAGCTATATGATAACAATGGCCAAACAATCGCCGTGTTGTTTGAAAGCACGCTCTCAAAAAACTATCGCTTAAAAAGAAAAGTGTACGCAGTTAAAATATCACTATAATAAGATTAGGTATAATGAAATTCTCTCTATAATGCATTGTTTAACCTTTGATAACTTCATGTCCATACGACGCTGCACATTTTCAACCTCAATATAAATAAGCTTGTTATTCTGCAACCTTGATGCAAGGAAAGTTTCATTACCAACCACCATGGATGGCCCAGGCAACACACTGAAATTTCGCCAGTGCCATTGTTCAAGTGATTGAATTAGATGGCCTCTTTGTGAATGCATGTTCCAATTCTTGCACTGCACGACAAAGAGCAACTATATCTGCACAAGCTGCACGATGAACTACTCAGAAATCCTAGCAGCAGCTATGGCTTGACCGTGAGTGCCTCTTTATTGGGAAGAAGGTATGGGATGTCATGGTGACAGCATGTTCTAGCATTATTCCGTTATTCTGCAATCAAGAAGCAAGGGCATTGATAATTAATTACATTTAGCATGAATGCAAATGCAAGGAAGCTGCGAATTGTTACAGAATGTGGCCTGATCTTGTATCTGATATGTCTATGTCTTGTATCTGATATGCCTGATATGTATCTGATATGATATGTCATTATCTTGTATTCTGATATGTCTACCACACCACCCCATCATGCAGAAAACTTGCTTTGAAATTTTTGCTTCCAACAACATGCTCTTTTGTAGGACAGAAAAGGAGGCTATAAAAAATAAGGAAGGGCAACAAAGGCACACAGTATGAGAGGCCACATGTCCCAACAAGTAAAACAACACCAAACAAACCAAAGATTACAGTTTTGGCGTGCATTAGAAAAGTTAGAACTAGCTGAAACCTTAGGAGCAGTTTTCTCAAAACAGTGCCTTCGGCATGTTGGTTATTAGCTCATGGGGCAAAGATATACTGGTAACTACTTCACGCGCTTTCATTGCATTTAGTATTTTTGGTATTTACTTGAGAGGGCAGCACTTTTCTTTTTTGTCCTGGTGTTTCAAGAATTATTGGCCGGGTTCCTTGTTTGCAGTGCAAGTGTGGTCCCTGCAGTACCACTGGAGAAAACTTCAACTACAAATTTTAGAACTATAAAAAATTACTTCATGAATGCTGCCCCTTTCAGCATCCATGTGGCTGTATTTACCGACCTCTTACTTGATTTCATAAAATTTCCAGTCTTTCCATGAGTTTCACTAAAGGAACACCGTATTTACCCGCATAATTTATGCCCTCGCATAATTTGCGCACCCCTAATTTGTGCACCCGCACGGACCAACAGCCGCGCGGCCGCGCCCCTCGCTGTGCAGGCGAGCACAGTCATACGCAAAAGGGGCTGCGAGTGCGATGCCCCTTTTTCCGATTCTTTTCTCCGGAGGCCCCCGAAGCCCAAAGTACGGTCGCTAGAATAAAAGCATGCGAGTGGGGGCGAAGAAAACGGCTGAAGCAGAGATCAAACGAGCCCGGCCTATCTCCGTCGCTCGGAGGGCGGACGTGATAACATCAGCCCGATCGGGACACCTGCCGTCCATACAGGGAGGCTCCGCCCATCTTGAAAAGACGAGAGGCGGGGGGTAGTGTCGCTCGGCTGTCGGCTGCCGAGATAGCGCTGGCGCGCGCTATCTCGGCACAGCCATCAGCGGCTCCTAAACACTTCTACGTACTGCTGCACTGCGCTCTCCCTGGAACAGCCGTGTTCTCTTACACCAACGTTTTGCAGTGTTACGTGAGATCGTATCCAAAAGAGTTATCGCGCTAGTTGCATTCTATTACACGTTATTTCAAACGTGTTCGCGAAATATCCGCGTAATTTGCGCACCCCCATTTCAGAGCTCTAAAATCGCGAAAAAAGGTGCGCAAATTACGCGAGTAAACACGGTAACTTATCTACCAAAAGGTTTTCATGATATCACTCTGAAATTTTAATGAAAGCATTATAGGGACATTCTTAGTCTTTGTGCCAATTTTATTCAAAATTCGGCAAAACAAGAAAAATTTCACCGAAAACCATGTCCGTCCTTAACACATTTATACGGGAAGTGAACAAGGGTTGTATGAAACGAAATGTGCCACAAAAAATATTTACTAATACAAATATCTCTCTTTACAAGCAAACAGCCCTCACTTTTTCAATACCTTTGTATTCTGAAACCCACTGGAAAGTGCTACTAATGAGGTGTGCCTCATTAAAGGCAAAATGTGTGGAGTTCATAATTACGTCAAGTTAGCCTGCGAAGTCGAGTTATAAACGTGGCTACATAAAATTTACTCCGTAGACTTAATGACAGCTTTACTGACTCTCTGGTAACAGTACCCAGCACAGAAACTAAGCAACTTAATCTCAATTTAGAAAATAAAAAATAAGTGGGTAGCACTAGCTTATCTGTTTAGCAACTTAGGTAATCAGAGAGGTAATACACTGCGTCACTTCTGCAGAGGTCTCACACATAGAAGAAAAAGAAAGCTTAGAGCTTGTCGTGCTCACTAAACCAGTTGCCTCGACCGAGGAGTACAGGCTACGTTGGGAAGTACACGTAAAGGACTATTATTTCTTTACAAACAAAATGAGTTGGAACCTGACACATGTGCTTGTCATGTATTTCCATCCAAAGTTTCACATATGGTGCACACCAGGGCACGCACAACATGAAATTTCGAAAAGTAAAGCCAGTTCCATGTCTGTGAAATCTGAGTAAACAGCAGAGCTGGCACAAGAGTGCCAAGTTCACTAGCACTAACATGTAGCGCTATCACTACCACTATCACTGTCATGTGGCAGTGGGTGGTAGTGATAAGGGCAAGGGTGAGGTCGAGGGCAAGCACGGGTCCACTTTCCTCTTCTGTGCAACCCAAAACATTTCCTTTTGTTTTTAGGCTCGAAGCACTTTAAGCGCTCAGGCCTGTCGGCGTCTACTGTCGGCATGTCGAGTCGTCATCACGGTAAAGCAAGCGGTCAAACTATGGTAAAAACGTGTATAATTAAGGAAAAACAGGCTCAGAATTAGCTAGTATGATTTCAGGTACCTTAAAATACATGAATAAACAGCAATTAATTGCATTAAGAGAAATTCGATAAGGTTGCTTCTGACACCACCCTACACCTTCACTGTCTGCCTGCACTGTCTCTAGGATCGGCCCACACTTTCTATCGACACGGCAAAACAAGCACATAACTGACCAAAACCAGTTCACCGCAGCGAATTAATGCGGGAAGTATGGGCACATCACTGCTTTGCACCTCCCCAGCTTTCACATTAGTGGAGCTGCAAAAGTCTTTCTTTTTAGGGGCGAAGCTCCTCTTAGTCTAACCTTGTCCTGCATCAGGCGTAACCGGCGTGCCCGGAGGCACGCACTCGTCCTCGGCGCGTGCCTCTCTCTCTCTCGCTCTTCCATCTGCTGTCTTGTGAGAGAGAGCGAAAGGCGCGCGTTGACTATGGAAACGCTCTTTCTTAGATGAACACTCTGCCAGCTCGCAAAGAAGGAGAACGCGCTCTCACCCGCAAGAGACAACGTTGGCACAGGCAGCGTCTCCTAGCGAGTTTCTTGACTGAGAAATACCGACTGCTCGCGTTGGAGAACCGTTCACCAGCCACCCATATATATATGTAGGCACTGGATCTTGACTTGCAATGAAGTGCCGGTGGGAGATTTCACTTGTGCGTAGTTGAACCATGAGGATTCGTAGCGTGCGCGTTAACTAAATTAATCCAGAACTCGGCACGATCTACGATGACCCTCCCGAGCTTCGCCCACTCATCATCATTCACTCCGTGGATATGCTGTGAATTTTTAATTTCTTTCCTTCCTTCCCTTCTTTCATCGTTACTTTCTTTATTTCCTTTTACACTGCCCTTTGCATAATCACTATTGTGCAGCAGTGCGGGTAGTGGGTCAAGTGCAAAAGAGGGTCCACTTTTTCCCTCCTACGTAAAAGCTCCACTGTTAACTTTGAATACCGCTAAGGACGGCTTTAACCTCGGCCTTAAAAACAGCTCGGTCGTTAAAACAGTCTAGGACCGGCCAGCATACCTTTGGGCTTTTGGTGGGCGTAGCCTTCCCCTTAGCGGCGGCCTCTTCCTGCAAGATGGTCTCCTCGAGCTGCTGTTCCAGAGCCATCTGCTGGGCCAGCTCCGACAGTCGCTTCTCCTGCTCCCGCTGGATTCGCGAACTCCGACGGCGGCCCTGGCTGTCCTCGTCGGCCGGCTCGCCTTCCGGTGCTCCCAGGAGGCAGGCCGCGGCCGCACCCAGCTCCCTGGCCAGGCCACGACCCCTTCCCCTTGAAGCACCACGGCCCCTGCCCCGACTCCCCCGCGACCTGCCCCTGCCAGTGCCCCTCAAGTTAGAGGCGACTGCAGGGGCGGGTTCACCTTCTGCGTGTGTCGCAGCGTCACCGTTGATGCCAGTGTCCTCGTCTCCTGCTGCGCGGGGTTTCTTGGGCGAGGGCTCTTCCGGTGGCCGAACACGACGTTTGACGTGGCTCCAACGACCGGCACGACCTCTACCTCGACCTCTCCCACGACCTCCACGACCTCCGCGCCCTCTCCAACCACCTCGCTTCCGAACTTCGGACGAAGCATCCTGCGCAAGCTCGGCGGGTGCCTCGGAAATTCCGACCGTTTCTTCTTCGGCGGGTGTTGCTGTGGAACCTTCATGGGCTGCCGACATTGTCTCTGTCTCGTTTACAGAGGAAAGCGGGGCATCGTCCATGACATCTTCGTCCTTAGATGCCTTGCTGTGGTCGGCGGCTGTAGAGTTGGTGGCGCTTCTCGTCACCAGGTGTCTTTGCCTTGTCACTCTTTGCAGTGGCATCTCCTCGAAGTCTTTTTGAAGCCCTGGAGCCCTGCTCACCTTTTGATTTAGTCTTAGGTTCATTTTTTGCACCTGCTGTGACCTGTTTGTCTATGACATCTGTGTCTTTATGAGTGCCATCTGTGTCCTTGTGACTAATCTCAGCACTGCAATCCTGATTACCTTCAGTTTCAGTCGGCTGTTTCTTGCCACTGTCAGCTTTGGACACTGTGCCTACACTGGTGTCCATCGTTTCCTCTTTGTCGCCCTCCACAACAGTGCTTAGAGCTGGCATTTCACTTTCACCTTCCTTAGACTCAGTACACTTACTAGCTTCAAGCTTCTCTTTGCTATCTTCCGTGGATGGCTTCTCAGAAGATGCCTCGGGCAAATCAGCATTCCCGACTTCCCCTACAGATGCTGCTGGAACTGTCGGTCTTCTGTTTCAGTGCTGCCTCACTGTCAGTGCAATCCTCACTGTCCTGCAGCCCTCTTTTTTGCCTCTTGCCTTTCTTCAAATCTGCAACGCATGATGACAGTGTCCTTCCTCTTCTCTTCTTTGCCAAGGTGACATTGCCACTTTTCTCTTCCGGTGTCGCCGTGTCGCCGCTGGCCACGTGTTTCGCTTGAACAGTATCTTCTCCATGTTCTTCCACATGCTTAGCCGCATCCTGGACTGCGGCTCCTTCGTCGCGTGCTTTGCTAGATTTATTATCTTCCGAAACTTCCTCACACGCCATGCTTTTGGTCTGTACATCACTTTCTCGTAGCTTTCCCACTGTAGGTTGGTCTTCAAGACTAGCTTTGGATACACCTTCACTCGCACCCTTGTCATGTGTTACTGCTCCTTTCTCAAGATCCTCAGCCTTGGCACTGGATGCAGGCACTTCACTCCTCTCTGCGACAGCTCCACCTTCACTTTCACTAAGAGCATTCTTTCCTGAGGTATTGTCACAGTGGCTTTTGCTGACAGTGATTCTAGACATGGGTGTATCGCTTGCCCCTGTGGTAAGGTCGCCCTTCTGCCTGTCGCTATCTCCACTAGGCAGTGAAACAGTCGTGCCCAGAGGAGCATCCGAAGCCGACTTGTTTGCGTCCACGTCTAAGTGGTCAGATTTAGTGCTGTCCAGCTGTGCTCTGCTACTTGCTTTTAGCTCAGTCGTGACACCCTTAGATGAATCTGCTGTCTGTCTGAGATTTCCTCTGCTAGCTCCTTCGTCAAGAGGAGGTTGCTGCACCTTGGCCACTTGTTCCTCGCCGTGTGTTGACTTCTTGCACAAGTTTTTCCTTGATTCGGTCTTTACAATCTCACCACTAGGGTCAACGTCATCAATGTGCTGTTTGTCCACAATTTTCTTTGTCGTACTTTTCTCTTCAGATGCATCCTTTGTTTCACATGGAGCCTTCTCAGCCTCAGGCTTTACCATTCCCGAGGCAGACTTGCTCTCTACATCCAAAGGTGGCGCTGGGGATTCACGAACGAGTGAACCTTTAGATTGAGAGTCTGAAAACTTATCCGTCATTGTTTCGAGATGCCGTGGCTTGCTTTTTCTTGACCTTTTCTCAACATCGGCTGTACTACTTCTCTTCCCTTGTGTCAGGTAGATTAGGTTGTGGTCGCTTTACAGCGGAACTTGCCGGCAACACTTCAGACTTTTTGTGAGTGTCTCTGTCTTCCTGTGGCTCAGATGGTTTTGATAGTGCTGGGCTAGAAGATTTAGCAGTTGTTGCTGGTGTGGCATCGAGGACTGCAGTGGACTTTTCGTCCACCACTTTGACTGGCTTGTCATCATTCAGTGGTGAGCTGTCAGCAGAACTTCTGCTGCTAGAAACTACAATCTTCCCTTCGCTGCACGCATGCTTGTCAGGGGATTCTGCTGCCGACAGGTGAAACAGTGCTACTTTCCTTCTCTCGAATACCAACAACAGCAGATGATGCTGATGGCTTAGTGTGTTCCTGTGGATGTGAGGCAGCCAGCGCCGATGATTTTGATTCAGGTGTGGCTGCTGTGTCAGTTACCTTATCACTAGGTGCCTCCACTGAGCAACGTTCCGAGTGATCCTTTCCCAAATGGCCTTTGTCTTCTGGAGCTGGATGTTTTTTACTGAGACTCTTGGAGTCCCTCTCAGTAAGCGTTATGCTACTGGACAACTTTTCAACCATGCAGGGCTCCTCCTTTTTGCTACTTTGTTCTGTCCTGGTTCGTTTAGCAGATTCAAGATGATCATCTGAAAGCACCGAATCACCACTAGCACACTGTCCCACACCACCGTGCGTCCTTGCAGTCACTGCCTCAGTGGCACATGGCAAACTCCCTTCACTACCACCAGATGACAGCGGAAGCACCACACCCTTGGCACCAGATGCACATGTGACACTATCTAACACATTCACAGAAGTTCCCACACCTGCTGTGCCGGCAGAGAGGCTTGGTTTGGATGGCAAAACTGACACTTTGTCTCCAAGTGGCAAAGACGGCTTAGAAGTATCACCGGCACATGTAGATTTGTCAACCTCACCACTTGATGGCTCACTTTCAGTCGTGCCCAAAACCTGTGAGACTGAAACAGCTGATGTGGCTGTGTCGAGTGCAGAAGTTTCTGGTGAGACCCGAGTGAGGTCAAGGGCCAGTGGCTGTTCCACAGCTTCAACTCGTCGAAGGTTCGTTGTTGTCGAAGACACCACCGGAGTATGGCAGGTGCCCTCATGTGCATACGGAATGCTGCTCGGCGACTCCGGCTGGCCGTTTTTCTCGGATACGTGCACTTCCTCCGGCTTCTCGCCTGTTCGCAAATCCTCGGCACCGACATCGACGACACGCCTGACTTCTGCAGGTTGCAGCACTTCCGAAGAAGTGGGCTGGTCTTCCGCGGGCACGCTCGGCTCCTCTCGATGAACGACTGAGAGGTCACAGGGAAGGGACTCGGACACCATGGCTGTGCCATTCCCGTTGGCATTCCCAAACCCATGCGTGGCGGCTGGTTTGTCGGGCAGGAAAGGTGCACTTCGATTTGCAGAAGTGTGCGCTCGGTTCTGTGGCGGCGATGATGATGGCTTGGAGGGCAGCTTCACTTCACCGTCTTCAATTGTGGCTCGCGTGCACAAGTCCTCGGCATTGTTTTGCTCGGCTACGGATGGCTTCTTGGTCCTGCTGTCAGTATCACCTCTCTCACCATCAATGTCACCTTTCTTGTCCCTTGCACTGTCCTCGCTAAGCACAGCAGACTTTTTCAGCTCCTGACAGCTTTCTCCAGCTGAGCGTTTGGAGATGTCATTTTCACAAACTTCACCTTTCTCATTGTTCACTTGGACCACTTCACTCTCAGATGGTGAACTGTGCTTATCTGGCTTTGAAATTTCTTCTGAGGTGTTACATTCTACTGGCTCCTTTTTGATGACAATCCTGGGGAAGGTTGTCTTGTCAGAAGTTCCAGATGCAGAGAGGGTTACAGAAAGCGTTTCTTCATGGTGAAGCTCTTCATTCTTTAGCGAAAGCGGTTGACCCGTGTCTGTGACTGCAGGTTTTTCGTCGTCTGCTCGCCCGGAGCCTGGCTTTTCTGCATGCAAGCAAATCCAACATTACTAGGCAGGTTTTAAACACTTGCTACACTAAACATAAGGACTGATTGCATTGCAACTACACATGCAGTTTCCCAGTTTCCTCACACGTCTTGCAAGTGGAAAAAAAAAAAAAAGAGTCCATTCTATTGAGCCATCAAACATGAAATTACCACCTGATGAATGCAGCTGCTTCGCCGACAGACTCTCCTACAATGAAAGCAGAAGAGCAAGGTAAAATTATGGTTGCCAACACAAAGTTACTGAGGGTCAGTATACTGTGAAACACAAAGCTCATACTGGTCACCAAATACCAATCATTATTATGAGGTTGTTGCTTACCAATGCCACACAATCTTGCTTCTTCAGTTCTTGCTATCAAAAGCCAACTCTTAGTGGCATAGCCTCTCTTTCACTGCCAGGGTTGCAGCCCTCAGTGTGTTGGTTGCCAGTGCTTTCTTGTCATAGGCTGTGTAATCTGTTTGCAGTACTATTACCATTGGTGCTGCTCCTGCCTTGTTTTGCCTTTTGTTTAGCATTATTAGCTTATGAACCTGTAGAATTAAGCCTACCTCTAACATGCATTATAAAATCTAAGGGAACTGTAATGAATTAACTAAACAAACCTGCAATGTCACTCCAAAGAGAGACTGAAACCCAAAAGTGCAGTATTCTTCTGCAAGGGACATTTTGACACACAACCTGGAAGGCGAAAGCATGCCAATCTAACAACCGCAGAGAACGGAAACACCAAAGGCAGGTGATCGTCGCCACTCCCCTATCATAAAACCATACATTCAGAGCAGCAAAACGGTATCAAGTACTGCAATGTCAATAAAGATGAATTTAACGGTTCTTAGTTTAGACAATGTGTCTCAAACACGTGACCTGCAGGAAGCCTCGCTAGGTGGCCCAGCCTGCACATGAATGCCTTGGGTGGCAGTCTTGAATACGAATGGTACTCAAATTAGTTTAGCCAAATGCTTTGTTTGCCTAAATTATGCAGGCATCACCTGGGCTCAAACATCTTTCCATTCAGCAGGCACCCCAAGTGGTCAACATGTGATGGGATGTGGCTGTGGAACAAAAACTCTATGTAATAATCGGTGACCCAATTAGGGATCAGTGGTGGTATGTTTATGGAACCCTCAAGCCAGATCCCCTACAGAAATGACCGATTTACGAGAAATGGGAAGGCGTTCTTTTAAATGGCAACGTTAGGTGAAATTTTGGTCAAACAAAGCAGGCAGTCTGCAGGGTAATCAAAAAAGCTTACTTACAAGGATTTAGAGTGAGCATCTCTCAGGTCCACTGTTTTTTATGACAGAAGGAGGTGTGCGGGGGATCATACTCAGCGAACTTCACTGACATCTAATGACCATGGAAAACCACTGAACTTGGTCTTTGATGAGACTGTCTACAGCTCGGAGTTTTATTCTTCGGCTGTGGTGAAAATGAGAAGACTGTTTCCGCCATTTACGAAAATGAGCATGCTTGTACCCCATAAAAAAAGTGGCACAATCCCTGAGAATGTGTGTTGAAATAGAAGTGTAAAGAAAAACCCATGCAGGTTCATTTATCTTGCTTAAGAGGGAAAACGGTGTTTCCAACACGACCGTGTCGACCATCTATAAGAACAAGGACAAACCGTGGCAGCAACTGCAGCAAGATTAGTCTTCCCTGTCATGAAAGAGAATACGCACATCGAAATACAAAGACGTGGACGCAGCGCTGTTCAGAAAGTTCCAAGAAGTTAGGGCTCAGAGCATCCCAGTAAGTGGCCCCATGCTCCAACAAAAGGCCAAGTCTCTTGGAGCTCGGGCCACGATGACTTGAACCCACTTAACGGGTGGATCCAGTGTTTCAAAGATCATCATGGCACCAGCTGCAAAGTGGTGTGCGGAGAAAGCAGCGACATTGACGACGAGTCTAGCTTCGCTTAAACTTGCAGAATATGCTATCCACCTATATGAACAGAGACATATATAATGCCAATGAAGCTGGCTTATTTTATACCTTCTGCCCAACCGCACGCTTGCCCTGAAAGGTGAAGCCTGCTCTAGCCACAAGGCCTAGAAGGAGCGTATAACTGTACTGTTTTGCGCTAAAATGGATGGAAGCGACAACCACCACCTGTTTGTCATTGGTAAATTGGCAAGGCCACGCTGCCTTAAAGAGCCAGAGTGCCTGCCAGTGACCTACAAATCCAATAAAAAGGCGTGGATGACGCAGGATTTGTTTACAAGCTGGCTTTGCAAGTTTGATGAGGATATGGTGGCAGAGAAGAAACGGGTCATGCTTATCCTCGTCAATTGCACGGCCTAGACCATCAAGACGAAGTTGACTGCAGTCAACTTAAAATTTTTGCCTGCCAACTCGACAACAAAATGTCAACCTCTCGACCAAGGTGTCATCGCAACTGTAAGCGCAGTACAAAAAGCGCATTGGCCGGAGGGTTTTGCTGAGCATGCAGCAGCAGCCTCTTCAAGTGAATTTAAGGGGTGCAAGTAATATGGTGGTTCCTTCATGGTGGCAGGTAAAGGCCAATGCCATAAGCAAGTGCTTCAAAAGGGCAGGCTTTGTGCACAATGCAGAGGCCCTGGAAGACTATGAGCAGAGCGAAACTGTTGCCGATGAGGCACTCAACACTGATGACGTGTGGTCTGGCCTCGTTCAGAGCGACTTTGTTACCGCCACAGACCCCTTCCAAGAATTTGTCAATGCCGGGGAGTCGGAGCTTGCTGTTAGTGAGGAAGCGAGCACGGATGACGCGATCGTCGCAGCAGTGCGCGGTATTGCGGAGGTTGCAACCAATGACGACTCGGATGGCGAGGACGATGTCGACCTGATGCCAGAACCTGATTTTCCGTGCAAGGATGAATTGGAATACCTCACGAAAGTGAAAGCATACTGCGCGAAGAACAGTTTGAGCGAGAAATCGCTTCAGTGCTTAAGGGCGGACGTGACGTTGGAAACCAACTTTCTTATTTCTTTATGGATTTTGATGAAATTTGGTAGGCTTATTAGCAATGATTCTGTGATACTACTGTATAAATTTCATAAGCTTACCTTCAAAACTTTCTGATTTACAACAGTTTCCTCCTTCGGACCTTGTTCCGAGCCTCAATCGCTTAAAAAATGTGATAGAAAGCTTTTTCAAAGTGCTGTGAACTCTATGATGAATGGTCGAGGGCGTGACATTCTTAGATTTTTTTACTTGCAACACATTTTTTTTTAGTTGTCGTTTTTTACAATGTGACTGCACCACAAGAGTTTAGGCTGTGAGCAATTAGTCGTATTGTTAAATGTTGTGAAGGAAAACTGGAAAAGCAAGGACGTCATGCCCTGGACAATTCTTCTAGGAATATACGGAAAAAAAACGGAACTGAAATAGACCTAGTAGTCATGAAGAAATCAGAAGAACAAGCAAGGGAAAGAGCAAGAAAAGTCGTTTTGGGAAAACGGCTTTCAAAGTTGTACCTTGGATTTTTTTTACAAAAGGGCACTGAATACGCAGTGTTTTGTGTCCTTTTCGGTGCACGGCTTCTTGAATGTCCTTTCTTTAGTTTGGTATGCCTTGCTGGCCTCTTTTTTCCTAAAGGACACCTTTCTCTGCTGCTCTGGGAAAGGCATGTTGTCCAGGCTACAGTCAAAGTGTTGCACAATACTCAGCATAAGCATGGTGGGCTCAATGACTGTACTTGAAATACTGCCTCATGGACAGATCTGCATGCCAGAAAGGCATTGGTACCAGGGTGCACAAATACTGGCAGCAGCTGTCTCACTGGAAGGTCTGGACTAAGCCTTCAGACTTTTCTGAAATGTTTTATGGTGCAACCCTCTATTGATTGTTGACCAGTATAATTAGTCAGAGCTCCTAGCCCCTTTTCAATACTTTTGACAGCCTGCACAGCTCTCCTATTTGCACAGAAAATCTTACGATATTCATTTTGCGGCAATTACTACCCCTAGAGTTACTGTATATGTTCCCCTACATACACAGTTACTCTAACCACCCCTTCGCGACAGCACTGCCAGACGCACGTACACGTCAGTATCATTTGCGATGCAGACCCATATCTAGTTCCTACTCAATTAAAAGTTATTAGGAGCGCTGCTGACTCCTACAACGACGAGAAACGGGTTCAAGGCCGTCATTTTAACGATCGGGAACTCGTTCACTTTTTGCGTACCGGCGCCTGTCATTCCGTTTTCAGCACGGTCGCAGACACCCAAAATTACCGTATTTACTCGCATAATGATCGCACTCTTTTTCAAAAAAATTGGTGCAAATTTCGGGGGGCGATCATTACGCGGGGTAAATTTTCCGTGAAATAATATTTTGAGCACCGAGAACGCAAACAAGTCGCATATCAGAATTCTTACGATAGCTATTATGAACATAACCAAAAATAAAAGTAAAGTAAGGCTTGCCTTTGTAATAAACGTACACATTACGCAGGAACTACATGCATTGCATAATGCCCTTTAATTTTTTTCATTCACTGACCCCCTAACTTTCATTCAGAGTCTGAAGCGTCACTGGTGTCAGTGTCGTTGCCGCTCGATTCCCTGTCGGAACCGGCAGTGTCATCGCAGTCCCACAGAAGGTTATCTTCCGTTCCATCGAGCGCGTTAGATATGCCTGTCTTCTTGAAGCTGTTGGCGTGATGAAAACTACAGCAATTGTCTTTACTGTTATCCTAATACGGCACGTTTCCGCCAAGGGTGGGCAAAAATGAGACATCTGCTTAGTGCGTGCAGTTCACTTGGTGAGTCTTGAAGAGTTATTTACGTAACATTCGACAGATAGTAAACTTGATGATCGTCAGCTAGACTTGGCACACGACATATCGCTGCGGCAAGTTCGGGGTGCGATCATTACGCGGGGGAAAAATAAAATCGAATTTTGACGACAAAATTTAGGGGTGCGATCATTACGCGAGTGCGACTATTATGCGAGTAAATACGGTACTTGCATGTACGCGGCGACCTCGCGGAATGCGTTTGGTGATACAAAATGCGGCTCTAGGTGCGCCTGAAGGGTATCGTCCATACTTGCGGACGCCGTGGCAACGTGACGAGATTCGGGCACATCCGTGCCGCGATCGCTACATGCAGTCGGCAACGTCGGATGCCGCGCGACATGGGCAACGGTGCTACTGCCACTCGCACATGATGCTTCGCCCGCGGATGAAATGCCACAAAGCAACCCGTCAAAGTCGACAAAAGCAAGCATACCGGCCGCGTGCGAGTGACTGGGAGCGGATCGGGAGCAGGCGCGCCATCGGCACTCGCACGCGTTACTTCCAAAACTATGCTCCCCACACGCCGACAGCGAGCCGAAAAGTCCAAACGCGCCCATCACAACAAAAATCAGCCGCTGAAACTACGTTCCGCAAATACTGACGATAATGGCGCGCTGAGATGCCAAGAGGCGCACAAAGCACTCGCGGAGTCTGCTGCCGAAACTACGCTCCGTGCGCGCTGATGAACATGGCGACGCGATCATCAAATGCGCGGCGCGACGAGCCACGAGCGATACGATATCAGCTTTGGAATCAGCTTCCGTTCTGTCTACACACCGCCCGATCGCCGACACTGCAAATACTATCGAGGAAGGCACGCACAGAAGAACATACAGCGCGGAGAGGCGCAGCGGTGCGGTAGCAGAAGATGCGGAACCGCCAAGGGGACCAATGGCGAGGCTCCGATTCGCCACGTGACGGGCGCGGCCAATTGGAGGCCTCGGCACGGCCTTGAATCTTTTGCTTTTTGTACGCTTGCTTCTGTATGGAGGAGCTGGCTGAAGCGGCAGATTTGAAGACGGAGAATCGCGCTTTCCAACGAGTGCAAAATGGCGGCGCTCGGTTGCGCCGTTGCGCAGATATTGGGCTTGAAAACTGCTGTTCTTTTGTGATTTCTATTGAGTTTTTTCGCCACGTTGACCTCTATTAACATTTTTTTTATCACTTCTACACGGTTTTCAGCGTTCATATTTCGGAATCGGATAAAAAAGGACTTGTAGAAACTGAATATGTGGTTTTCAAAAAGTCGATTTTTTTGGCCATTTTTCGCGATACGAAGGCCGCGTCCCCCCTTAAACTCAAAGGGACGGTCTTACCATCTGTCTTGGTACAGTCTGGCTCGGTCAGGTTGCTCTCGCCCGTCTCACTGTCCATGGAGGAGCTTTCTTCCTTCTTGACCACCGAGAAACTGCCTTCGAGGTCGGCGATGACTTTGGCCAGCTCATCCCGTGTCCTGAACAGACACTGCTAGCATCACTACGTGCATACACTCGCTCTCACTTTCTGCTGCAATAGTGGCAATAGGCAATGCAGATCTTGGACACTGTGACAGTCACTGTACATATTACGCAGGGCATCTTCACAATTTCTCCCACAAAGCAAATGTGTGGGAAGATGAAAAGAAAACAGCGGCAACACGAGAAAGGCACAGCTGCTAGCTGGACCTTTACGGAATTTGAGTAGAAAAAGAAAAGATTGCAGTTTCTTTCACTCCTTTTTCGGAATTTCAGGCATTCCCTTTCCTCCCCACTCCCACACACAAAAGTCACATTTAACGGCTGTAACCAAAAATGCCACAGCGGTACACTTACGATTACGTTGCGTATGTATGTCTGAATACTGAAGCGCATGTATGTCTGTGGGAAAAGTTCCTCGGCAGCCTTGAATGGCGCTGAGCACTATACCATCCAAACATAGAATTCAAGAACAGCACAAGCATACCCCCTTCATACCCATTATCCTCTTAGTTCTTCACTGTTTTCTGCACAGCGTGTACAATTTCCAACAAGCCATTTACTTCACTATAGGAGACACAAAAGTTTGCAGCACAGCAGCAAACCATCGTTCCACTGCACTAAGAGACAGGCTGTGTGGCTTTCAATGTCACAACGAAATTGAGTTTAACAGTAGCAAAATATATGCATGCATTGTTCCAAGTCTCTCTTTTTTTTAGCTGTCTCATGGGTCACAGATGTTTTCAGCAAGACATAATGCTGATTTCAGGCCTCAGCATCTGTCAAACCTCTGGAACCTCAAGTCACTTAGCAAAACTCGGCCAAATACAAAGTTCTGGGAAGAATGGAAGCTTGAAGCAAAATCGCTTCAGCAAGAACCACTGGTGAAGCTATCAATCCACCGATTGATAGCTTCATTGATTGATAGCTTCACGATTGATAGCCCCCCTGATTTAACATTTGCTCCAGCGACGTTCTTTATTTTATCATGATTCATTTTTTTCTGGAATGGCCACCTTCGTAGCACAAGAGGTGCCTGCCTTGATATTGGGGTTTTGCGTCCCAAAACCACTCTTTGGTTATAAGACACCGTAGTGGAGGGCTCCGGAAATTTCAACCATCCAGAGTTCTTTAATGTGCACCAGCGTCACATAGCACACGGGCCTCAACATTTCACCTCCATCAAAGTGCAGCAGCCGCGACCAGGATTCAATCCCGGGACCTTCGGATCAGCAGCCACTAGACCACCATAGGACAGCAGCTCAAGAAGCAGTTACTACCATGAGATGAAGATAAGCCCCCCTAATTTAACATTTGCTCCAGCGACGGTCTTTATTTTATCATGATTCATTTTTTTCTGGAAGTAAGGCATACATGCAGTGCAACCCTGGTCACCTAGTGCAGCATAGTCAAACCTAAATATAACAGGTCGTAACAGCATTTCTACCAACAAGCCCACTCATACATTCTTTCAATAAAACATATCATTCGTAACAAATTAAATAAAAGTAGCATTCTCACTAAAACAGTGTCACAAATGTACACTCATAACAAATTATCAGATATAATGAAGCTATTTCCGCGTAATATTTAACCATTTCATTGCTGATTCTGAGATAACTCTCGTGACCATACATGCACAGGCCCTGCCAATCCACTGTATGAACCCACTTATCACAATATTGAAGTGTCATGAAAATTGTATCTTTATAAGCAATAAGTGTTATAACAGGCTTACATCAAACAAAGCTAGATAAGGGGACTCCAGAGCTGTTGTGTGTGTGGGAGTGAGGGGAGTGGGGGAGGAGGAATGTCTGAAGGCCCCTTCCCACACTCTGTATGCTTCACAGCATGACAGTGAGTGCAACAATGGCCAAAGATAACACCCTGGAGCAACCTCAACATGCACTGAAAAGACTGAGGCAACTATAAGATGCACTAAATGTAAAAGGGAGTAAGGGTCGCCATGTGCATGCGCAATCTGATGGACAGAAAAAATTCCCAAGCCAGAATACCATGCTAGAAATGCTTTGTACACTACAACTCAAATAAAAACGACAGTTGGCAACAAGGGCAGACAGATAGTGCGAGTTGAGTCGGTGTTACCCTGCCAGCCAATCACAGAAGCAAACAAGATCATTGCCACGCGACCTTTCAAAATGGTGCCGTGTTTGATGCCTTCAAGTGCCTTTCGGGCATCTGTTGTTGAGTCTTTTCATCGCTAAGAGCAATGAGATGTGCAAGAGACATGGACAAAAATGTATGGAGTCTAAGCGTTTCCCTCTTCTAAAGGATGCGGGCCAGTTAATGTCACTTCCAAGCCCTTCCTACACCTGAAAGTTGAGGGTGAAAGGAGTTGAGAAACAGGTGGTGGCACGTGTAGCATGCGCTGGGTTTTTGCGTTGCAAGCGTTTCACTTAAGCTCGATAAAGGATTGGGCTTTCCACATTTTAATCTAGCAAACAAATGAAAACATCTAAATTTATGCTCTTCTCCATTCTTGCCACTAACAGTCATTCTGGTTACATGGAAAGTAGGGACTATTTGCAGCTTCGTGAAGGAGCAGTGCCTGGCAGTTATGAGGCTGAGGCAGGGGCTTCACTGCAGACTTGAGCTGCATGTGACTAAAGAGCTTTGAAACCATAATTAATAGTTACTGTTTTGTTAATTAGTTATCAGTTACCTATAATGAGCAAAACTTTATAGATGATGAGATAATGTTCAATAAAGATGTGTACATTTTCCGAAGAGCACCTTACTGCACTGCTCGCACAAAATTTCCAGATAATATTAATAAACAAACAAACCCGGCAGGGGGTGTGCAGCAATGCAAAAAATACCCAGCAGTGAAGGGTTATACCACTGTCACACGAGGCAACCTAAGCGCACTTTGAGCGAGTGCCCTTACGCTCACAGAGTGCACTTGCGCTCACGCGCTGCTACACGAGAAAGAGAAGTGCACTACGGAAATGTGCATTCCCCTAGTGGACGTGGCCTCAAACTACCCGAGGGTGAGAATAGTGAGGTTCTTTTGTTGAAATATGATTTGTTTTAATGCATCGCATTATTTCTAATAACGAAAACAATGTTTTAAAAATACTCCGGGTGCTGCGTTGTGCATTAGCACATTTGGTTGCAAGCCACTGCTACCGAGGCTGCACACTCTGTCGCCACGAAGTGAGTTCGGCGAATGCACTCGCCTGCAAGTGCGCTTTGCAGCACGTGTCACTAGACGTTCCCGTGTGACAGCGTACGAATGACACTAGCGACGAAGTACACTATCTCAAAGTGCACTTAAGTTGTCCCGTGTGAAAAGGGTATTAATTTGTCATAGCAAGGTTTAACTGCGCCTCAAATACAAGGAAGTCGTAATATTCACACAGAGGCCTTAAACCAGGCCCGTAGGCAGGAATTTTTTTCGGAACGGGCCCAGTTGTTGAAGGCCTCAAGTATATGAGAAAAAAGTATATTTTCATTTTGTTTTTGGTAAAAATTGCAGTATACGTACAATAAACGACTTCTTAAATGCAACATTATTAAGTGGCTTAAATTTTATGTTATCAGCACAACACTATGTTATCAACACTACCCTCCAAATCAAAATTTCGGGAGGGGCCCAGGCTCCTAGGGCACTGCCCTGGCTACGAGCCTGCATTAAACACAGGCGCACACTCACCGTGAGACAAGTATCCAGGAGTTTTCATCATCAGGGTGCTCCCGGTACAGGCGCAAGTTGAGCTGTGGATCTCGGTGCAGCCAATACAGGTGGCCGCGCACATCACGACCAATGGGTTGCAGCCGCAGCACATCTGCCTCTTGCTTGTTCAGCTCCGCCTTGAACTTGCTGTTGGCGTCGAACTGGAGCTCGAGCAGCCGCTTGAGCACGGCTAGCTTCACCGACAGCTTAGCCTTGCGGTAGCCGAAGCGCTCCAGCTCCCAGCCGTCCACATTGGAACCCTGGTGGCAGAACTGGAAAGACGGAAATCGGAGCAGAGTTTAGCGCTAAACCATGGTCAGTATGCTAGTCAGCATGTTTTGATTCAATCACAGCCAGTGCTCTATAAGCAAAGCTTACACATATGGCAGGCACTGGCCAAAAAAAAAAACTGTTAGCAACCAGCTGCTTATAAGACCATGTGCTACAAGATGCCTTCTGGCAAAAACTGTTCCACACTTGCCGCCATCGCCATGAGTGATGCTGTCTAATTCTCCCAGGATTATACGCACATAAATACCCAATAAAATGTATGGGAAAATGACCACCTTCGTAGCTCAGTTGGTAGACTATCGGGTACACGTCGTAGATTTGGTCCCTATCGAAGGCAGATGTGTTTCTTGTTCACATTAATTTCTTTTCGTTTATTCCACAATTACTATACTACAATTAAAACACTGCAATTCATGTCTCCTATGCATTGCTTGGCTTCATGGTCCTAAGGAAGTCACTTCCTTAGGTTGTGTCTCCTTAATAAATGGGCCCTCAACCAATTCTCTTCTTTTGTTAGTGTAACTTGCAACCCACTCTCTCACTGTTCATCACATACAATCAAATATGAAGCAACTCACAAATGGGATGTTCATTTGGAGGCTTGCTTGTTTCTTGGTCATGATTGGGGAACTTTTTGAAGCCTCCTTTCTCGGAAGTTGCTACACATACCTTTACAGAAATTACGGTGGTTATTGCATGGGCAACGTTCTTCCCTTCCCCAGTTCTTTGAGATGATGCTTCATGGTTTTATCCACACAGTGTAAACTAGGCTTGGTAGGCCAGCTGGTCGGTGAACATAATGTGAAGCAGTTTGCAAGCAAACAGAGAAGACCACCAACAGTTAATAATAAATAAATCATAAGTCATATGCAACACTAGATTGTCTTTGCAGCTCTAAATAATTGTAATAACCAAGCATACTTATATCAGGGACAAAGGAAGAAAAAAAAATTCACAGCATATCCACGGAGTGAATGATGATGAGTGGGCGAAGCTCCGGAGGTTCATCGTCGATTGTGCCGAGCTCTGGATTAATTCAGTTAACGCGCACGCTACGAATCCTTATGGTTCAACTACGCACAAGTAAAATCTCCCACCGGCACTTCATTGCAAGTCAAGATCCAGTGCCTATATATATATATACAGTAGAACCCCGCTGTTACGTTCCCCGCTGCAGCGTTTTCCCGGCTGTTGAATCGCTTTTGGCCGGTCCCGGCATAGCTCACATAGGATTCAATGCATTAGGAACCCCGCTGTTACGTCGCAATGTGGGAACGTTCCCGCATGTTACGTCGCGAATCGGCGTTCTAAGAGGCCAATGCCAACGGAAATATTGACTTTTCACGTAGCTTGACTTGGCTTGACTGTAGGATTAGCTGCACAATGGGCGACGCCAGTTACGTTTCCAGCTTCCGCCATCTAAATTATGGCACAGCGATGCAAACTGTTGGTTACGGAATCGCGTACAATGATTACGTTTCCATCGATGTCACTATTGTCACCTCCGAGGTTTTCTCTGTCGACGAAATCGTAGCCAAGCGTGCCGATGCGTGCATTGAAAGCGCTAGCACTGAAATAAAATTGTGTGCCGATCACCACTTCTCTCATTTTTCCATTTTTTCCATTTCTTGGCCATTATGTTTCCCGGCTCTTACGTTGATATTTTACGGTCCCGTGAAAAACGTATCAGCGGGGTTCTACTGTATATATATACAGTAGAACCCCGCTGTTACGTTCCCAGCTGCTGCGTTTTCCTGGCTGTTACATTGTTTTGGGCCAGTCCCGGCATAGCTCCCATAGGATTCAATGCATTAGGGACCCCGCTGTTACGTCGCACTGTGGGAACATTCCCGTATGTTACGTTGCGAATCGACACCCAAGTGGCCACTGCCGGCGGCAATATTGACTTTTCACGCAGCTTGACTTGGCTTGACTGTATTAGCTGCACTATGGGCGATGCCCGTTACGTTTCCGGCTTCCGCCAGCAAAATTATAGCACAGCTGTGCAAACTGTTTGTGACGGAATCGTGTACAGTGATTATGCTTCCATCGATGATGCCGTTGTCACCTCCGAGGTTTTCTCTGTCGACAAAATCATAGCAGAGTGTGCCGATGCGTGCACTGAAAGCGTTAGCACTGAAATAAAATTGTGTGCCGATCACCACTTCTCTCATTTTCCATTTTTCCCGTTCTCGCCTAATGCCTACACCACTGAACAACACAACAACGGAACTTTACTACAACAAAGTTATAAGTCATATGCAACACGAGATTGTCTTTGCAGCTCCAAGTAATTGTTATAACCAAGCATGCTTATATCAGGGACAAACAAAGAAAAAACAGATAACGTGACCGGGTTTGTGTGAAACAAATGCAAGAATAATGGATGTAGCAATGTATCAAAAGGCCATGTGTTCAGCCATGATAGCCCATTTGCAGCTTGCAACTACAATGTGTGGCATATGAGCGACTCTTCAAAAATACGAAAGCAGCTCACATTTAAGTGGGTAACATTTTGGTTTGAAGCATCAGAGCATTGGTTTCAAAAGTTTTGCCTTAGCTCAGTGTCAACCAATAACAACAAAAAAAGCTCTGATGGGTGTTTACGTGACAATACCACAATACAAGATGCACCTTGTAGTCAATGGCACCAGAGTAGTTTTGACCACTTGGGGTTCTTTAACATGCACTTAAATGTACGGTGTTTCTTGCATTTCAGCCTCATCAAAATGCAGCCACTGTGTGTGGGATTCGATCCTGGAACCTTGTGCTTCGCAAGCCAACACCTAGCCGCTAAAATGCCACGGTGGGGTCACAGTCAACCAGGCCAGGCCGCTGGCAAAATGCACACGTAAATCAAGGATTTGCTGCTTGCAGATATTGCTCTTTCTGAGTACAACATGTTTTCGCTGCCGAATACGTTGTACAAATTGCAAGCGAACAAATAGTTGCTCGGCTGTTGATGACATCTGTCACTATCATCACTACACTTCTTGCTCATACTTTCTGGCTCTAAAGGAAAGAACTAGGGTGCTGGAGCTATTTGCGCAGATATTCCAGAAATCTCGCCCCATCAGCTCCTTGTATACTAATGCAGCATTAGAAGAACTGTGTTGAAAAATTATTACTGAATGTGACTCTACGTAGAACTTTCTCAGGTTTCCCTCACAAGGAACACTGAACAGGCTCTGCACCCTACATTCTTATAAGAGACGACATCTGCTTCCAGGGGAAACAGGTCCAATTTTTCCCAGAAGGGCAAAGTGATGTTATCACTTTCTGTTACGCGGAACGCAGGCCGCGTTTATCTTGCATGCCACTTCTATAGAACCGTGTCGACCATTGTTGAAACTTTGCATGCTTGACGCCCACATTTCAGTAACTTCTGGAATTCCAGAGACAATGCGAGAATGTGTTATGACGCGGGTATAAAGGCCGACGCATTACGCCGTTTGTCAGTCTTTCCGCCGACCGACGACTGTTCACACCGCTGTTGCTGTGAATTGTGGTTGGCCTTGTTTTGCTGGGCACAAGTTGCCCAATAACCAGTTCGCCTGACATCACCTTGAGTCCTGCGTGCTTCGTTTGAAGTGCTGCGTGTGTAAATACAATAGCAATGCAGGGATTATTATAGGGAGTAAGACAAGCAGCATTACAGGCAATGTGCTTCTGCTTTGTGCCACCAAACTATGCCAATCCTTTTCAAAAGAAACTATGCTTGCGGAAATAAAAAAAAAATGACTAGACACTGAAGAAACACTCTTCACACAAGACAAGCATCAATCCTGTACGGCATTGAGCTGCAGCATGCCTAATGCATAGCTGCACACTGTTCCTGCTTGCCGAGTGTGGACACACGTCCGAGCATGACTAGCCTTTTGCCGAAGCTCTTCAACCCGTGGCCCTGATCAATGCGCTGTTACACAGTAGAAACATCACTGCCAATCCACAGGAACAATGTGGCGAGAGCATGGTGCCATCTCAAAAGCTACCTGCAAACATCGGCCCCCTCGGTAGAAGGCAGCTCAGAGATTATGGCAACTTGACAGCTTCAAGTGCCACAAATAAATACCTCTACACTTGTGCAGTGTCAAGCTGCTTTGGTGGCTGAGTGGTCTGATGCATGAGTCTGGGGACCGAAACGTTGCATGTTCTATTCCCAGTCCAAGCGACTGACAATAAATTGTTTACAGGTTGTTTTTCTCCGAGACTTTATGCATATACGGAGCATGAAATGACGATAAAAGCCTCATTCAACCAATAAAGTAAAAGGTTACGAAAGTTGTAAAAAAGACACTCAAGATGTCTTCCCAGCATTTCCCACCTACATTCTGCACTAACGTATGAACGTCCTAACAATTTCTCACATATATGAACAGCAAGAAAAACAAAGAAGAGGGCAAACTGAACTGAAGAAATGAAACACGATGAAAGTGATTATGCTTCCATCGATGATGCCGTTGTCACCTCCGAGGTTTTCTCTGTCGACAAAATCATAGCAGAGTGTGCCGATGCGTGCACTGAAAGCGTTAGCACTGAAATAAAATTGTGTGCCGATCACCACTTCTCTCATTTTTCCATTTTTCCCGTTTCTCGGATCTTACGTTTCCCGGCTCTTACGTTTATTTTCTACGGTCCCGTGAAAAACGTATCAGCGGGGTTCTACTGTATATGGGTGGCCGGTGAACGGTTCTCCAGCGCGAGCAGCCGGTATTTTTCAATCAAGAAACTCATTAGAAGACGCTGCCTGCGTCAAGCTTGTCTCTCGCGGGTGAGGGTGCGTTCTCCTTCTTTGCGAGCTGGTAGCACGTTCATCAAAGAAAGAGCGTTTCCATAGTCAACGCGCGCCTTTCGCTGTTTCTCTCTCTCTCACAAGACAGCAGATGGAAGAGTGAGAGAGCTCGCGCACCGGGAGGCACGCGCCGAGGGCGCGCCTCCCACATGCGCCCTCCTAGTAGCACGTTCCTAGTAGGTAACATGCTACTACAACGGACGGACAGACCCAAACCTTAAGGAGCTTCGCCCCTAAAAAGAGATTACGTGACCGGGTTTGTGTGAAACAAATGCAAGAATAATGGATGCAACAATGTATCAAAAGGTCATGTGTTCAGCCATGATAGCCCATTTGCAGCTTGCAACTACAATGTGTGGCATATGAGCGACTCTTCAAAAATACGGAAGCAGCTTACATTTAAGTGGGTAACATTTTGACTCGAAGCATCAGAGCATTGCTTTCAAAAGTTTTGCCTTAGCTCAGTGTCAGCCAATAATAACAAGAAAAACTATGATGGGTGTTTACGTGACAATACCACAATACAAGACGCACCTTGTAGTCAATGGCACCAGAGTAGTTCTTTAACATGCACTTAAATGCAAGTACACGGGTGTTTCTTGTATTTCAGCCTCATCAAAATGCAGCCACTGTGTGCGGGATTCGATCCTGGAACCTTGTGCTTCGCAAGCCAACGCCTAGCCGCTAAAATGCCACGGTGGGGTCACAGTCAACCAGGCCAGGCCGCTGGCAAAATGCACACGTAAATCAAGGATTTGCTGCTTGCAGATATTGCTCTTTCTGAGTACAACATGTTTTCACTGCCGAATACATTGTACAAATTGCAAGCGAACAAATAGTTGCTCGGCTGTTGATGACATCTGTCACTATCATCACTACACTTCTTGCTCATACTTTCTGGCTCTAAAGGAAAGAACTAGGGTGCTGGAGCTATTTGCGCAGATATTCCAGAAATCTCACCCTATTAGCTCCTTGTATATTAATCTAGCATTTGAAGAATTGTTTTGAAAACTCATTACCGAATGTGACTGTATGTAGAACTTTTCAGATTTCCCTCACAAAGAACAGTGAAGGGGCTCTGTGCCCTACATTCTTATAAAGGATGACATCTGCTTCCGGAGGGAAAAGGTCAAAGTTTTGCCAGAATGGCAAAGTGATGAATGCGACAGCAATGCAGGGATTATTATAGGGAGTAAGACAAGCAGCTTTACAGGCAATGTGCTTCTGCTTTGTGCCACCAAACTATGCCAATCCTTTTCAAAAGAAACTATGTTGCAGAAATAAAAAAATGACTAGACACTGAAGAAACACTCTTCACACAAGACAAGCCTCAATCCTGTATGGCATTGAGCTGCAGCATGCCTAATGCATAGCTGCACACTGTTCCTGCTTGCCGAGTGTGGACACACGTCCGAGCATGACTAGCCTTTTGCCGAAGCTCTTCAACCCGTGGCCCTGATCAATGCGCCGTTACACAGTAGAAACATCACTGCCAACCCACGGGAACAATGTGGCAAGAGCATGGTGCCATCTCAAAAGCTACATGCAAACACCGGCCCCCTCGGTGGAAGGCAGCTCAGAGATTATGGCAAGTTGACAGCTTCAAGTGCCACAAATAAATACCTCTACACTTGTGCAGTGTCAAGCTGCTTTGGTGGCTGAGTGGTCTGATGCATGAGTCTGGGGACCGAAACGTTGCATGTTCTATTCCCAGTCCAAGCGACTGACAAGAAATTGTTTACAGGTTGTTTTTCTCCAAGATTTTATGCATATACGGAGCATGAAATGACGATAAAAGCCTCATTCAAACAATAAAGTAAAAGGTTACGAAAGTTGTAAAAAAAAACACTCAAGATGTCTTTCCCACCTACATTCTGCACTAACGTATGACGTCCTACAATTTCTCACATATATGAACAGCAAGAAAAACAAAAGAAGAGGGCAAACTGAACTGAAGAAATGAAACACGATGAAAGTCAGAATAAGACAAGAAAAAAACTAACAAAAATTAAAAAGAGAAGAACAAAAAGCTACTGCCACTAGTACTATACAAAGAGTTATAAAATTTGCAGCAGATGCTGCATGGTGTCAATTACCATTGTCAGTGTAAATTGCACTGATGACGACTTGACAATATGCTGCCACTGTTGTGAAGTGTGCTGGATAGCACAAACGAAATTCTTGATAGTGAAAATTAGCATTCACTTGTTTGTAGCACAAATCTACATGGAACTCCATATGGAAATCCATACAGATTCCCCTTATGCTTCAAATTGTCAGTCAATTCACCCTCGCTCTGTAAGTGGTAGCCTCCTGGTTCAGAGCCAGAACCACAGACAAAGGCACAGGTCCCGAGTTTGAACCCTAGACCAGGATGAATTTTTCATCAACTAAGAAGCTTTCAAAAGAGTGGACTGTTGGGCAAGTTGGTGTTCAGACATGGAATACATCGTGAAAGCGCTACCACACAACACAGAGGAAGAAGAGACGAGCACAGGCGCAAACTAACAACTGATTTATTGAACGCAGATCAACAAGTATATATACAAGCAAGCTGCGCAGGCGCATCGTCACAGCGATCCTTAGAACAGCAAACAGAACAAAAAAATCATTCAAACAAGGCGCGTCAGAAATTGAATTTCAGCTTTGTACAGCGCAATGGAAGTGTCGCTGACACAATCCTCACCTGCTTTTGTAATAAAAAACGCTTCTAAGGTTTCACGGGCCGTTTTTTGCCTAGTTCTGCCAACGATTTTTGCGCACCGGAACCGTGGTTCACAATTCGAGCACGCCGCACAGTGGTCAACAAGATGACTTCTCTCGTTGTTGTTAAGATTTCTTGCGTGTTCCCTGAGTCGGTCATTGAGGCAGCGCCCTGTCTGGCCGATATATACTTTGCCGCAGGTAAGAGGAATCTCGTACACGACGTTTTTGGCACACTGAATGAAACCTTGCTCATGGTTCTTCTTTTTACAGCCCCCCTTTTCCTCCGCACAGGTGGTGCGACGGCTCAGCTGAGTGAGCTTCTTTGGGGCCGAGAAAACCAAAGGCACGTTGAACCGACTAGCCACTTTTTTCAGGCTATGTGTGACCTTGTGCATGTACGGAACCACTTCTGGCCACTGGGTGTCCACAGGGGACTTCGCGGCATCCTTGGAGCAACCATGCTTCAACTTCTTAAGAAGCGTCTCAGCAACAGACACGACGACCGACCCAGGGAAGCCGGCTGAAAAAAGCCTACCCAATTGAATATTAAAACTATCCTACACCTTGTGAATGCACGACTTCCGAAGCGCAGATTCTAAACAGAGTGTTGCGATGCCTCTCTTCAATGTTTTTGAGTGAGCCGAATTGTACGGAAGGAGCTCTTTTTGCGCACGCGGAGAGTACGCCCAGCACATGTGACCTTCGTTGAACTTCAACTGCAAATCTAAAAATTGAAGCTTACTTTCTTCTGGACGTTCGAAAGTGAAGGTTAGCCCTTTCCCAAACCTTTTAAAATCATCCAGAACACACTTTAGCGCATGCTCATACGAGGTAGAGCACTTGTTAATCAGAACTAAGAAGTCGTCCACATAACGAAAAACTTTAAGGACCTTGTCATTGTATGTAGAATTAAAACGATCGTGTAAAGAGCGATCGATGGATGATAAAAAGATATGACACAGCACAGGCGCAATACAAGAACCAATACAGATACCTTTCTTTTGAAGATAAATCTGGTCGTCAAATTTGATAAAAGTGGTCTGAAGGTAAAATTCTAAAAGGGCTAAAAGATTCTCGACAGACATACTTGCAGCATTTTGGAAACCAACCGCACCATTTTCATCAATGCAGTCTTGAACTGCGACAAACAACTCACGATGGGGCACCGCGTAAAAGAGCTCTTCCATGTTGACAGAAAAAAGCAAAACCAATGTCAGTATTCCCTTCAAGAAAATGTACTACATTGACTGAACCTTTTGTGAGGAATGGATCACTTATCTCGAGATTATTCAAAGATTTTAAGCAAAAACTTACTGACGCAATGCTGCCAAGTGCCCCTTTCGTTCACAATGGTACGAAACGGGGCATCGGGTTTATGCGTCTTAACGCTGAAGAAAACGCTCAGAGCAGCACTTTCACTGTTAGTGATATCTCTTGCGAGCTTGGGTAGATCTAATCGCTTGCAAAGTTCTACTGCTTTAGTCTTAAGCTTTCATTTCCGAGAAATCTGTATGGATTCCTTGGTAGCTTTGTGCTACAAATGGGTAGATGATAATTTTCCCTATCGTAAAAGTTGCCCCACCTTGCGAAATTCCGCACAACTGACTTCGCCAAAAAGGAAATTCTTCAGAATACTACTATAGTTAGACGCCCAACAAGCATTCGAATGCGGTTGCCTATACATTGTTACAGATGAGGCACATGAGCACAGTCTGGTGGTTAGACGATCGATCAGGCTTCGGGGATAACAAAGGGAACGGAGAAAAGAAGCACGAAGAACTCGTCAAGCAAGGAGCATGGGGGCCGCTTCCTGTACGTGTTACTGCTGCTGTTTGTATACACATGATGTGACAGCCATCGGCGCTTGTTTGGCACGCAGCCACCACATGCGCACGATGTTCCAAAAATAGAGCCATCTGTTCAAAAACGTGAAACTTATGCTGCACACAGGGACAGTGACATCTTTGGAGTCACATTTTGACACTTCCACTATTTATTCATATTTTTGTTCAGTATTCCTTTAAACACAATGAGATGACCCAGTAAAATGGAGAGAATTTTCTAGCCAAGAAAGTGAAACTAGAAAGGATGACTTTTTGCCCTTGGACTCCATTTAGTGTACTGTAATGTGCGAGTGATTTTCATGGTCAGATAGGGAGCCTAAATTTCATTCAACTGTAATGTACAAATAAGGCTTGCCATGTTCAAGGAACACAATAGCTTTGATTTTACGCCACCAAAGTTGTGCAGCAAGGGGGTGACATAGCAATATTTGTTGCGCTTTACACCAGATGAAGGTCTAGTTCAACGATTACATAAATGCCCCGCCACGGTGGTCTAGTGGCTATGGCACTCAAATGCTGATCCGAAGGTCGCAAGATTTAATTCCAGCCATTGCGGCTGCATTACGATGGAGATGAAATGTTGAGGCCCGTATGTGTACAATCTCCGGAGTCTTCCACTACAGTGTCTCTCATAATCATGGTTTTCGGACGTAAAACCCCGGAAATCGATCAGCATGTGTTCTCAAAACTCAAATTTCACGGTATGATATACAAGACTTATCTTACCAGCTTTCTTTTCTCTCATATTAAGAGCCTGTGAAGAAAACCAATAAAGCATTTCCAGCAATGGCTGCCACAGTTTGTTAAATCACACGACCATTTCTTCGGAACATGAGAATAGCGTGAGAACCCCGACGTGAGAATACAACGTGAGAATACAACGTGAGAACCCCGACAACAAAAAGAATAAAGGTTCATATGTGAAGCAGTGTGAACGCAACAGGTGGGACTGACCTTGATGAGTGCTTTCTCCCAACGGTCACGCTGTACCCTCCTGCTCGCTTTCCTCAGGAGATGGACATGCAGGTCGATCAGGGTCTGGTCCACTGCATGCCACATGAGAGGCAGACACGATCAGCGTTCACAGTTCTGGCGCGGAAAATCTTATGACATCCTGCAATGCGCAAGCAACCTCCTACCATGAAATCCCTGTAGATCACAGTTCTGGTGCGGAAAATCTTATGACATCCTGCAATGCGCAAGCAACCTCCTACCATGAAATCCCTGTAGATCACAGTTCTGGTGCGGAAAATCTTATGACATCCTGCAATGCGCAAGCAACCTCCTACCATGAAATCCCTGTAGATCACAGTTCTGGTGCGGAAAATCTTATGACATCCTGCAATGCGCAAGCAACCTCCTACCATGAAATCCCTGTAGATCACAGTTCTGGTGCGGAAAATCTTATGACATCCTGCAATGCGCAAGCAACCTCCTACCATGAAATCCCTGTAGATCACAGTTCTGGTGCGGAAAATCTTATGACATCCTGCAATGCGCAAGCAACCTCCTACCATGAAATCCCTGTAGATCACAGTTCTGGTGCGGAAAATCTTATGACATCCTGCAATGCGCAAGCAACCTCCTACCATGAAATCCCTGTAGAAAGTAACATACGTCAGGCAGTAGACTCCCTTTAAAGGGATACTGAACAAAAATTGGGAAAACTAGCGAAAACACTGAAAACCCACTCGGAAGACGCCACTATTCCGATTAACAGAGTTCATTTTACGTATTTTCGAACAGTTGGCCGTATTTTTAGTGGATTGTGAGAGCGCGGCGGCTGCACGCCAGTGCGCTTGTCGACGGCCGTGACGTCACATGCAACCGGCGCCCTCTCTCCTCCAGCCACTTCCCTCTCCACCTCTCCTCCCAAGAACCACTTGTGTCGCGAGCGGTCGCGAGTTGCTCGTCGCGAATTGGTCGACGCGTCAGTATCCGGTGGGTGTCACGCAACTTCCTCTAGTTCACCGCGCGGCCGCCAGATGCGCGAACTTGCGAAAAATGCATTAAATTCAATATTTTCCACTAGTCTCTCGATTAAATGAAGGTTGTGGAAACAAATTTCTGTACCCAATCTTTTCAATTGGATCATTCATCTCGACGGCGAAAGTTTTGTTCAGTATCCCTTTAAGACAAACTCAAAGGGGCCGCGAGAATTTGTTTGTCTCATCAGAAGTGCCCTCCAAGAAAGGATTGGCCAGGTGCCCGGGTGGATCCAAACATCTTACAAACAAAACTATTTATTTGACCCAACTTGAAAACTGTCTTCAAGCGCTGGTTCTTGGTTCGATCTATCTGCACAGGACCTCTGACACTGCTGTGCAAATCGGCAAGCAGCCATAAATAACACCTCACCAAATTTTAAAAATACAAGCGTCATGCTGCTTTCAAGTCTCCTTGCTGCTTGAAAAGGTTCACTAGAGAACTTAGGCGTGTGCTAGCTCCAATAATCTCCAAAGGCACCTCAAGCACTTCCGCAATGAGTATGTCAACATTAATGTGTTGGGCACTGTGGCACATTTTTGAGGACATCCACATAGGCATTCATGTCCACAAGGACACCGTTATTGTACGGCCTAGAAACTAGGACTGAACTGCTACTGCGCGAGTTGGTAATTCATACTAATGCAAAGGTGCGCAAAGCAAATGAAAAAACACGAGAAAGTACAGAAAACACTGCGCAAACTAATAAGTGCACATTTTATTGAAACAGCACTATATATACACACAGATAGTAATGCCTAAAGATAACCCTCACAATGACAACCACGAAATGTGCTGACAAAAGAAGCCTCAGTGATAGGCTTGCAACAAACCTAACTCCGCCGCAAGCAGCGTGGCTGAGGGTTTCGCAACACAAGACGCGCTCTCTTTATACATAAAAAATGCTTCTTGTATTTAATGTGCTGTCCTATAATTTAAGCTAGCCAACACTTTGGTATCAGCAAACAATGGAGCGCAGTTGCAATCCCTGCAATGACATGACAGATTGGAACATGGCTGCCCACTTAACAAAGCCTTATGGTCCAAAATTCAGTTAATAACACACCTTTTAGTTTGACTTACCTAGGTAACTCTTTCTGCAAGAAAGTGGAATCCAATAAAATACATGAGTGGCACAATAAACACCTCCTGCCGCCAAGTGCTTGACCTTACAGCCTCTTCCTTGCCTCTGACCATTAATCTTTCTATCTATTGCTGCACAAATCAAGCCTAACTTATTGCCTGCCAAAAATAAACATTGCACCCATACCTGGCCAGCACTTTCTTCAAATGGTGGGAAACACCCACAGAATGCCATGTTCTTGCATTTGCTCTGGGCACCTTTACGTTAGTAGAAAGTAGGCCTATTTTCAGGGCAGTCTTCCAGCACTTGCCTCACGAGGTGCAGAGCAGTCAAAATGCTTTGCGTATCCCCGCCCCCCCCCCCCCCCCTTTCCCTATGTGGGACCCCCTACTCCTCCTTTTTTGTTTTCCTTTGTTTTGTTTTACAACTGGTCTTCTGGTTGAGGGTGGTGGTTTTATCAGTCCTCAGGTGATCAAGAGGCTTTGCATAGGCCTTCTGGGGTTCTTTTGTCATGTGCTCTTTTATACTAAGGAAGCAGGGGCTGAACAAAAGGTTGGGAGACAACAAAGAAACCCAAGAAGGCAAGGCAGTCCTAGCATTTGGGGAACTTGGGTTCACACCTGAGGATACTGGTTTTAGTTAAATGCTCTTTTAAATATGAGCACACAAAGACATGTGTGTGTGTCACAG
Organism: Hyalomma asiaticum; assembly: GCA_013339685.2. Taxonomy (NCBI): domain Eukaryota; kingdom Metazoa; phylum Arthropoda; class Arachnida; order Ixodida; family Ixodidae; genus Hyalomma; species Hyalomma asiaticum. Next base: position 33,601,723 of record CM023482.1, read on the forward strand.
TCCCTGAAATCCAGACAGGATTGAATCCAGGACCTCTGTAGCACAGCAACCAAGCCATTGGGCTAACATGTCCGGTAAGTTGAATGCCTGATGCCCTTACAAAGCACTGTACTCAGGATATTTAAGTGGGCAGGTAATTGAAAGTACTGAGGGCATATGCTCTGCAATCAGCGGCAGATGCAAAGGTGCCGGAGGCTGGGATGTCCTAAGGACCTCCTTAATTTTTCAATGCATACCCTCCAAAAGAGGAAGTCAAGGTGACTGCAACAGGGCATGACCAGATGTAAGTTTTGGCAAATAATGCAGAGCTAGCTTTGGGTGTTGATGCTCTACACCCAGCTTTAGGTATCAGACTTCGAATAAGCTGAGCCACCTTCAGAAAAACCGTTTAATCACCCCTGTCTACGATTACATAATTGCATAAGACCAGGAAGAGCTTGCACAACTTGAGTGTGGTGTTGTCGCCTTTTTCTGCCCAACCTCACCTAGGCTAAAGAGTCACGTTTTCACCCAGTTTTAATATGACTCATCTACCAATTTAGCTTAACTATTTCCAATGCAACCTAAGCAGTAGGCATTTATAATGCAAACAGGCAAAGATAGCACTGATCACACCTTGCACCCAAATGAAACCAGAAACAATGAAACATATGTAACTGTTGACCAACATGGGTAGTTCCAGCATTTATATTTCGTTACAATATTGAAAAGCCCTTTCGCAGAATCTTGCATACAGAAAAAATAAATGAAGGAGGCTAGGCAAACGACGCGAAACAAGTAATCGAAGCTTATTAAATCACACTCGCCTACAATTTCTGCAGAAAGCCTTCACACACGCACCCGAACAAAAGAGTGACAGAAGCTACGAGCTTGACTGGTGTGTAGAAAATGTTAACAGCATAATGTCTCGAAATAACATTTCTCACGGCACTTCACTATCGCAACACTATGCGTATCGAAAAACGAAAAATTAAGCCATTCATTTTCGGAAAATCACAGCTAGGGTGCCGGAATTAGGATGTCAATGTGCAGCAATGTGTTCGGCATAAACTTCGCTGGAATCAGCACGGAACGGGCAAACGCCGCCCATGGTGACGCCTCGAAAACGTGAAGCGGAACCAATGTGCGCGCAAATCAGCGCGCATCACATGACATCGCAGCTTTCGGATGCGAGGCGCGCAAGCGACGCGGTGGAGCCGACAGCTCGACCCGCCCACGGAGTTCGCACCGCAGCGTTCGCGTATTACTGATCTATTCCTCTATCGAACATTTGCAGGCGCGGTCAGTTTACGAAGAAGGCAGTACGGTCTCTAAACAAAGCAAAGAAACGGCCCAAGAAATTGCTGAACACACACGAAACGCGAAACGGCTGCTCGCACGCGCGATGCGAGCGCGCGGCGGCGAATGCAGACGACATAAAGCGCTGGCGTGCGCAGCGCGATGCCGGCGCTGCAAAATATCGTTGCTCAACCCGTCTTCGACAGGCACCGCAGTCCTTCGGAAGCAGCGCGCAGAGGTCTAGCTGTTAGCGGCGATCACGTCGATGCGATAAACGTTTTACGAACTCTCAAAGCCTTCTTTCTTTTTTTTTCTCCCCTTTCGCTGGCGGCAGCACCCGCCCGCGCGCGCCGGACTCTTGCCAGCGGGAGGCGCTTCCGCTTATTTTTCTTTTTCGCCGCTGCTGCCCCAGTGTGCGTTCCGGTCAGCTTCGAACAAACAGGTCTCATCCGCGATAGGCCGTTTTGAAGCAGCAACGGCTACACGCCACTGTCGCCGCGGCGAAAGCCACAGGCCGCCACAAATTACACAGCCGGGAAATTTCTGACCATCATCAAAGCCGTGAAGCGAGGCAACCCGGCAGCGCTGTCAGCGCAAATTGCGCGGCGGCATCCGCCGATGGTCGGCAAGCCGTATCACACTGCGTCGGCTTTTGCTGTGCGTCGTTTTAATTCCAAAACGTCGGCAGCTGCTGGTTGACCTACGCGTGCAAGGCTGCCCATCGGCGCTTTGCATCGAAGCGCAGAAAGCGATCGTACCGCTTGCTGCCCCAAAAGAACGTTCAGCTCCATAGCATCGCGCGACCGACGCAATCGGCGAAGGCCCCTAGAGCCTCCGAGCCATGGAGGTCGCACTCGCGCCGTCGTTCGGTACACGGAAAACGCTCGGCGGCAACGCTTCTTTCCGAAAGATTGCCTTCGTCGTTGCACGCGCTCGCGATTTTGCGATCGGCGCAAACGAGTGTCGACGTTGCTTTGCGTACGGTGCGAAACAAATACGACGCTAACGGGCCAGCGATTTCTTTTCGAGAGGGGAGAAGGGGGGACGAACACGGCCCGTTCGTCGGCGGCATTACGAGGGTGCAGCGGATCACGTACCGTTTTTGGTATCCTCCAGCATAGACTGTAGCTCGGAGATGGAGATGTTGACGCCACATAATTCACCGAAATTCAATATAAACGAACAGATCACCGCAAAGTTTGGGTCGTCGTGACAGTTTTCTTCACTGCTGGTCGCCATTTTAGAAACGCTCTTCGACAAAAGGTTGTGTCCATCAATGTTGACAGCTTGTGATCATAAATCTACTAATAAAACAGTTCGTTTGCGCCGTGCTAGGTACCTGTTGGTGCTGGTAAAATTGTTTCGCTGCTGGTATTACGAAACACAAGGTACAAGCGATTTCTAACTATTATTAGACTGGTACACGTCGAGCCAATTATTTGTACTTCTTCAGTCTTTCTAGTCATCATCCACTACGTAGTAATTTTTTAAAACAATTTTTAAAATACTTGCCTAGTTTCTGCGTTACTTTACTGCATCTTTATATTTAATTTATTGGTATCGTATAAATCACTGCAAACTAAAAAAATACTTCGTCAGGCAACAATGCACCATAGTTTAGAATTGTGTAGTAGTGCAGTTTAATTTTTTTTTTCTGCTTATAATGTTTGTAATGCTGTCTGATAAAATACCCTCTCTATACCTTTTAATTTGCTGTTAAGCTTTAATGTAAAATACAAATCTATTATATTAAGAGCAATAAAAAGCGTTCGCACATAGAATTGCAAAAGATCACAGCTTCGTATATTTCACAGAAAGTTTCGCATTCGGCACACATCCTCAACTCTGGTTTTTACACGCTACGGCATTCGTCACCGTCACTTCTGTTGAGTTTTCGTGGCGGTAATCGTAACGAAATGGGCACACTATTGAAGCAAATACTACAGGCTTTCTTCCCTGGAAAATGCTACGACGAGATAATCGTACGACACAACTTCGAAAACGGTGAGTGGGCTACCGAAGTCTCGGCGTGCTTCGTGATATTCGTCTGAAACGTTCCGTCTCCCTCGGGGTCGTCTGCTGTGTGTCGGATGATCGTGGTTTCCGTTGAGGAAATAGCGGGAGCAAAAAGTCCTCGGGGCACGGAAAAAACAGTCGCATGCGTGTGCATAGATGTGTATCACTCCTTTCTCGGAGGCTAATCCAATGACAGCGCGGTTCTGGACTTTCGTTTGTCCTGGGCGATGTGATAACGCTTAAGGCGACACGTAATCGGTGTTGTTGTGAACTGAAAGTGCTTACTTTCAAATAAACGTTTACTTGCCTCTAACGTGCGCTTTGGCGAACACGTGCTTTTTGAAGACTTCGTTTCGTGTGAGAAACGGAAAATTATCTATCGCATCATCAAAGGGCAACGTTCTTCCACGTAGCAGAGCTGCGTCGGCTTGTATGTGTTTATCGCACGCGATAACGCGTCCGGGTGAAAGTTTAGAACTTGCATTGTTCGGATCGCCCTACTGTTTCCATTGTTGCCCTGAATTGCCTTGAATACGTCTACTTCCCTGTTGGCTCGGTAGTCATCTCTCATAGAAGATCTCAGGTTTTCCCTGCCGAGTGCTACGCTCCGCCTTGATAATTGTATAATTAGTGTATTCTCTTTACTTCTTTTGTGTGTAAGGACACTCCTCTTTAGCCTACTCGACACGCATTTTGTGACGCTGGCATCATCATGTTCTACCGAGAAATGTGGGCCGAACTTGAAAGCAGCGCTTTGAAACATAGCCGGCGTTTCGCTAAGCCATTTATTGAACTAGAAAAAGTAGTTGAAGTACCATACGTACTCGCGCGTCTAGCAGTGCCACCTCTAAAGAGGAGGCACTGCTCCTAGTGGCACAGCAGCAACTCCTTAGCGCTGGCTAGTCTTGGCTATAGCTGGCTAGATGATAGGTAATGTTTCCTGGTTGACAAATAAGATACACGACTACTCACGCATGTAGAGTTGGTTGAAATATAAGAACAAATGTAATGGCATGTTTGGCTAAACACACCCGTGAGCACCAGGGGCTCCAGGTAGGACAATGATTGGATGAAACGGTGCACAAAGGCATCTCGGTACGCACCAGTGCGATTTATCGAAGCTGCCTTAAGCTCGGCCCACAAAACTGTGATTCACCGGTCCTTCGCCTGTGTAAAATAATTGCACCAGCTGACTTCCTTTTGTAGTGCAGGTACTTTCTCTCGGCCATATCAGTTGGTTGGAAAATCAGATATGATCATTTCTAATACATTGTTATTGGTTGAGTACCGACGTCAGGTTATACGAAAAATTTGTCAGGACACTCAAGTTTCTTATTGAAAAACCAATGACACAGGGGTGTATCGGTGCAGCAAGATTTGACTCTCACATGCTCGTAGGCAGAAGTGCTTGACTGCACAAAAATGAGCAAATGTGACAGGGCACAGCATCTACAAGCAAATTCTGCTTGCAAGGGTGGGTAGTTGCTGTGGGTGGTGCTCATGTTCATTGAAACATTGTAATGGACTATAATTGAAGCGTCATTCATAATCACACTCCAGTTCTTAGCATTGGTTAACCTTGGCTGTTGTTCGCAAAACAACATACTAGTGTCTGCTGGAGCTTGTTAAAGATGGGTGCACAATTGTTAATGTTGACCATCCACTGTCATTGCATCAAGAGTGCGTCCATTCAATTTAGTGATTGATTTGTCCATCAATTTTCTTTTGCAGTGGACTGTCTCAAGCTAGCATTTAGCAAATGTCTAGGCTACGGCATTATAGTCGGATCCACACTGGGTGAGTCAAATGCGTGCCTAGCATGCAGCTATTCCAGCATGCTCGTTGAGACACGCACAACTGTAAAACATCTGTTTTCGGTTCGCTGCCCCTGACGGGCACATAAAATCCAAAGCAAACGAAATGTCGGCATCCAGGTGTGATGCCTCATTCTGAAACTGGTTTATGGAGGGACCCCATACCTGCAGTAAGGCAGTCACATCTTTCTTCGTCCTTGTCTTTTCATGTGCTATAAACCTCACAATCCCATGGCTGCTTCCTTTTTGTTTACCTCTTTTTCTGTTATGGTGGTAACATACAACTAATGTTCCCCAACCAGAGGTCAATCGCATCAGCATTAGTCATGTTTGTACCTCGTAAAATGGCGGCTGCTTTCATGTGGAATCTGACCCTTCGCCAACTGTTTTCTGGTTGTATCCTGTATAAATCTCGATAAATGGTACCACTCTGTTTGGTTGCTATTCTGCACAAATGTAGAGGGTACCATGTATAGCCATAATCGTGCACAAATAAGACGGGGGGGGGGGGGGGGTCAAGGAGGCCATGGCTTTGCCTGACTGCTATGGAAGGGCACAGAATTTCTGGTGGCAATTAAAAAAAAATGGAAAGCTAGCTTTATTTGAGCCACTTACAACCCCCTGGGGTGGGCGTGATTCAAGCTGATCTCAACTGGCTTGTCTCAGAATCCCACACTCTAAACAGCCGGTGGCCCTGTAAACAACCAGTCCCTGTGATGTTTGATGTGTTTAAGTCTTCGACTTTGTCTAAATTATTAAACACCTTTTATTCATCCCATCTTTAAAAGAACACAACCTATAATTATGACTTCTTAAATTTACTTCTTCCAAAGACCATCGTCATTCGCCATGCATGTCATTGCGCAATACAGAGGCAATTTTCTCAGGCCGGAGGAGAAGGGTGAATTCTCTGATGATAATTGGCCCCTCTCGTGCGGGACCATGCCCACGCCTACGTGTATTGCTGGAAGTGTAGTTACCTTATAAAATCTACAATTTCGTTGCATGCCACGCTAGTCTAGTGGCTATGGAACTCGGCTGCTGGTCTAAAGGTTGCGAGATCGAATCCTGTTTGTGGTGGCTGCCTTTCGATGGAGGCAAAATGTCGGGACCCGTGTACTGAGTGATGTCAGTGCACGTTAAGAACCTCAGGTGGTCAACATTTCAAGAGCCTTCCACTACAGCGTCTCTCATAATCATACTGTGATTTTTGGATGTAAACCCCATAAATCGATCAAATCAAATTACATTTTTTGTAGAACAACTGTAGGAACAGCTTTTTCTCAGTTCCATGAAGATATAGCAACATTATAATGTTGTTGCTGCTGTCAGTGTGTACTGCACGAATCTTCAAATGCTTACTCATGCTTCAGCCATCTGATAGTATGATTTTCACTCTACATGGAAATTGTTGCTCACTAGCTTTTGCCATGATAAGTCTTGTGTGGTACTCTCATAATGCACTTTCTCACAGTCATTCACTTGGGCCGTATTAGTCTGCACATCGTTTATTGCATACTTTTTGAATATGCACCGAATACATTGTGATTAGGTGTAGGTGCCACGTTTTTACCCTAGCCTTTTTAAGAGTTTTGTGAGGTGTCAGACTGTCATCGTTGCTGGCTGTCAATCAGCCAAAGCTTTTTCTGCACATTATATTCATTGTGTGATGACTTCATTATCCGACTCTTAAAGTACAAGTGAACAAAACAGGTGGGGAACTGGATCATGGGTCCCTTGTTTCATTAAGACATTGCGCATACTGCGCGCCTTCCCAACTCATAAACAGGAAGTTGCCATTATCACTCAGGAAGAAATTGTATAACTACTAATGACGTACAGGGCAGAAACTTGGAGAACAACAAAGACGCTCAAGAGGAAGTTAAGAACCATACCACGGACGATGGAACTAAAAATAATTCGCGTAGTATTTAGAGATGGGAAGAGAGCCGAGTGGGTCAGGAAACGCATAGGTGTAGACGACATAAGAATAGAAGTTCGGAAAAAAAGAAATGGACATGGGCAGGCCACGTAATGAGAAAACTAGATAACTGATGTTGCTGATGCATGGTGTAGATGGGTCAGCGAGAAAACGGGGAAACAGAAAAATCGGGCTCGCTGCAAGTCATGTATTACGTCTATCTGACTTCATGGAACCTACGTGACAGTTTGTGGCTGACACCGAAATAATCTTGTCATGGTCACTGACTCACTTGGCTAAGATCTAAAATTCAAACGCTGTGCTGTTGCACACAAGTCTGCAAAATAAATGAAAACCGCTCAGGCTCACTCAAATTTATATATATATATATATATATATATATATATATATATATATATATATATATATATATGTGTGTGTGTGTGTGTGTGTGTGTGTGTGTGTGTGTGTGTGTGTGTGTGTGTGTGTGTCATTTTTAGACATGCCAATGTTCTACACAGCTGGGTTCACTCACACTCATATTAACCGATACTTACCTTCAGTCTTGTTCGGACTCATACTCATGAATGTTGAATGTCTTGTTCTACCAGGCTTGCCCAGACTCAAACTCAAAAAATTTGCCCACTTAAACTCACTCGAGCTCTAGCGTAAATATTGCTGAGCCACACTAGCTCAGACTCAGACTTACCGGTAGGTCTGAGTGAATGGACTCATGGGTGCATTTACCAAACTATGCCCTGCGCACATGGCCTCATCTATACTCAAACATTAATACATTGTTTAGGTAATATTGCTGAAAGGCACTACCGATCGTCACGTGACCAAATTGACATGCGGCAGAAGAAAGTGCTTCAGTGTATTTCCACATTTGTAACAAGATGGAAGACACGGTAGCTGGTATACATTGGGTAAAACGCACTCCTTTAGATAGCTTGTAATGCACGAAAGGGGAATCAGACAGCTAGGCTCGTGCGGCTATCACTCTTTTTTTGTACGAAGAAGTGTCGCAGCTTGTTTGTAATTAGCATAAGTTAATTAGAATACATTAGTGGAATTTGCGTAGTAGCAATTTATAAGCGGTGAAGTACGCCACGTTTTAGAATGTATTATGGGTAACCAATACAAGCTGTATAACCTGCTCGAAGACTTTCAAAAGAAGTTTCGTCGGAGTGCAGGCAATATTCGTATTTCACCATGGAGCGCGTCTTCACGGCAGTGCGGATTTTCCCCTTGTGAAGTCTGCTTCACGGCATACCGACCCTATGTGTAGTGAAGCCACCTTTACAGGCAGGTGACATGCGCAAAGCCTCGTTCGTAACGAATGCTTCTAAATTTCGGAAACTTAAGTCGTCGAAGCGAATTCAAATGCTGCATGATTCTTCGACCGTGTATGCAAGCCTGGTACTAACGACGTTCTACTGTAAAAATTACGCTTAGCATAAATATGTTGTCAGAATATGCGGCCGCGCATATTCGGCCATGGCCAAATATGCGGTAAAAGCCGAGAATATGGTGATATTGGCGAATATATGCGGTAGAAGCCGTGAATATTTTTATATTGACACACATGAGTGCCGCATATTCGGCCATGGCCGAAAACTTGGCACTAATGTGCGTTAATATAAAAATATTCACGGCTCTTACCGCATATATGCACCAATATCAGCATATTCTCGACTAATGTGCGTTAATGGATATTAGTGCCGCACGAATATGGGCTAAGCATTTTAACTTATTTTTTGCATTGACGCGAAGAAACGTTAAATCCGCCACTTTTCGCAGAATCGCGGAAAGCTAGGGCCTCTGGGTATGGGCAGGAGAGAAAGAAAGGAAAGTAAATCGCTTGTGGATAATGCCTACATTGGACGTGCGGGTGGGTATGAGACTGTTCACGTAAAGTTAACCTAAAGTCTACCCGAACCATACACGAACGTCTGTTTTGTCGAATATAAGTACGCGCTACGGTACGCTCATATGCGCAACCTGAGCGGTGTCCTTTGCCCGCGTATTCCCACAGGGCCGAGCAAAGCTGGACAATAGCCTGTCGTATAATATAGTAGTACCTACGCGTTGCCGTAAGAGCACTTAACAACACAGCACAACCCTTAGGATCATCCTACAGTAGACAATGGTAGCGTGCTTGCTTGGCACCTTCCCCCCCCTCATTGCCCGGTCGGCTGCATTCGCTGATTACAGCATGTTTGTCCATGTCTGTCCCCTTGTTATGGCTGCACGTAAATCGCGCGCTATGTATAACGAGGATTTTTTGTCGTGTTCAATCCATGCAAGGTATGTTCTCATCAAACTTAGCTTGCCTCCTTTGTTGGTCCATGATTGCCAGTATATATAGGATTGAAAGTCTAATATGGAGAGCATTGAGCATGCTGTAAAGAACGGAGGCAGATTGAAAGCGGTGAAGAGACGTCTAGGCATAGGGAGAAATCAGATGTACGCTCTTAAAGACAAGCAAGGCAACGTCATCACAAATAGGGTAAGATAGTTATAGTGGCTGAGGGGTTCTAAAGAGATGTCTACAGTAGCCGTTACAGACGGGATAATACTGAAGGAGGAAGTAGTTCAGAAGATATAGACATCCCACCAGTAATGACAGACGAATCAAGAAGGCTTTGAAAGAAATGCAAGGAGGCAAAGTACCTGGCGAGAATTAGATAACGGCAGATCTCTTGAAGGATGGTGGGCAAATTATACCAGAAAAACTGGCAAACCTGTATACGCAATGCCTAATGAGCGCGAGTGTACTGGAATCTTGGAAGAATGCGAACATCATCCTAACTCATAAGAAAAGTGACATGAAGGACTTCAAAAATTACAGGCCGATCAGCCTGCTGTCAGTCGTCTACAAGGTATTTACCAAGGTAATCGCTAACAGAATTCGTGCCACCTTAGATTTCGGTCAACCTAATTTATCCTGGTCAGGTCACGTTTCAGGCCTCGCCACGGTGGTCTAGTGGCTATGGTACTCGGCTGCTGATCCGAGGGTCGCGGGATCGAATCCCGGCCGCGGCGGCTGCATTTCCGTGGAGGCGAAATGTTGAGGCCCGCGTGCTGTGCGATGTCAGTGCACGTTAAAGAACCCCAGGTGGTCTAAATTTCCGGAGACCTCCACTACGGCGTCTCTCATAATCACTTTGGGACGTTAAACTCCACAAATCAATCAGGTCACGTTTCAGGTATATGTGCATCAGCGTTTAAGAAGCTGTGTTTCCTAAGAAGGAAACAAAAGCTCCAGCAAAGCGAAAGTTACTAGCGTACAATACTTACATATAAGGTCGAAATTAGAATAGGCTTGCGTAATTTGGGATCCTAAGATTAAATAGGATATATGTAAACTTGAGATGGTAGCAAAGAAAGGCAATCATATTCATTTTTTGCAAATATAAAAGGTATGACTCCCCTACTAAACTTATGCAAGAACACGGGATTACAGCATTACCGGTGCGTCGAAAATATGCTCGGATAGTGTTCTTGCATAGCATGTTGAAAGGTAAATTTTACATGCTCATACCTTCATATATAAAACCTTTAGACACCAGAAAGGTAAGGCACAATCATGAACATGCACTGAAACCGATATTTGCTAAAACCAATGCATTTAAACACAGTTTCTTTCCCCAGACAATTTCTGATCCGACCGCGATTCCTAAAACCATTTTTGAGGAGGCTGATTTTCAAACGGCACTCGAAAAATTGTTGTTTTAGTTTTCTTTTTGCTTGTTACCAAGTACGTATTATATGTGTAGGGATCTAACCCTGTTTGATTGCTAATGGCGTTATTCATTTGTAATGCCGATTTATACTAATTATGTTTTGATTTCCCACTCCTGCTTGTGCCTGTCATGGCCTGCAGTATTGTGAAATAAATAAATAAAATAAACAAGCGGGGATTCGTAAATGTTATTCAACAATAGACCGCATTCACATGATCAATCAGGTGATAGAGAAATGCGCAGAGTATACCTAACCCCTCTGTATAGCCTTCATCGATTACGAGAAAGCATTTCACTCTGTCTAAACATCAGAAGTCAATGCAGGCATTTCCAGATGAGCATTATGTAAGAATACTAGAAGATATCTACAATGGGTCCACAATAAAATACCAGTAAGGAAGGGCGTCAGACAAGAAGACCGAATCTCTCCAATGCTGCTCTCTGCATGTTTACAAGAGGTATTCAGAACATCGGATTGGGAACAGGTGGGCGAAAGGGTTAATGGAGAATACCTTAGTAACAGACCTGCTGATGACGTTGCCTTGCTAAGTAACTCAGGGTACGAATTGCAAAGCAGGATTACTGAACTGGTCAGGCAGAGTAGAATGGTGGGTCTGAAAATTCATATGCAGAAAACTTAAGTAATCCTGAATAGCCTTGGAAGACCACAGCGGTTTGAGGTAGGTGGCGGGGCAGTGGCAGTTGTAAGCGAATATATCTACTTAGGCCAAGTAGCGACCCCTTATCCCAGCCATGAGGCAGAGGTAATGAGAAGAATAAGAATGGGGTGGGAGTGCATTCAGCAAGCATTACCAGATAATGAATGGTAGCTTACCATTGTCTCTGAAGAGGAAAGGGTATAACAGCTTCATCTTACCGGTACTCAACTACGGGGCAGAAACTTGGAGGCTAAGAGGGCTCAGCTGAAACTGAGGACGGCTTAGCGAGCAGTGGAACGGAAAATTAGGTGTGTAGTGGGGAGGAACGAACCCACAAAATGTAGTGGGATGCTGCCTAGCCAAGAGGTGCGAGCGCAGAGCGCGAGCTGTCGGTGCCGAAACTGACCGCTGCTACCGGACGCTGCTTCTGGACGCGCTACTAACCGCTGCTACTCGACGCCAATAATACCGCCTCCAAAGTGGTGGAGGTGCGGGGTCTTCAAATCTGGAACTCCGAAGTCGGAAGCTGCCCATCATTCCAACCATGCTTGCAGAGAACATCCAGCAAGCCCAGCCGACCCAGCAATCCATGGCCCAATATCCTCCCGTCATCGTAACTGGCGCGCTGCGCCAGTGCGATCCCCCTTTCTTCAGCGGGGCGGATGACGAGGACGTCGAAGATTGGTTGTCCACTTTCGAAAAGGTGAGCGGACACAATAAGTGGGACGACCCCTCAAAACTGCAGAATGTCCCCTTCTATCTAAAAAACGTTGCCGACCTTTGGTTCCACAACCATGAATCCGATTTCACCACCTGGACCTCTTTTAAGAAGCGCTTTGCCGAGGTCTTCGACCGTCCCGCAGTACGCAAGCTCCGTGCTGAACACCGCCTGCGCGGACGTGCGCAGCAACAGGGCGAAACTTTCACGAGTTACATAGAAGACGTCATCGACCTATGCAAGCGCCTCAACCCTTCCATGACTGAACAGGAGAAAGTCAGACTCATACTGAAAGGCATAGACGACGATGCCTTTCAAATGTTGTTGGCGAAAGACCCACGAACTGTATCTGAGCTGACCACCCTCTACCAGAGCTTCGACGAACTGCGCACACAACGCGTCTTGGCTCGGCGGCAGGCAACCACAGAGGATACCCTCGCCTCTTTGACTGTCGGCGGAGACAATAACACGCTACTGTCGCAAATCAAGGAGTATGTGCGTGAAGAAGTGGCGCAACAGTTATGTTTATCGCATTTGCCACCCACGGAAACGCCTACGCATTGCTTGACGCCGAATATACGACAGGTAATTCAGGACCAAGTCTCCAAAGCTTTGCCACCCAACCCTCAGCCGACACCTGTCGCCGCGCGACTGACGTGCGGCTGCTGCTGCAAAGCCACCGCGTCAAATGCCAGTGCCGCCCGCTCAACCTGTTCGACGTCTGACAACGCCATTTACTGGTGGGCAGCCGTACTACGGAAATCCCTGGCGCACACCTGACAACCAACCAATTTGTTACGCTTGCGGAATTCCAGGTCATGTTGCACGCCTCTGCCGTCGGCGACTCGCGGCGATCCCGAGCACCTGGACCTACCCCGACTATCTTTTCCGGCCGCCATACCACATGCAACGCGACCCGCCACCAGAAGTGCACACCCGCGACCCTCAGACTTCTTCCGATTTTCAACCCTTCGCTTCCCGTCGTTCACACTCACCACGACGCCGATCACTGTCCCCCATGCTTCGCCGACTCACTACCACTGAGACGGCAAACTGATTGCCGCAGCTCTGGAGGCACGAGCTGCATCGCCGTCCACCCGTGTAAGTCCTCGCCTGTCTCCAGCCAATGTTATAGAACCATTCGTCGTAGGTGTACGAACTCTTGCGCTTGTGGATACTGGTGCCGCTATATCCGTGATAAGTCAGTCTTTGCCGTTCTATTCGTAAAGTGACGACGCCACCTTCGGGATTCTCTCTCAGTACTGCAAGCGCACACCGAATTCGACCCGTTGCAGCATGTACGGCCAAAGTTTTCATTCGAGACGTGCTGTACCACATCGAGTTTCTTGTGCTCGCTTCGTGTTCCCACGACGTCATCCTCAGGTGGGATTTCTTGTCGCGCCATCACGCCGTTATCGACTGCGCTCGCGCTCAGGTGGAACTATCCTCATTTTCCGATACGCCCTCTGCTGATGCAGCCGTACCTGGTGTGTACAAGCTTGTCGTTGCTAGTGACACCGACGTCCCTCCTCTCAGCGCCGTCATGGTTCCTGTTTTAAGTGCTGCACCTTCTAACGCTATTGTTTTGTTCACGCCGTCCGACTTGTTTATTCGTCGCCACCACACGTCACTGCCATTCGCCGTGCTAGCACTTGATCGGAATGACGCTGGCATACTTCTTTGTAACACGAACCCCTGCCCTCTTACCTTGCGTCGTAATGAGACACTTGGCCACGTCCATTCTGTGGACGGTGATGTAATCGTGCCCGTCGATTCCGGTGACAGACAGACAGACAGACGGACGGACGGACGGACGGACGGATGGATGGATAGATGGTCGAAATCGCTCAACTTGGCGAAGAATATTGTTTCGAATTTAATAGCGAACTGTCGGAGCGAGAACCACAGTCATTTCTAGCGAAGCAATGAGGATATAACTGTATGCTTATGAATTTGTTCTGGACTCATTCGATGGTGTTTCTGCTGCAATTAGAACTGTCATTCCTGATAACTGGTGCGCTCTCAAGTATGACGGCAACTTTCGGTGTTGTAGGGGTTAACTTCTACTAATAACTACTGCTAGCAGCGGCATCGCCGCTAGCAACCCCCTGCAGTGGGTTCGAGCACTCAACGAGCAGAGAATGAGGTCGTCGCGTTCGCGCGCTAGCTATCTCAGCCATGCCATCGCCGCGCTGCCGCGCGCTTCGGCCCGCGGCCCGACTCGAGGCAGGGCAGCGCGAACCGTCGCACGCGGCTAAAGAGGAGAACATTAGGCGTCACTCTCCGTGCATGGTAATTTAATAAACACGTTAAAATAATACAAACAATAACAAGGCCGAATAAAGATCGAATTAAATATAAACGAAAGTTAACAATAACGAATAACAACACGCGAACGCACACGAACACAAACAAAGGACAATAACACTGAACAACACGCGAACACAGAATAACACACAAAAAGAACCATGCAGGGAAGGAGAGCCTAACCCCGGCTAGCGCACCCGCGACCGCGAGCCCTCAGAAAAGGAAAATAGAAGAAGAAAACATACAGACATGGGCGTCGGTCGCAGGTCGCCGCCGTGGTCGCTGGGGCTCGCAGAAGCACGCCATCCGACCGATGGCCTGGTCGGCCGGAGGGTCACAAAAGTACGTGCGCACTTCTCCAAGTCCCAGCGTGTTCTCCCCAGGCATCTCCAAAACCCGAAACGCACAAAGGGTCGAAATTAGTAACTGACCAATGGGAGCCTAGTCAAAACCACATGCGGTGGAGCAGGCGGCCCCTCTGAGCGGGCGGCCGCCGCTCCGTCCAGCTGGGCGAGGGGGACGCGGGCATTCCCCCGAAAAACATGGCGTCGCGCGGGACCAGGTCCCACATCCCTCCCTCCTTAAAAGCCCCCCTAAAAAAAACAATACCGACAGTGCCAATACAAAATAAAATCCGCGAACTCCAAACGAAAACAAAGATACAAAAACCAAACGCGACAACAAAACTGCGACAAGTCTCTCTAATGTCCGATGAAGCCAGCGCGCGCCACGGCATCTTCACACGGACCCTGGACGCCGGCCGCGGCAGGTCTCACGTGCCGTCGACCCTGTCGACTTCCTGGCCGCACCAAGTGCCGCGACCACGGCTCCGTCCGCAGCCTCGCCGTCGACGCCGCCCCGCTCCGGACACGCAGACTTCGGCCGCCAAATCAGCGCGGCAGAAAAACACAACAAAAACAACAACAAAAGAACAAAACAGCCGCGCAGCACAAGAACCAAAATCAATTGAACTAACGAAAAAGAAAACAACACAGGGCTAGAAATCATTCTCAAGGTAGCGAAAAACCCAAAAGAGAGAAACGGTATGTAAACAGAAAGGAACACTTAGCATAAAAACTAGAACAGCGAAGAGAAACTGGAGAAAGCGTAGAAAGAGAAAAAGAGAAAGACTTCTCTGTCAGGTTATCTCTCCGTCTGAAATCAGTCGGGCAGTAACCAATGTAAACGTGGTCTTCACTAGTGCGATGCCGCATGACCTTACACTAGCGGATTATCCTTCCACGAACGCACACTGCCCATCCGTGACACCAAACGAAACGGGAAATCCACAACGTGTTGCCTACGGAATGAACAGACGCGGAAGGGACGGCAACAGCTGAGCATTCACACTGCACCGTGCCAAATCGCAGAGCACAGTAACTTCAACTAAAGCCTTCCGCTCTGACGACTGGCCAGAATTACTACAGGGGCGCGCAATCGCTCTCCTCTGCTGTCGGGGGGGTGCCACTGCCGACGCGCGTAAACACGCAGCGCTAACCGCGAAGGTGGCATGATACTGTGGCCAAGCTCGTACAGACCGCGCAGAGTGAACCCCTTTCTTCTCACAGGCCACGGCTACACAAGCCGCTTCAGGCCCACAACTCGCGCTCGTCGCAATACCAGACAACGATGCCGCGCGCGCCATGTGCAGTACCAACACATTCAGGCGCCTCGCCTCCCGGAGGCGAAAAACAAAACCGCGAAAGAAACTATTTACATTATGTACACATGGGTCACTCTGCCGTCAACTACGTCGCTCTTCGGGCCAAACGAAAAAAGCAAAAGAACAACAAACAAGAAAAAAAAACCAGATTCCGGAGGTGAGTCCGGTGAGGATGGACCCCCTCTTTCATCCTTTCCCCCCGACCGGCCGGCTGATTATCGCCACAATGGCCTCCTTCTCTCCCGCCGCGGGGACGCTGGAACGCTCTCCCCTTCTGCGTGCGCGAAGACACAGGTGCCCAAAGGGCTATTCAAGGAAGAAGGGTCTTCGTCCTACTTCTTTGTTCGCCTCAGCGGCCTTTCCGCCATCTTTGCCTCCCTCGGTGCAAGTCGGCCATGTGCACCGAACAGCGCCCGTCAACTTTTAAAGAAAGAGACTTTCGGCGACCCGGGCAAGAAATAGTGCGTCAGCTATTCTTTCACTGGTTCTGAATTTTGCTGAAGAAAGACGCGCACGACGCGAAGTCTAAAGAAAACCGTTGGACTCACCGACTTGAACGTCGCGCGGGAGACACGATGGTCAATCTCCCGGCCATGGCATGATGGAAGCCTTGGTAAATCCAACGAGTTTCCGCCACCAAGAACGAACTGCTGCAACTCGGTGGCAACTTGCATCACGCCTTTCCTCGTCCGCGCTTCGCCTCACACAACTTCGAAGCGGGTTACCAATCCGTTTGAGAAGTGACATTTGCCTCTCCTCACACCACGATACATCGACAGAGAAAACAAAAGAGAGGACAGACAAAGGAAGAGATACGCGCGATACACGGCAGAGACAGCCAACCTCAACCAAAGCGCATTTTACGCTGGGAACCGAACGCAACTTCCCCACTCTGCCGACACCTGCTCGTCGTTAGAGCGACCAAGGGCAAGGCCCCTGGCCCCACTTAGTTGGGCGCCAAAATGTAGGGGTTAACTTCTACTAATAACTACTGCTAGCAGCGGCATCGCCGCTAGCAACCCCCTGCAGTGGGTTCGAGCACTCAACGAGCAGAGAATGAGGTCGTCGCGTTCGCGCGCTAGCTATCTCAGCCATGCCATCGCCGCGCTGCCGCGCGCTTCGGCCCGCGGCCCGACTCGAGGCAGGGCAGCGCGAACCGTCGCACGCGGCTAAAGAGGAGAACATTAGGCGTCACTCTCCGTGCATGGTAATTTAATAAACACGTTAAAATAATACAAACAATAACAAGGCCGAATAAAGATCGAATTAAATATAAACGAAAGTTAACAATAACGAATAACAACACGCGAACGCACACGAACACAAACAAAGGACAATAACACTGAACAACACGCGAACACAGAATAACACACAAAAAGAACCATGCAGGGAAGGAGAGCCTAACCCCGGCTAGCGCACCCGCGACCGCGAGCCCTCAGAAAAGGAAAATAGAAGAAGAAAACATACAGACATGGGCGTCGGTCGCAGGTCGCCGCCGTGGTCGCTGGGGCTCGCAGAAGCACGCCATCCGACCGATGGCCTGGTCGGCCGGAGGGTCACAAAAGTACGTGCGCACTTCTCCAAGTCCCAGCGTGTTCTCCCCAGGCATCTCCAAAACCCGAAACGCACAAAGGGTCGAAATTAGTAACTGACCAATGGGAGCCTAGTCAAAACCACATGCGGTGGAGCAGGCGGCCCCTCTGAGCGGGCGGCCGCCGCTCCGTCCAGCTGGGCGAGGGGGACGCGGGCATTCCCCCGAAAAACATGGCGTCGCGCGGGACCAGGTCCCACAGTGTATGATTTGAGAACGGCACAAAGTAATAATAATAATAATAATAATAATAATAATAATAAGTCAAGCCGCATACTTTTCGTGTTACGACCGATAATGTCGCGCTGCTTCGAATCTCGAAGGTCGTGGCATGATATACAGACCTATTTGCGAACGAACATGCCTCTCACACGCGCGTCGTCGACCTAACAAGAGCCATGTAGTTGACAAGTACAAGCTAGAGCTGTCGGACGTGTCTGCAATGCTGGATGGGTGACAAATCTAAGTTGAGCGGCGCGTTTCCATGTGAAAACATGTTCGGCTTTGTTTTGCTTTCCGTGCTGTCAGACGGCCGCCTGACAAGAGCACTGTTCTCCGCAAACACCAGTGAAACTTGAAACCTTTGAATGAACCAGTTCTCCCGAGTTAATTAAACCAGCTTGTCGACTGCTATTCGTTTTCTTGTTTCCTCTTTGTCCGAGCATCTGAACTGATTGCTCGTGTGTGTGTGTGTGGTGGGGGGGGGGGGGGGGGGGACATTAGTTGGCATTCCCTCATATGGCGTCTATGTCAGGAGAAGCCTCCTTCCGCGATTCCTGCATCTCTCGATTGGAGCCAGGTACATGACAGTATATGACATCCCGGTGCGATATTGTTTATGTGACAATCAGGTCTTGAGGAAGGCGCGACAACCGCGACCGAAATTTTCTGAGCTACTTCAGATGAATGGGAATGAAGCTTACTGTGCCTATTAACATCGAAAACCTGTCGAGGTCATGGAAAGTGGCAGACGGAAGTCGGCGCTACCGTCACGGGAACAGTCACAACTAGGCTTGCGCGGACATTCGAACGAATAGAACACTACAAGTGTTCGCTTCGGCTCTAATTTAGAATTTTAGAAATTACTATGTATTCGAAACGAAGCATTACACGTATTTTTCCGGACGTAACCCGTTTGTATAAGTGGTTTCACTGTGGCACGGAGCCGCTATGCCGTGAAGCTTTCTCTTCAGGGGAAGCTTGGACTGCCGTGAAGTCATATTTTATGGGGGGAACGCTGAGTGGAAATAGTAGATGTGTATTTTCTTTATGCATCGCTGGAAGAGCGGTTAACACGCATTAGAACCACTACTGACAAGCGTCATCACCACAACTGCTGATGCAACCCATATGTACCACTTGGGCAAATAAGCGTCCTTGGACGAAGGGTATAGTGCTTGCTTTGCACATCGGCGGTACGAGTTCAATTCCTACCGCGTGTGGTAGGTTGATTTCAGTCTTACAGCATGTTTGTCTGCGCCTATCTGCTTTTTACGTCTACATTGCGATCGCACCCTGTACAAGTTGTATCCCTTTCTCTTGTTTAATTAATTCAAAGCGTGTTCTCGTGAAATTCCGGATGTCCACTTGGGTTGGTCTGTTACACGGCGTGTCTTTCTCTTGTTAAGCCCACATGCAGCGTTCTCATTGAACCTTGAATATCTGTTTTGGTTGGCCTTTGATCAACACAAGCTGCGATGTTAACAGTTAATCACCTGTTGCGCATACTCGCGTAACCCAGCCCGAGCGATTCGGATGTGAGCCATACATGATCGTGTCGTTTATCGTGGCGTACGTGACAAGTATATCATCTTAGTGTTATCTAGATCAACCAGTCATGTTCGTCATACACCAATACCCTGTCGTCCCAATCTTTGTGTGTACCAAGCGGACAACACGACCAAGAGTGCCCCAAGACGTAGCCGGATAGATAGATAGATAGATAGATAGATAGATAGATAGATAGATAGATAGATAGATAGATAGATAGATAGATAGATAGATAGATAGATAGATAGATAGATAGATAGATAGATAGATAGGGTCAAAGTGACTTAAGTTCGCCAAGAAATGAAAAAAACTAAAATGGCCTGCAGACTGTTTGTGTTAATGTCCTCGAGGGGTAACTGCGGCGTGTTGTGTTCTTTCTTCCCTCGCACTCGCAGTGAAAGTGCCGCAGATAGTGAAGATCGTGCAGACGCAGAGCGGCGAGGGCATCAGCGTCACCTCGGTCCTCATGGAGCTGATTGGCATGACGGCAACGGCCGCCTACAGCTACGCACAGCGATACCCGTTCAGGTGAGCCCCCCCCTGCGGACTGTCGAGGTCGTATGCGCTTGCGGGCTGGAAACGTTTTACAAGGCTCGAGGTACGACACGTGGTATACCACGTGCACATGCGCGTTCACGCGTAACGTTTCTTGTCCCAGTCACACGGGCTGTTCCGTTCGTCATTAGAGGTTCGGGAGTTGAGCTCGTCTGTGGATTCATTACTGTTGGCGCTAAAGCTCCTGGTTACTGGACACATGGACAAGCGAAACCGTGGTGTTGCAGGATTCTTGTGACACGAAGTCTACCGAAGAAATGTATGCGTGACTATCGGAGTGTCCAGCCACATTTCTATTCCATATATCCACTGTTGTGTCGGCCGTGGTGTATTCATGAAGAGACCGTTCTTGCCTTTTTTTTTTCTTTTTTTTGGCGACGACGACCGCGTTCAGCTGTTGCTTCGGGGCGCCCGTTGTTCTAAGGGCGTCGGCAGAGCGGTTGTCGGTGTATTTTGACTGCTCTTCCCTGAGCCAAGGGCGCGCCATGATGCGCGGAAAATCCCAGGGTTGAAGCGCAGAAAATAGTGCTCACGTCAGCAGCGCGAGACGGAGTACGGTCGTTACGCCGCTGGATGCGCTCGTTGACCGTCCGTTTGCTTCGTTGATACAGGATAGACCCTCGATAATTTAGAATCTGATAATTATAACTTTAGGCTAATTCAAACAAGTTTAAAAATTTTTGGTTCGCCTGCATTGTTTTTACTGTATTCAACAGCATTCGGTTAATTCTGTTAATTCACGTGTACTTTTCATTTACCCTTATCAGAAAGATCAGCTGCTTTTCTTACTTCTAGGTGAATATTCGCTCGTATATTGTTTAACAGCCAGAAATAAAGGCAGTAACCTGACAGCACTTCTCAAAGCATTGAAGACTACTTGCAGGAAACGAAAAGAGGAAAGACACCAGAGAGTTTTATAGTATAGCGTCTACAATACAGCGCGCGCTATACACTTCGGTTTATCGTACGCAAAACAGTTCGCGTTCGCAACATTTTTAGTTGACCGCTCCTTTATCATTCCGCAATATTGCCTTAATAGACAGGTACAACGCGCACTTACGTGCTTCAGCGTGTTTGTTACCACCATCTGGTGGCAACGAACACAATTGAAGTCCTACTTATGGGCTTTCTCGAACCAAGCAAACGAATCCAAACTCGAAGCACTCTAGCCATACCGTATATAGATGAAGGCGAGACAGTGTGACTGCACTTTACGGCAGCACCGCGCCTGCGTTTTGTGTCTAAAGGTGTCATTATGCCGCAAATGTGTTGTGGAACCATCGACAGATGTGTTAGCTGACATAAGCGGAAATCGACGACCTCATCTTGCCGCGTGTTGAGCCTCGGCTGTCGACGAAAGGGTTCGCTTCCCTGACTTCCCGTCGACGAGCGATCAGCGCGCCGGCATACGCGCTGGTAAGACGTCGTATCCTCGTCATTAAGTACAAGATAAACAGTTTTGCACAGCCCTGCTTCGTTTTGTAGCAGCATTGGAAAACATTGCCGATAAAGCTATGCCTTCGCGAGAGACAAACACATCACAGCGGCCCAACGCCCTGACGACACGTAGGGTAGGCCTAGCTAATATACGCCGTAGCCGTAGTCATTCGCTATCAACCGCCAGCTCGTCGCAAAGTGCTCATTTTTGCCAACACGGTTAACATTTAACATTCGTACTTTGTTAGGATCGTACTTTGTGATTCGTACTTTGTGATTTAACATTCGTACTTTGATAAGGAGCTTCGCCCCTAAAGCAGCCCACTTCAGCGAAAGACCAATCACTTGATTGTAGCCGGCCGTCCTTGCGTTCCTGGAGCAGTGCGCGTCGCAACTCAACATGCCTGGCCACACAAGGCAAATTTTTAGCCGCCGCGTTCATACTTTGCCCGACGAACGCACCGTCATGGCGCCGCCACGCTCCTAACTTCCGCGGCGGTCGAGGCAGTAGAGGCGCGAAGACTGCCGACGCGCTGACTGCCGGCGCGAAATAGCACGACAATGTGCTTTGCTCTACCCCTCGTTCCTATATGGCGGTGCCTCCCAGTGAAGCTAAGCGAACCAAGGGTGCAGTATAAGGAGGGCGATGTTAATTTAACACTAATTTTGCTCGCTAAACACTATAATTCACTGTACTAAAGACCTTTACTTTAAGTGGACGACACTTAGATGCAACTTTATAAGCGCTGTAGTGAAGATATGAGGCTCACCTGTTTCCTATATAAGCAGTGCTGCGGCGGCGTATCGGTGAAGCATCCAGCCCCTCTCGTTGTATCCCGGGTGAATGGGGGTTCGAGTTCGAGCAGGTGGAACTTTTAAATGCGGAGCATTTCTTAGTCGCACGATGTCGCGCTTCGGCGTCGGCGGCGCCGTCCACACCCCCACTGCGCATGCTCGGCTCGTCTCGTGCCGGCCCACCGGGCGTTCAGCAAGTCGAGCATGCGCAGTGGGGGTGCGGACCTCTCCCCCGTACTCCTCTCCCTCGAACGCGGGCGGTGTGTATATAAGCGGCGGAGCGCGCGTTCGGAATTCAGTCAAGGGCGTCTTTACTTGGCTTTCGCTTGACTTGACGCTTTGCTTGACTCGAGTAGATGCGATGGAAGCAACAGTACCTTCAACCAGTAGTGGGTCACAACCCAACATCAGCGTCCCACCACTCGTTGAAGGCAACGTTACCCCACCCTCACCGTCGTCGGCGTCAACAACAGCAAGCAACGCAGACATCCCAAACCATACCCAATTACGCAACGTTCACGCGATACCCCCACCACTCTGCGACGCATTTACTTGAGTTCCCCCCGTGCGAAGATGCGGGCGGCATTTTTTTCATTGTAAATACGTATTCATTTTTTTCACAGATCCACTTCCGTTACGGAAGTACGTCACTGATATCTTGGTGGGCCCCGGCATAAAACACTTTCGTGTTAAAATAGGAGCGGCGCTTCACTTATGCGTCTCGGCATTGAAAGATGGAGAGAGAAAGGGCGCATAATACAGTACGCACATACACTCAGTGAATGAGCCAATCACAGTCCATGCCTCTTGGCCAAGCAGGCGACAAAGAGAAAAGGAGGAGGGGGATCTGGTCGATTAATCGAATAGTTTTCATAGATTAAGTCGATTAAATGAAAGCTGGAAATCATGATGATTGTTTAGTGGGATACTTTTAAGCGATTAATCTTTCGTCGATTTTGCCATCCCTACTTAGCCCACTACTACGCTGGCAAAACTACTGCGGGCGGCGCACATGTTCCACGGGTAAGCAGAAGACAGACATTGCGCGTCGATTTTTACGGTGCACGGCGTCTTGCAAAGCTATATATGCGTTTGTGCATAGGTTTGCATAGGTTTGCATTTGTGTACAGCGAAGGGGTGGGATGGCGTCAAGCCGGCGTCACACGTGCCTCATCTGCCACGGTCTGTGATTCGACGCGAACGTCTTTACGCTTAGCTCGGTGTGAAATTTTGAGAAAGTGCTTCGCGAGGCGTTTCCCGAAGCGTCGGGCCGAAATGCCGGTGTTCTGAAGACAAACCCGGACCAGCCAGGTGCCCGTCATCTTTGCTAGCCTTGCGCCACTAGTGCAGGCTTCGCTAATTTTTTCTGCACTATCTCTCGTAAACGTTTAGCCTCCCGGCTAGTAACTATTGGGGTGTATTTGCTCCCTAAGGGCCTCTTTTTCGGAATCGTTGGGTGGTTGCTTTTCATGCCACAAACACGGTATACCACGTATTGTTGACCGCGCATATGACTGTGCTGAGTAGCGATCCACCGTACAACGAAGTACCTGGGCCTGTTGCTGCCATCACATCAGTACAGAGTGTGGGGTTAAAGTCAATTTTTGACATGTTGCTAAATGTGACTGAGATGGAATGAAGTCATGTCAGCTTTCTTTTCTTTACTTTTATATTAAATATGCGTAGCGTTTCAGGCCCTCATAATTTGTGCACCTTGATGTGACCGTGCAAATGAGAGGCGGCCTCCAGGCTCCGGTGACGAGGGACATCCGAGAAGCTTTTATTCTACATCAGAGGGCCCAGACGCACCACCACCCGTGGGCCAGAAGTCGGAAAACCCAACAACGCCGAGCACTCCCGACACCCTCCTTTTTATAGCTTGTTGGGAACGCGCCACCTGTCCCGCGTCCGTCGCTGGACGCAGACTGCGTCCGACAGCAACGCGATGAGCGCTCCAAGCAACGCACAGGGGAGCGTTCGCGCCCATGCGGAACGCCGACCGCGCAAGACCGGGACGCCGCCGTGCGTCCCTTGCCGGTTATAACAGCCCGTCCGCCGCCCGAAGAGGTCACGTAAGGGCTGCAGTGGCGCTGCTCCCTGAAGTGGCCGTTGTGCGTCCCCGTAGGCGTCACACTGATGATCCACCACACCACATATAAGCACGCACACCACACCACAGAGAAGAAGCACGCACATCCAGTCTTACGGTGGCACACCTTGGCTTACGACGATTCAGCACAACACCACCCACTCGGTCTCACAGGACCATCCACAACTGCAAGTCCCGCTCGCCACTACCCATTGGTCCCTTGGTTGAAGGTGGCACGAAGCGCTGCACAGACCGCAGTGTCTAGTTCGTGAAGTTCCTCTTGCCATAATGTAGACCGTGTAGGCCTAGCTGTGCTCCTCTCCTGCCTGACTTTAGCGGGGAAGTGTGCCCTCATACCGGACACCCACGCTGAGAACACCCAGCTCTCCCGAGATTCACCAGGTGCATTTACTGCAAGGCTCCTTACTTAAAGACAGAAGTCTGCACTATGGTGATGGCCAAGCAAACTCTAAGCAAAACAATAATAAAAACCTACGCACACACACACAAAGCTAAATAGCTGCACTTCAGCCCGCCATAAGACTAAAAAGATATTTCACTTTACTGCGTTTCCTTTAGCTGGTATCTTTGGAAATCCTCTGCTGAAGCCATCGGCGTTAGCGTTCTCTTCCTTTGCGGTATTTGATCTCAAATCTATGCTCCTGTAACGCTAAACTCCACCGCAACAGCCTTCCATTTCTCGACGACATGCTACGCAGCCATGTCAAGGGACATTGATCTGTCTGGACCACGATGTGGGATCCATTCAGGTAGCATTGTAGTTTCTGTATTGCCCAAACGAGGCGCGCACACTCTTTTTCGGATGCACTGTAGGCCTGCTCACGAATTTTGAGTTTTCTGCTCACAAATTCCACGGGGCGTTTCCATCAGCGTCGTTTTGACTAAGCACGTCTCCCGTTCCCCTATCGCTAGCATCACACTGCAGTACAAACGGGCGATCAAAATCAGGCGCCTTCAACACAGGCCGACCGGCATTGACTTCGCTCAGTTGAATAGCCTCGGGAAACTTTATGGCTGGAAAGACCATTGTCAAAAGGTACTTATAGCCTGATTTAATCACGGGGAGAGGCCCTTCTACATCTACGGGGAGTTTGAAAGGCTCTGTGATTAGCGGCACCAACTCTATGGGTGCTTTCGGCATTAGAGTATCCTCGTCGACATTGAGGAGATCAAGTGAACTTTCAGAATGTGGTAGCACGATACGGGGAAATGCCGGTTCCACTACGTCGCATGCAGGCTCTTTTGCTGATAACGGTATAGGAGCGTCTGTAGCGCTACTATCGCCCAGTGTCACTGGTGCTACATACCTACTTCCGTCCTCACCCGCACTAGTGGATGCTTGCTCACAGGGATCCACTGTTCGTGGCTGCTCGCCTTCGCCAGCCCTCTCAGCGGCGAGCTCGCGTGCCTTGGAACGGGTAATGGCCTGTACTACGAATTCCCCGAAGCTGAGACACCTCTTTTTCAGAAGCATATCAGACTTGTTCGAAAAAAGGTACGGGTACTGTTTCGGTAGATTCGGAGATACTGCCGCCTCAGTCTCCAGTACTCCAAACGGACCCTCAATCGTGACCTTCGCGATAGACAGGCAAATGCTGTTCTTCTGTGCTACCTGCCTTATCCACGCACACTCACCCGTGAAATGTGTAGCTTCCACGTAATCAGGATGAACAATGTCCATTGTCGCCCCAGAGTCACGAAGGACCTTGCAATCTTTGCCGTTTACGACTAAGTCTCGAAGGTACGGTCTCAAGAGCTGCATATTTTCATCGTCACTACCCGTAACTGAAAATACTAGTTTCGGTTTCCTACAACCAGCCGCTATGTGTCCTGGCTCTTGGCACCGGAAACACAGCAGTGGGTTTTTCGATTCAAAGTTCTTTTCTTTCTCCAAGTTTTCCTTTGCTTCGTTCTCGGTCGCATTCTTTACGGTGTAGGGGCCTTTACGTTCAGGGCGATCTTTTAGCGGCTGTTTGCTGAATGGGCGAACACAGGCTTTCTCTGACTGGCGACGGACTGTGTACTCATCAGCTAGCTCAGCCGCACGTTCAGTGTTTCTCTCCCCTGGTCTATCCTGAACCATAGCCGCATTTCCTCATCTATGGACCCATAAAACTGTTCAAGGCAGATCAAATCCACGACCTTGTCCCGATCCTCGTAGACGCCCTCTCCTTTCAGCCACTCTACCAAGTCGGCCTTCATGTTGAACGCGAACTCCTGAAATGTTTCGCTCGTAGTCTTTTGAGCGTCCCTAAACCGGCGGCGAAACGCTTCTGCAGAAAGCCGGAATTTCTTTAGGAGCGCCGCTTTGATCTTGTTGTGGTCATCTGCGTCTGTTTCTGGCAAACGCGCAAGAGTGTCCGCTGCCTCGCAGGGCAACACCGTTAGGAGCTTTTGAGGCCACGTGGCACGATCAAATCCTACCCTCGCGCAAGTTCGTTCGAAATTTACGAGGAACAATGCAATGTCCTCACTCATCTTGTAAGGCTGCAAGAGGTCCCTCATGCTCAGTCGTGCGTCTGCCTGAATCTCTGCATTTTCTTCTCTCACACTACTAGCGCATTTCGCCTCGACAATCTGAAGCTGAAGCCGCAAGCGCTCAATCTCCCTTATTTGGATTTCCGCTTCTTCTTTACGCCTGACAGTCTCTCTCTCTTTGTCTTCGCTTTCCCTTTTCATCCTTTCCTGAATAAGCTCCCAGCACTCGGACAGCTCCTCCTCATCGGCGCCGGAATCCTCAAGGGCCTGTATTAAAAGAGGCTTCCTGCGTAACGCGGCCACCTCGATCCCCATCTCCTCGCACAGCATCACTAAATCCGGTTTCCTCAGTTTACTCAAATCCATGGCCACCCAGTGCAGACTTCCGTAGCTCAAGCTGCCGTGAAGGTACCCTAATAAACACCAACCTTCACAAAGCAGCAACCAATCTACCCCTTTGGATAAACGTTACCACCTATCCAAAACACCTGGTAGAACCCCTACGGAAAGCGAGCACTCACCAGCGCCGGTAACCGGAAAAAGCAGAGCTATCCCGCCGCTGCCAACCAGTTGATGTGACCGTGCAAATGAGAGGCGGCCTCCAGGCTCCGGTGACGAGGGACATCCGAGAAGCTTTTATTCTACATCAGAGGGCCCGACGCACCACCACCCGTGGGCCAGAAGTCGGAAAACCCAACAACGCCGAGCACTCCCGACACCCTCCTTTTTATAGCTTGTTGGGAACGCGCCACCTGTCCCGCGTCCGTCGCTGGACGCAGACTGCGTCCGACAGCAACGCGATGAGCGCTCCAAGCAACGCACAGGGGAGCGTTCGCGCCCATGCGGAACGCCGACCGCGCAAGACCGGGATGCCGCCGTGCGTCCCTTGCCGGTTATAACAACCTGTGCAGCGCCTCCTCTATTGAGGAGGCGCTGGCCTGTGTCACGAAATTATCATCATCATCAGGTCGGGTCCCCAAGAGCACGTGCAATTATTCGATGCAATGCCCAGTCTACGGTGTTGGCACGCGCGCTCCTGCCTTCTCTTGCGCTCAAGACGTCAGCCCACTACTAAGCTGGCAAAACTGCAGCTGGCGAGCGCACATGTTCAAACGGAAGAAATGAATACAAAGACAGTGTGCGTCAATTTCTCAGGTGCACAGCGTCTCGAAAAGCTATGCGGGATAAAAACCGCGGGAAAAAGATTGGCAGATCCCCCTTGCAGTGGGAATCAATGAAATGCGAAGCACGCATCAGGAACGTAAAATGGATTTGCGTTGTTGTCTCGCTATACCGAGTTTGGTACATATGAAGTTAACGAAACGGCCGCAAGAGCACCATGACTGTGGCATGTAAACCATGCCGCTCATACACGCATGTCATGGTTCTAACGTTATGACCTGTCATTTACGTTCGTCATGCAGTCGTGTTGTGCCATAGCAATTTTGGTATACATCCCATTAACGAAACGAGTGGCATGCAGATCATGCCGCTCATGACATGCATGTCACGATTTCATTGTTATGACCTGTCATATATGATCGCCATGCAGTCATGTTGTGCCAAACCAATTTTCGTATGCATCCCATTAACGAAACGGCAGTATAGCGCCAGGACCATGGCGTGTAAATCATGCCGTTCATGACGTATAACATGAAAATCATGACATGCATGTCATGATTTTCATGTTCTGACCTGTCATTTATGATATTCATGAAGTCGTGTTGTGCCATAGCAATTTTCGTATATATTCCATTAACGAAACGGCTGCAGGAACACCAAGACTGTGGCATGTAAACCATGCTGCTCATGACACGCGTGTCATGATTCTAATGTTATGACCTGTCATTTACGTTCGTCATGCTGTCGTGTTGTGCTATAGCAATTTTGGTATACATCGCATTAACGAAATGCGTGGCATGTAAATCATGCCGCCCATGACATGCATGTCGTGCTTTTCGTGTTATGACCTCTCAGTCATGTTCGTCATGCAGTCATGTTGTGGCATACCAATTTTCGTATACATCCCATTAACGAAACGGCCAGGAGAGCACTAAGACCGTTGCATGTAAATCATGTCACTCATGACATGCATGTCATGATTTTCGTCTTATGACCTGTCATTTATGATTTTCATGCAGTCATGTTGTAGCATGCCAATTTCTGTATACGTCCCATTAACGAAACGCGTGGCATGTAAATCATGTCGCTCATGACATACATGTCACGATTTTCATGTTATGACCTGTCATTTATGTTCGCCATGCAGTCATATTGTGGCATACCAATTTTTGTATACATCCCATTAACGAAACGGCCAGGAGAGCTTCAAGACCGTGGCATATAAATCATGCCGCTAATGACATGCATGTCATGATTTACATGTTATGACCTGTCATTTATGTTCGTCATGTAGTCATATTGTGGCATACCAATTTTCGTAAATATCCCATTAGCGAAACGGCCAGGGCAGCACAAAATCATAGGCGGCTAGATAGATAGATAGATAGATAGATAGATAGATAGATAGATAGATAGATAGATAGATAGATACGCTCAAACTCGCCGAAGTTCGCTAAGAAGGTCTACCGAGATCTACCTTGTGCCACTAAATGGTATACCAAAGCGTATCCCCCGGTCGAACCGAGATAATACCAAGTGCAGTGAAGTTCTGCTAGGTTATACCGAGTTCTACAAAGGATCTACCTAGGTGTAACCTCGGTCGAATCGACAGAACACCGAGTATAGTCAAGTTCGTGATTATCGTGCATGTAGGGATGAGTGAGAAGCGTTTTCGTTAAAGGAGTACTGACACAATTTTCCCGCGGTCCAAAATATGCATTTTTCGTTTTTCTAGTCATGCATTGTTAACGCTCTCCACACACCGAAGCCAGGAAACACGTACAAAGTATTTTACTTTGATTTTAAGGTTCTCGTCGCCCAGCATTGCAAGCCAGCCCTAGCACAATGGACACTACAAGGACGTATGAACACAGTTCCTTAAAGATCGCCGAAATCGCTGTCAAGAGTCGCTGGACGACAGTGAAATCATCGTTGTTTGCGTGCCCCAGGTGTTATTGACCACAGCCGGCAGAGTTGCAGCGACGCTATCACGAATTGCTGTCCCTACGTGCCTCGGACGTACGTCCTACTGTGTTGACACGTCACTAGGAAGCGGCCTCCCCAAAATCGAAACCGAAAGTGGGCTTTTAAGGAAGACGTATTGAAAATATATTCGTTTTGTTTCGGGGCGCTACGACACCCTTTTTGGGGTTCTCCACGCCAGTGCTTTTATTTACAGCAACAATACGAGAATGTTAAAAAATTGTGTCAGTACTCCTTTAAGAGCGATCGCGAGAACCTGTTTGAAACATTTCCCGCGCTATCACTGCCTTCCGTCACCTCAACGAACGGCCGACAGATGGCGATACGGTCCCGCTTTCCAGTTACCGGTGACGTGCGCGCGAAAGTTCGTTCGCGGTTGAAAAGTAGCCGCGGATCGACTGTGCGCCGGTGTTTGCACTAAGGGACCATCGCGGTAAAGTTGACCTTCGTCTCATTGTCTTTTTGTTTTCTTTAAGGAGTGGCCTAATAGCGAAATTTCGCAGTATTTTCGAGCAGAAAAGGGACAAAAAATAAAGAATTTTTTTTTTTTTCATCACGCCTTGCGCGAAATAGGCTAATGCCCTCTAAGCCGGTGCAAGGCCGTCACTAATCACAGCAGTAGAATAGCAGCGGTGCCTCAAGATTCGTTAGTATTTTTATAAAAAAAGATTGCTTGACAAATGTGACGCCGTTTGAAACTGGATCTGAACTGGACAAACTCTAGGGTACTAATACACCAGAAACGTTATTGTACATGGCGCATTGTTGGTACTTTTCTGGAACACGTTTGAACGATTACCTTTACAGTGTCTAATTATTTGTCCATGTCAGTTTATTTGTGTCTTTCGTTATTATTATTGTTTGAAAATGCGCACTTTCACCACTCAGTTTCGGTTTCCTGGGCGAAAGTAGTCTGATTTTCATGAATGTGTAGAAATTAGCAGCGTCTCCTTTTTACAAATGTTACAAGGGATATGGCTTCCCTCTATAAAAGGTTCCATTCTTCGGTTTGGTTTGGGCGTCTAGCCGTACTGGTTTAAGAGTTAATTAGTATAATATAGTTAATTATTGTTGAAATTTTCGTTCCCACACATTTTGCAGTGCGTGCCACCATGAAGAAAGCACTTGCGCGAAAATGTATTTGTGTATTTATAATAACCATCTACACATTATCCGAAACATCCGGTATATATTCGCGTAAGCAGTTTTCTGTGCCTGCTGAACCAGAGATCTGTCCGCCCCACCGTCCCGCTCTCACGTAGGACGAATCGCTATGGAGATATGTTGACCGTTTGAACGGGTTGTACGCTTGCGGTACAAAAGTTAGAAAGGGAACACTTGGTAGAAGAAAAGCCCTTGCATAACCGCATGGGGAGTTCATGGGCACGCATGCCACTGCACAAATGCGTCACACACACCAGACGTGTCTTTGTGGTTGCGGGAGTTGCCTTCTGTCGAGCCGTTACACGCGCTGGCCAACGCCAGAAGGAAAAATGGAAGACGATGTGCCGAAACCACCCGTCACCGGCGTTACAGGGAAGGCCGCATCGCAGAGAATTCGAGGGAAATGAAAGGAGAACCGACGATTTCCAGCTATATCTGAAACCAAATAGCGAATTCCGTGGTGGCGCACAGCGCTCTATAAGATTTGGCTCACCTGTTCGCAGGAGTCTCTAGGACTGACGGGCACTGTTTTCAGACCGTGTTCAAAAAGTGTTTCAGGGTCCCTGTAACGTGCACTGACAACGCACAGCGCACGGGCTTCCAGCATTTAGCCTTCATCGAAAAGCGTCCGCCGCGGCCGCGCGGCTTTCGGATCCGCAGCCGAGTGCCATCGGCGGAGCTGTACTTGTGCTTTGGATACTATATTCATTAATGCGATGGTGCGAGCGTTGATTCGTATTTAATTAGGTGTTTTATTTATTTATTTTACCTTCAATCGCACAAAGCCTTACAGAAACCGGAAACGGGGGGGGGGGGGGCATGAATAAAAAAACTAGAATGAATAATAGCGTCACATTAATAGCGTTTACAATACCTATGACGAAGCGATGTTAGGGTGACAACTGAATGTTAATACAAGCGTAATGGAGGTTACATCAAAAGGACCGTCTACAGCTCAGAACTTTGTTTTTTTTATTTTGGTTGTGAATATGAGAAGGTCGTTTCTTACGTTGGCGAGAACGAACATGTTCTTACCCCGTAAAAAAAAACGAATAATATTCTTATTTGGCCCTGAAAGCCGCGATAAAATGACCAGTCGTGCCATCCTGGCTGATGTGCCTCAGTCTCCAGGTGTAACGAGGAACCAAGAAAACACACATGTAGATTCAGTTATGTTGCTTAAAAGCAAAGATTTATTACTTGCAATGCTATTTGACACACATCTGGTAGCGTTCCTTCGCGACGGATAATAATTTTCGTTTTGAAATCACTGAAAACCA
The DNA here is from genome assembly GCA_013339685.2 of Hyalomma asiaticum. Lineage (NCBI taxonomy): Eukaryota > Metazoa > Arthropoda > Arachnida > Ixodida > Ixodidae > Hyalomma > Hyalomma asiaticum. The sequence goes on from CM023482.1 coordinate 33,634,133, forward strand.
AACAAGTGGCGTTGCCGGCGTCACTACACATGCACAAGAGGTGACCGCGAAGAATTCTGCTTTATGAATTTATTTCTGCTGACTTTCCAGTGAAACCACTGCAAACTTGCACATTTTGAATAGTGCGCTTTCCGTTCCGATAAAAATCTTAAAATCGACGAAGGGCGGTAGACGGTCCCTTTAATTTCAAGAACACCTGCTCACTATTCGAGAGCTATCCGAGAAGTATTCGATACGCCGTTGCCATCCTTCCAGTCGTATTTGATTCGGTCTCAGAAACAACTATGTAGACCCCTAGTATAAAATGGCGTGATCTCGAGCAATGACATAGTAATATGTACATCACTGCGAAGAGGCGTTCTTCCTGCAACGTACGTACATAAGGCATGCTGCTGATGGTGATGTTATTGCGAACGAACGTAATCGTTCGCTTTATGGTTGGCTTCTTACACACCGATCCATTCAAGGGCCACAGAAACGCTCGAAGCTCAAGCTGTTATGTAAGCTATCGACGGAAAACATTGCGCGCATACCACGTAGATTGTCTGCAAAGGGTGCGTCCGCCTATATAGTGTTCATGTCACCTTTCAAACGCCGCATTGTGAAAGAATGATAATAAACTATAAAACAATATCAGACACTACTCTTCCTATTTCTAGTCCACAGGAATTAATGCAACGATGCACAGGATCACAGGAATTAATGGAACGATGCAACGGTCTACTCGTTAAGCTATCTTAATGGTCGATCGCTAACTGCCTAAAGATAAGTCCTACGAAAACTAAAGTAATGTTACTTCGCGCAAAAGAAATAAATCTCTTACTTGCAATCAAACTTTAATGTTTGCTGGTAAAGAACTGCAAATTGATAATGAACATAAATTACTAGGCGTTACTTTTTTCTTCGCACCTAACTTGGGACAATACCTCGAAAATATCTCCAAGAAATTGTCCGCTATTACAGATATTCTGTCTAGATGTCGCCATCTTCTTCCACCAAAAGCAAAACTTAACATCTTTTACGCCTTATGTTCTTCCCATTTAAGTTATTGTAGCTTAGTGTGGGCAACTACTGGAAAGACGAACATTACGAAAATATTGTCTTTGCAAAAAAAGTTGATTCGGCACATTGACAATATGGGTTCTCTGGAGACAACTCGGCCAGCTTTTCTAAAGCATAAGATAATTAAAATAGAATTTCTTTTAAACTTTTCGCTCGCTTTATTCTTTTTTATTTTTGAAATACTGCCTTAAAGAATTTCCTTGTGTCTACTGCATCTCTGACACGTAGAGTCATTTGCGCCAATACCAGGAATTGTGGTATGTGGTATGTTCCACGGTTTCGTAATAAATATATATCCTGCAATCTTTACAGCACAATCTGCCACACATTTTGAATGAATGAATGAATGAATGAATGAATGAATGAATGAACAGATTTTATTTCTGAAAAAGAAACATACAGAAAAACGAAGCGAAGCTAAAGGCCATTCGGCCTGATGTGGCTTCGCTGCGTGGCTTCGCTTTAAAGGTTAAAGGTGTGCCACACATATCAAGGTGTAAGTGTTTTTCACCAAAGGAACTTCGGACGGGTTTTGTAAACATGTAGTGATTTAGCGTATTCTTTTCTTTTTTAAATTACCGTTTTAGTGTTTGTTTATCAGAGCCAGAAGTGCATGATTTTCTTGTAACCCTTGCATACGTTTCTTTCTTCTTGCGCATTCGAATACATTTTCATTATTTCATTATATAATTTTGATCTTGTTTTGCGCATTTCTGTTAGCAGTTATTTTATTTTCAGCTTCTAACAATGTTACTATTTTTCATGCAGCCGCCACGTATGCCACCACGGGCCCAGTCAAACTGTATTCAAACAGCTTTCCGCCCTCCGTCCCCCGCCCCAGTTCCGGAGTCCCTGTATCATGTTATAACATGATCACACATTATGATCATGCTGGCGCACGCGCTAGTTCAGGCATCGACCACATAGGCGATACGTAGCATTCATCACACGAAAGCTGAATACTGTAACTAGTACCCTCACTCCACTCCGCATAATGCGTTCGGCGCTTGACCTGAAAGCCGTGGGCTCTTTTCTTTTTCTCTTTTTATTATTTAGTTTTTAATTTCTATAACTGACTTCGCATAGTCCTAACAGCTTTAGTGCAGCAGAAATCGCCACGCTCACATATCACAAGACGATGAGGCACACAGGACGCAGCAAACAAAACACAAGGTTAGATGACGCTGGTGCTGTACATGTCCTAGTAGTAGTAGTAGTAATAATAATAATAATAATGATAATGCCGATTAGGTTACGCTATTTTCTGAAGGAGGAGGAGGGGAGGTACCGAATGGAAGAGCTATTAATGCACGTTAAAGAACCAACGCCAGGTGGCGTAAAAATTTTCGGAGACATCCGGTACGATTTTCCTCTTCCTTTTACTCTTTCATTTTGTTTCCCTACGCTATAACGCGCACTCGTCCGCGCTCCCGGCAAGGGCTACAGAAAATTCCGTAACAGTTATAGCTTCCTACAATGGAAAGCTGGAAGCGCTGCGGTGCCGTTTTCTGCAAGGCCGTTTAGGGTGCTTTTCTGTTTTATTCATGGAAAAGCTTCGAGAGTTCTTTCGCGCACGTTTCTCGTTACATAACCTCGCGTATTTGGTTTTCATTAGCACAGGCGATGCGATGTGTACGAGAAGATGGTGCTGTTGAGCAGGGCCATATTCCCGACATTAGGAAGCCTCTATTTCTTGAACCTTTATTTCTTCAGCCTCTATTTCTTCAGCAGTTCGCCGTCTGGTGAACGCCAGGTCAGGGCAATAGCGGAATCACCCGAATACCGACATTTCTGTATACAAGGCGCGTTAGGGAATTCGCACCGTTTCTCTGTTACCGCATTTTTCCTCAAGCATGCAGTACTGCTACGAGCGTAAGTGGTCCGGCGTCCAACAGTGGCGGCATGTTAGTTCATTTCAGTCATGCTACTACATTATATTGTAATCGTTCTAGATAGAACATTTAGCTGGTCGTAATCGTGCTATTTGCAGCGTGTACAGGACGGCGAGGAAGCCACCGAAGCTCCGTGAGTGGCAAGCCTTTTTTTTTCCTGGTGTGTGTTCCATCTCTGGTCCCAATCGACGGCAAATCGCGCGTTCGGGGGACGAAGTCTGACACGCTGTGGTCTCCCCGCGCTCTCGCCACCGCTGGCACGCGTCGCCGCTCTTACGCAAACAGTGGGGACTACAATCCCTTAACCCCATAACAAATTGTCGCTCTTCCCGCGCTCCCGTTGCCAGCGGGGTTACACGGGAGCGGCGTGCACGATAGCGCTGCGGATTCCAGCCGCCGGAGTATCTATCAAACGGGGGTCTCAGTGCATATATAACTTCATGCCGGGGAGGAAGAAAGGGTGGGAAAAAAAAGAGTGCAGAGCACACACTCCCGTAACGTTTGTTTATATATATCTTCGGCGGGTCACTGGTGCGTTCCCGATTCGGGAGTTCTTTTAAAGCGAAGGGAGAGCGACCGCAAGAACAATGACCGCGTGGCCAACGACGCGCGAGTCTATGCGGGGTATGTGTGCATTTATTCCTGTTGGGTGCTGCGGGAGGGTTTGGGGTTGCGGTCGGGAGCTTTCGTTACTCCTTTTTTTTTATTTTTCCTTTCCAAATCGGGAGGAGCGCGAGTGCAGCGTTTCCGTCGGCGGCAACGCCAAGGCGCGCCGCACGGTCCCCATTACTCGAGGGGAGGGCCTTCCTTCCTTCCTTTGGGTGCTCGCGGACGCGTTATGTAAGGGAATCCATTAACGTTGGGGGAGAGGAGGGTGAGAGGTGCCCGAGAAGCGAACGCGAGGAAAAGGAGTAAAGAGGAACCCCTTTTTTCGGGGGGAGAGCCGCTCGCCACCCCTTTTCCTCCCTGCAACCCGTCGCCGGCGTTCTCCTTCCCGCTGGTTTTCCCGTGCAGTTTTCCCCTTCTCTCATCGGCGTCTTTGCAGAGCGGGAGAGAGAGAGAATGGGGGAAATCCTGCTGTCCCTAATTGCGTTTCCAGAGCCACGGCTCATTTGCTGCGAGCGGCGCGCCGGGACGGTTTCTTCCCTTTATTAACCTTCCCCTTTTCTCCCTTCTGCACCGCCAGGCACGCGCGCGCTCCGAGAGTGTACTAATTACACTCCGATACCGGGAAAAGAAGGGAGAGCCGCCGCGGGTGTGCTAAGTGCAGTCGCCTGTAATGGGGATACACCCTCCCTTCTCCGCCGCCTCTCTCAGTGCGCGCGCTGTCGGCGTTGCGGTGGCGGCATCCACGTGACGGCCGGCCGAGATGGTTCCGCCCCGTCGGCGCTTCTCCCTTTGATGTGCGCCGGGAGCTCTTCGATCCCGCATTCTCCTCCAATCACAGCGGCGGCGTCGACGGCTCGCCCGTGTTGCGCGCGAGGTGGGCCGTCGCGCGTCGGGGAGCGCCTGTGATCTCTCGGGCGACGAATGTGAACGTATAGTTTCGTAACTTTCCCTACACGATGATTGCTAGAGGTAATTGGGCCGCTAGTCGCCGTGGGAGCTGGAGGTCTATGACGGAGCTATGTTTGGATTTGACTAACCTTCGTCCAGTACTGTCTTCCACTCGCTTTTGCGATTGTCTCAATCGATTATTTCGAAAGAACGATTGCGCCAAGAGTGCGGTCTTTCTGGCAGATGACACATGCGCGCATATGTGTTGCTTTGGTTTGAGGAGTAGGAGTGCTTAAAAATGAGAACAGAAAGACAATGGTCAAGAATAAATTATAAATATAACATACACAGTAGACGGGCTTCCTCCTCTGTGTTATGCAGTTTACCTTCTGGTTGCCTCATCGTGGCTTGTTCGTGCATGTGCCCTTTTTTTTCTTTTAATCGAAATGTAGACTTTTTTACTTAATCTGAATCTGTAGTATTGCTTTGACTTGTGCAATGACAACTCGTCCCATCTACAGTGCTTCATTGCAGATGTATGTATGTATGTATGTATGTATGTATGTATGTATGTATGTATGTATGTATGTATGTATGTATGTATGTATGTATGTATGCGTGTGTGTGTATGTATGTATGTATGTATGTATGTATGTATGTATGTATATCAACGCACGGATGCGCGCACGCGTTTGAAGTCAGGCAGGAAGATTTGTACACGTAACTAAGTACTACTCATTGTTCCCGTAGTAATCGATTAATTACTGAGCCTGCTTTCCCTGTATAGCAGAGTGTGAGAATGGCTGATCGCCACGTCTGTCATTCAACTGCCAAGGAAAATTATCGCGGAGTGAATGGCCCCAGCGCGCAGCACGTGCGCATGGGATGCACCAAGGTAGCGCTTATGCGGACTGCGTGCGGAACGTGGGGCGCTGCGTACAATGGGCGTCGGGAATGTGCGCGACATGCGCATAACACATTCCTCCTCACACGTGTTACTTTTTGCTTGGCAGGTTGCTCTAGGATGTGGTGACCCGCCGTGTTCGCTTATAATGAAAGCGTAGAGTCCATTTAGTGCGAGTTACTCTTAAAGGCCAAACCTCATACGCGCGAAAATGCACGCGAAAGCGACGGGCGACGCGATGAGCGACGAAAGTGGCTGTTCGCGCGACGTGTCGCGTAGTCAAAATCGCGCGAACACTCGGTTTTGGAAATCTAGAATCGGTCGCCCGTCGCCCGGAAGTGCCATGCTCATCTAGCCAATAGGAGAAAGCCGGAACAGAATGTACATCAATGACGCACTGCCGGTTGCCGCCATGTGCTTGATATTCATGCACGTACGCAGGAAAAACGTTATTACAAGGCTCTAAAAAACATTTTGTGTACTTTGCGTAGTAAAACATGCTACTCTACTTTTCAAGCCGTGGTCAACGCATCAGTTTCGCTACAAAATCGACGCCTTCATGCCAGCAACACTGGATATCGCTCGCCGAAGTTTTCGCGTGAATGAAGTTTGGTTATGCAAACTACAGCTCGCGCGACGGTAGCCTGCTTCGCGTCGCCCGTCGCTGCCGCGTGCATTTTCGCGCATATGGGGTTTGGCCTTAACGCTGTACTTGATGCGCAACAGCACGACTGTTATGGGACAAGGGCGCACCAGGCACAAAGTATTGTTAGGCATAATTGATCATTTACACCTAGCATTGGCCGAACGTGACAGTGACAGAGGGAAAAGTGCTTCTGTTTCAACACACATGCAGCGTTGTTTTGGTTTATTGCCTAAAGGAAGCAACCGGCTGCATCCAACCGTCTACATTTTTTTTGTTCTTAATTTGGTCTTGCCCGCGTGGCAAGCATGCGATGCGGCGAAGTAATATAGTAATGTTGCCGTATGGCCTCGTTTTGATGATGATGATGATGATTGTGGTTTGGTTAGCAAAGGACGCTAATTTCTGCAGCCCATGTAGGGAGCACGGCTAAGCGTCCGTGGGGGTGGGGGAAAGGGAGTGAAAGAGATAGGAGAGAAAGGCCGTAGTGGAGGGCTCCGGAAATTTAGACCACCTGGGGTTCTTTAACCTGCACTGACATCGCACAGCACACGGCCCTCTGGCATTTTCGCCTCCATCGAAAATGCGACACAGCACACGGGCCTCTGGCATTTTCGCCTCCATCGAAAATGCGACGGCCTCGTTTTGCTTGCGCAGCTACACGATACGGCAACTACTCTGCCCCCCACCCCGTCGCGTGCGCGCACACATCGGAGAGCTGTAGACTATTTCGGCTCCGCGGCGGTTGCATTTTCGACGGCGGTGAAAATGCTAGAGGCCCGCGTGCTGTACGGTGTCAGTGCACGTTGAAGAATCCCAGATGGTCAAACTTCGCACCCACGGACTCTGAGGCGTGCTCCCTATACAAGGGCTGCAGAAAATAGCGTCGTTTCCATTAGCGAATCACACTTATTCTTGTAGCTCCCATCTCGTGTAGTTGTTTTCTGATGCCGTGCCGTTTTCTTTTTTCGCACAACAACTCGTCATCAATCCCCCCTGTACTCATTGTCCTTTATAAGAAACCCCCTCTCTCGGACGCAGCTCGTGGGGCGAGGGCCTGTTCCTGATGCTGGAGACGGCGCTGATCGCGGCGCTTGTGATGCGCTACCGTGGCCAGACGAGCCGCGTGCTGGGCTTCACCGCCTCGTACACCTGCCTGCTGGCCATGCTCATGATGAAGGTGGTGCCTGTGCCCGTGCTCTGGTCGGCGCAGCTGCTCAGTCTGCCCGTCATCATCTGCGGAAAGGTTCGCTGCTCTTCTCTCATTTGCCTATAACGGTTCGAACCCTCTCACCTGTGAGGGGTCTGCAGCAAGTGCCTTCGCTATAGGCTATAGCGTACACGCTAAGTGTACATATCGGTAATTTGTATCACATCTGGCTTCGTTGTCTGTGCGTCCTTCCAGAGAGGGGATGCGCGTACGCAGACGACCGCGTCATAAAATGTGTTCCACCATTTACTTAGGAAGCCCGTGGAATATACCCGGATGATCAACGCATTCTTCCAGGCGCGCTGCTTGTGTTGCTTAAAGTCGCTCCGAAACACTTTTTTTTTTTATCGTAGTCAGAGTGCGGTGCCAGTCAGTCTTTGAGGCACCTGTGAAAATGTGATTCAAGTATTGTTGCGCTGCGCGCACCAGCGAATTTGCAGTTTGGTTTCAAATACAGCTGGAAGCTGCCTGCTATTCTTAAACAGATGGTGTCACGGGTGGCACCGCGTAGGCCGCTTTAATTTTCTGACTTCTTAAAGGTAGATACATATATTGTTTTTATTTGCTGAACTCAAGACCAACAAATGAAGCATTACGCAGGATTTTTCCCGCTTTCGTGTGGTTACCTAATGCTATGTCTCTGCCTTAAGCGGCGTAGTCGGTCCTGTCAGTGACGTCATTTGCTAAAAAAAAAAGACGCTTCCCAGCTGTGTTTGAAACAAGCTTAAAAACTCTGTGTTGCTTGCGGTGTAATAATATTTGGCTCACGTGTCCACAGGAGCATCCACGATCGACCAACATCGTTCTCTCCCGAAAAGCGTTGTAGGGCTCCTTTAGCAAGATATATGAGATTGGGCTAGTTGGTTATCCATAGCCTGTTAAACAGCGCACAAGCGGATAACGGACAAAGAAAGGCCTGACAGAGACGAGCGCTGACTTCCAACTGAATACGTTATTGAAACACACACACGCACGGCCCCGCCACGGTGGTCTAGTGGCTATATGGTACTCGGCTGCTGATGCAACGGTCACGGGATCGAATCCTGGCCGCGGCGGTTGCATTTCGATGGAGGCGAAATGTTGAGGCCCGTGTGCTGTGCGATGTCAGTGCACGTTAAAGAACCCCAGGTGGTCGAAATTTCCGGAGACCTCCACTACGGCGTCTCCCATAATTTCAGAGCTGGTTTTTGGACGTTAAACCCCACAAATCAATCAACATACACACACACGCGCGCGCATGCATACATACATACATTACGCACACATTCAAACACGTACGCGCGCAAGATGTCGCGTTAAAGAATTAGCAACATAAACAGAAACAGATTTTTTTCCAATTCTTTTACGTACAGAAAAGAACAAAACGAAAGTTATACGATATCATCGGACAGTACCATGATTTGCGCACTCAAGATGCGCCAGTTCTTTGGTGGTAAGGGTTACGAAGGGCTTGCTGACACAGTTTCCTTTTGCAATAATCGAGGCCTCAATAATTCTCGGGTCACTCGCATGTCTCGCCAGAACCAGTGGTTGTCTCTGTCACGCCTTTCTTTGTCCGTTCTCCACTAGGGCCCCTTTAGGCTATATACGTATATGGCAAGGAAGTTTGGACGACATATAGGGTGATCAGTTTTTACCCATGCTTACGTGCTGACGTTGAAACATGGACCGTCTTCAGCGGTCGTGTCTTGCGTATAACGCCGCTTGCACGGCGATACTCAATTGCGATGTGTGCGTCGAACGTGCTTGGTCCGCGTATGGCAGCCACGCCGATCTTGTTTTGCACGGAGGTTCCTTCCGCGTAGCGAGGCTAAAGTCCTTGCGTATAAGTCATTCTCCGAAATTGTACGGCAGCATTCCACTGATGCGCGTATATGTGTGTACCTCGTTACTCGCTTCGGGCTTGAGGCTACAAGTTCGCGGGATTGATTCGTTTGTCCCATTCGGCTCGTGGGTGGCCATGCCACGCCACGCCTGTTAACGCGCGATGGAGCGCGTGCGTCTGGCTAATTGCGAACGCGGTTGTGAACGTTTGTATAGAAATGATACTTCTTCCACGATGTTCATCTACTTGTATGTTCGTACACGTGTGTACGGAAGCGGATGCCATGGGAAACGCCTTGACACATGCAGACTACCCTCGGGTTCCTGGCGCCTCCCTTGCCACCCTTAGGAGGGGATGGGGGAGAGAGAGAGAGAGAGAGATCAGCCGTACTCGGCAGAAGGAGCAAGCGCTTTGGTATATGTACTGTTTGCGTGCTTGCGCACGTTCTGAACCGGCTCAGTAAATATTTTCGCTGACGGCCCGTGCACGCCTTCCGTGTAAACCCCCCCCCCCTTTCGTTGCTTTGTTTTGTCAGATGAGTGTATATAGCGTACAAACCATGGTAGAGCTTTCGTGTGCGCCTGTACAGTCGCTTAGTATATTTTATGTCGGTTATACACAATACGCAATTTGTTTTATTTCTTTATCTGAGATCACGGTGTGATGGGGTTCTTCAAAAAGAAGAGGAACGCACGTTGCGTCTGACGACGGCAACGTGTTCATAAAGATGGCGAGGCTCTTTTCTGCGAGGACTTTATGACAAAAACAACAATACACAACGACATGGAACAAAGAACTAATAAATGAATAAAGGAAACGCAGCACTTCAGAACAGAGAGAGAGAGAGAAACACAAAGAAACACGCGAGCAAAGTCACAGTTCGAAAGTGTCACCGAGGCTGTCGACTGGCGCGGGAGAAGTCCGAGTAGGGGAAGCGTCGTCGTGGGCTGGAGGTCGTCGCTGTACCTCGTCGGTGAATGGAGCTGCGTCGACAATGGCGTCTGTGTGATGCCGGCCAGGTGCGCAGACGACGAGCACCGGAGTCACGGGAAGCCTCACACTTCCACTCGTGACTCGAGACGGAACAGCACTCGGGCCTACACCCGACGGTGCTGTTTTTCCTAGGTCCTGGTGCTGTTTCTCCTAAGAAGTAGACGGACCGAGGACGCGCAGAGTCGTGGACCTCCTCGCCAGGTTCTCGTTCTTCGGGGCAGCACTCGGGCCTACACCCGACGGTGCTGTCGGAGGTCGAGCGGCTCGTCAGGCGTCGGAAGGAGACGACGTCAGGAGCTCGTTGCCAAGCGGAGCCATACACCCCGACTCTTGGCGCCCGCCAGGCACTCGGGACTGCGCCGCGACCGTGGTTCTGGCGGAGAGCTCCCGTGCCACGTCTGCGCTGATGGAACGCCGCCTTGCTTCTTCCCAATATGGCCCCTCACGTGCCCGCTCCACGCGCCACGCTCCGTGCTTTTTCTCCTAACGGCCGCATTTCTCCGCCCGTCGTCGTTATCCTCACCGGCTCACGTGCTGGGCCGGCTCTTTCCGTTGCGCTCTTTCCATTCCGGGTTCCCCACAGCAACAAACACCACAGGCGCGCACTTCTCCCATGACACACGGCCTTCCTAAGAAAGGCACGAAATTGTATTACGGACGTACTGAGCTCGTTTGAGTGCATTTCGGTGGACATTATGTGCAACAGTAGGTCGGGTACCCGCAGTTTATGACAGAATTAACGATGAGCCTCTTTATAAAAAGACAAAAAAAACGTCGGTTTATTGCATCAACGTTTGGGTGGAGCCTGACCTTTTTCAAGACGTGCTAAGAATATCTCCATGTTAGTATACCACACTTTGTCTGGTAGAAAGAATAGAGGGGCCCGGGTAGGAAGGAGAACGAGGGGGGGAGGGATATAAGAAAGTAAATGATAATAAATAAATAAACAGTAAATAAACTGGCGGAGAATAAATAAATATTAAAAATAAGTTGGTGTCGCCAATTTATTTATTTATTTGTTTGTTTGTTTATAAAGGCCATACTATCCTGTAGACATTTTTAACATGTGTTGAGAAATGTCGGACTCCGACCGAAACGTTCATGCAATAAACCGTCATATTTTCTTGTATAACGGCCTGGTGTAGTCAGTAGATAAAATGGTTAAACGTCACGCAAATTCAGGTTGCATGTTACACAGAAGAAGAAGAAAGAGAAAGCAAGTAGGCAGGTAAAAAATACTGTCCGCACAGCTAGTGACTGTCTCTGCCTTTCACTGTCATGAACTTATGTATGAGCTATCCACCAAAGATTGAATGTTGCCAGTTCACGATTACACGTGTAAGGTCGCGCGTTTGAATTGTATCCTGCCTACGGTCATGTGCATGCGTCGATAAGTATTCATATTTCCGCAGAAACAGTGATGACACGTTCTTGTGATACCCAAGTACATATGCAGACGATATAGATGCCCTCCGTGGAACACAGGAATTGGTTACTCTGATGAAGGCAGGCCCACGTGCCCCGATACCTTAGTAAAAATTGTGTATCGAACGTTTGACGCCTCTTCGCATCTTACGCCGACCGGATCCGTTGAACTTCATTTTCCCGTGGGTGTGTGTATATATATGTGTGTGTGTGTGTGTACACGCACGAAAAAGCAATAATTTATGCCCAACGTTTCGGCCGTGGCACGGCCGAAACGCTGGGCATAAAATTATTGCTTTATATATATATATATATATATGCGCGAATGAAGATCGATGGATCCGATGTAATATGTGTTTGAGGAAGAGTGTAACAAACGTTCGAAGCACAACTTTTTTACTAACTTTATTTAGTAAAAAAGTCGTGTTTCGAACGTTTGTTACCCTCTTCCTCAAATATATATATATATATATATATATATATAACAGAATTGACGATGCGCCTCTTAGAGAACGACGGTTTATTAAGTCAACGTTTCGGTCGGAGCCCGACCATGTCTTGAAAAAGGTCGGGCTCCGACCGAAACGTTGACTTAATAAACCGTCGTTCTCCAAGAGGCGCATCGTCAATTCTGTTATAAACTAGCGGCAACCCAAGCTATTTTTGCATATACAGTCCTATATATATATATATATACATACATACACACACTTGTGGGAGCGAAAGGCCGTGCTAAATTTGAGAGCAATGATCCAAGTGTTCACAGGTGGCGCCACCGTTCCGTCAAGACAGTACCAGGGGCACAGCCATACGCTCCATATTTTCACTTGTTGGTTCAGCGAAATGTTATGCCACTGAGGTGAACTTAGGCGGCGTAGTAAGCGGTACCCCCCTCCCCCTTTACGTTTATGTTATCGACTAAATCACGAGAGTGCGCGATGACGATGTAGTGTTAGAGCAAAATCACGTTGACACAGTCCCGCTTAGTGTGCTTTTACTTCCCGGCCATGGTCGTATGCGCTAAGTGTTCTCCTATAATTGGTACCATATTTTCGGATGATCCGTTTTAGTTTCCCGTTCCCGTGAACATCGTGTCAGCGAGATTCCACTGCATGTAAGCGTAGTTCCGTATATCAGGTTAACTTGGTGTTGTTTCTTGTGTATAACCGCATGCCCGAAGCATCCGTTGTGAACATCGCGCTTCCATAGGCGAAAACTTCCATTCCCCCCCCCCCCTTCTTTCTTTCTTGTTACTTTTTAATTTATTATTGTTATTTTTTTTCCGTGTACGTGCAGTCCGCTATATGTATAGTCCGCTCTGATCGGTGTATACTACAGGGTACAAGCGTAGTACATGCTTCTTTGTACAAAGTTGGCATTAGAACGCCTGTTAACCGCATCAGCGGCCTTCTTTGTCCCCTACTACATACTCTTGCCAACTCGCTGAGCCGTTGGCGACGACAGCAAAAGATATATACCGCGAACCTGTCGGTGATAACTTCGCGCACTAATTTCCGTTGACACCTAAACAGTTGGAACCTCGAACGCTGTCAGCGGACACGAATACATCGAAAGCATGCATATATATATATATATATATATATATATATATATATATATATATATATATCGTGCTCTGCGCTTTTCCGTATATCCGCTGCGCCCTTAAGTTGTCCTGCAGCGAACGGCACAGGCGCGGTCGTGCGGGAAAACTGAACTCGAAAGCCGGTCTTCCACCCCCGTTTCCCCTCGGCGGAGGCAATTAAGCGCCGATCCATTAATTACTGTCCCCGTCGGTATATAGTGTGCGGCGAGGCGTGTCCAGTTCTCCGGCGGGCCCTCTGCGCGACGGCGGAATTGGCTCGCCGTCGGCGATGGTGATCTATGGCCGATCGCTGCCGCTCGCGCATGCGCTGTGCATGTATCGCCGGTGCACCAAACTCGTCTGTGCCGTTCCCGTTGGCAGACCTCGTGATCACGTATAGCGTTGGTGGTTATACCCCGTGGCTACGCGTATAGGAACGGCGTCGCCTTCGCAGGAAGCTCTGTCCGCGTGTTCATTCATTCATTCATTCATTCATTCATTTGTGGGGTTTAACGTCCCAAAACCACCTCTGATTATGGGACACGCCGTAGTGGAGGGCTCCGGAAATTTCGACCACCTGGGGTTCTTTAACATGCGCTGACATCGCACAGCACACGGGCCTCAACATTTCGCCTCCGTCGAAATGCAGCTGCCGCAGCCGGGATTCGATCCCGCGACCTTCGTATCAGCAGCCGAGTACCGTAACCACTAGACCACCGTGGCGGGGCTCATTCATTCATTCATTCATTCATTCAGCACCTAGGCTGCATCGTCTTTGCAAGCATCACAGCATGTGGGCTGTCTACATATCGGCATAAAATGTTATTTAGCTGAACAGACAATGCGCACTTAAAGTCATCATTGCACCGTAATAGCAACAATGTTCGACGGTAGAGCGTTCAGCTTCCTAGTGGTCCTGTAAAAAAATGAATATGTTAAGCTGCCACGTTGCCATTGGAATGTACTTGCTACACGTCTTATACGATGGTCACATTTAGAGCATGCGTCTAAAAGGACACGACATGAAGCACTAAAGTGGTTGGCACTGATACATTCTTATCGTGTGGAGCCTTATTGTCGTTAACTTCACCATGTTGTGTTCAATATCAGAAGTGAAAGTGTTTCAAGTTTCATTTTTGATGTTTAACTTGGGTCGTACGGCGGCATATAAACTCCAGTCTTTTCGTGGTTTTCGTGTTCAGGCTACATCGGCGCGATGCAATTTTTGCTGGAACACGCGCTGCGTGAAGTCCCCGCCTTCCTCCTTACCGAATGTAACAGCAGCGCAAGAAACAAGGACAAAAGAAGAAGGCACATACGGCGCTGACTTTCAACAGCTTTTATTTCATCAGTACACGGCCCATGTAGTGAGGCTACATGCGTAGAAGGGGTGGTTGTGAACCCATGTCGACAACAATGGGATGACAATTCACTTCTAAAGAGCTCATATATATATATATATATATATATATATATATATATATATATATATATATATATATATTCTTGTGGGGCTCAGCATGACGCCATCAAAACCCACTATGGCGCTCGTTTTAGTGCGAGGACCTCCAGGCAGAGTCGCCGCTATAGTGTTTTCCTTTTACCCCGTTTCTACCTGAAAGCTCCCCGCGGGAACACTTTTCACAGAGACGTGTGAGCTTTTCGTAATTTGTCCTGTAACGAAATACGACCTTGAAATGACCTTGTTTAGCAACCAAGCGACGCTGCATCTACCTGAATAACCTTGTATGGCCTTGATATAATGATGCATCACGTAACGTGACGTCAGAACGACGCGCCAGGATAAGATGAAGGTGAGGAAGAACATGAAGGAGATGATGATGATGATGATGGTGGTGAAAAAAGAAGCTGATTAAGAAGAATAAGGTGATGATGAAGACCCGAACCAGCCAAGTGGTCATCAGCTTCTCTAGCCTTGCGCCACTATTGCAAGCTGCGCTAACTTTTTTAACGCAGCTGGTAAGCGCCCGCCGCACTTCTTTCAGCAAAGGACCACCACTGATATGCCAACTATAGCGTCGCTCTGGGCAGAAATGGCGTTGGCTGATTTCGTGATCGCGGAAAGACCGCCGTCCGTGCCTTATTTGTTCGTTTTGAATTCAACGAATAAAAAACCTACTTGTCTAAATTGGGGACGGAAAAAAATTCAAGCGACGTAGTCGGTGTCCTCAGTGGCGTCATTCGTTGAGAGAATAGCGGTAGCTTTTCTTTCAGCTGTGTGTGAGAGAAAATTGCGAATTTCCCAGTGCGTGAAATGCAATAATATGCGGCTCACGTGTTGACAGGAGCCCCCGCGACTGATCGGCGCCGTTTTAAGACTATATTCAGAAAAAGGTCTTTGTATTTTCTGACCTCAAAAGAAAAAAATTACAGCATATCCACGGAGTGAATGATGATGAGTGGGCGAAGCTTCAGATGTTCATCGTAGATCGTGCCGAGTTCCGGATTAATTTAGTTAACGCGCACGCTACGAATCCTTATGGTTCAACTACGCACAGGTGAAATCTCCCACCGGCACTTCATTGCAAGTCAAGATCCAGTGCCTATATATGTATATGGGTGGCCGGTGAACGGTTCTTCAGAGCGAGCAGTCGGTATTTTTCAATCAAGAAACTCGCTAGAAGACGCTGCCTGCGTCAAGCTTGTCTCTCGCGGCTGAGGGCGCGTTCTCCTTCTTTGCGAGCTGCTAGCGCGTTCACCGAAGAAAGAGCGTTTGCACAGTCAACGCGCGCCTTTCGCTCTGTCTCTCTCTCTCTCTCTCTCTCTCTCTCACAAGACAGCAGATGGAAGAGTGAGAGAGCTCGCGCGCCGGGAGGCACGCGCCGAGGGCGCGCCTCCCACACGCGCCCTCCTAGTAGCGCGTTCCTAGTAGGTAACGCGCTACAACGGACGGACAGACCCAAACCTTAAGGAGCTTCGCCCCTAAAAGAAAAGTCTTCTGACTTGAAAGGACGTTGAGTGTAGATAACATGTCAACCAATTACGAGGCGCGACTGACCGCTTCCGCCGTATGGGTAGAGTGACAGTATGCAGCCACTCGCGCCAGGCACGTAGCCAGGCACGTAGCCAGGATGTGCAGGAAATAAAAAAAATATTTGTCGGACGCTTTCTCTACCCAATTTCTCACACTTTGTCTCAACTACAGGCGTGCGAGAAGGACGTGAGCACTGTATGGCAGCAATTCTTAAAACAAAAGACAGATATATCCGCGAAAACAATTTTATTGAACCACAAAGAACCCAAACACGTATGCTTTTTTTTTTTTTATGACACAAAAGCTGCAGAACGCTAACAATCGTTTTAGGAAGCAATAATAAAGAATGACATTGCGAGTGGTTTTACAATACAGTAAAAGCCAATGCGAAAAAAACAAAAAACGACCATGCAGCTTGGCCGAGAACGGTTCACGCTGCAATTTTCATGCGTCGCGGTTTCTCTGTACACAGTGATAATTTCGTCGACACTGACTTGCATCCGGTGAATTGACATAAGAGCCAGGCCATTAAGCCGCTCTTCAGCTGTTCGGTTCCTCAAATACGTTTTTACTATTTTCAGTGTCGAGAAGCTGCATTCTGCAGCAGATGTACTCACTGGGATTGTCGCCAATATCTTGAGTGTGTGAACGTTCGTCAAGAGGGCTTTGTCGCATTCAGGTAAAGCGTCTGTCGCAGAGCGGGGAAGTCCCTCCTCTTGCAATGCTTGCCATTTAGTTTTCCAGATTTCCCGTTCACCTTTTAGCTTAACGATATGCGCTGTTGTCATATCTCTGAGGTAAAAATCGAAGGCCGGCTGAACAGATTCAAATTTGCCCTTGCAGGCGTGCTTTTTCAAGACAAATTGCAAACTTTGCAGTGTTTTCCGGTGGTCTGCAAAGCGCCGTTTGAGGGAGGCTTTCAGGCAATCTATCTATGGAATGAACGTGGCTCACATTACCCTTCCGCAGAACTACAAGCGACCCTGGTTACCCTGTTTGTTTACCCTTTTTTCTCCTTCCGCGACGCGTGTGCCTGCCCCCCCCCCCCCCCCCGCCCCAGACGCATGCGGCGGAGAAAGGGTGGTGGGGTTCGCAGAGGTGCCAGGGGGATTGAAAGGGTTAATGGGGTCCGCCGCGGTGGTGTAGTGGTTACGGTACTCGGCTGCCACCCAAAAACGCGGGTTCGATCCCGGCCGCGGCGGTCGCATTTTCGATGGAGGCAAAAATGCCAGAGGCCCGTGTACTGTGCGTTGTCAGTGCACGTTAAAGAACCCCAGGTGGTCTAAATTTCCGGAGCCCTCCACTACGGCCTTTCCTCTCTATCTCTTTCACTCCCTTTCCCCTACCCCCTCGGACGCTTAGCCGTGCTCCCTACATGGGCTGCAGAAATTAGCGTCCTTTCCTAATCGAACCACAATCAATCAATCAAAGGGTTAATGGGCCGTCGAAGCCGTCGCTTTCATTACAAGAGTCCCCTTTTCCAAGCTTTCGGTTAGCTTCCGCCGTCCGGTCGCGGAAAAAGTCTGCGTCTGCGGCAAAGCAAAGCCGTACGCGTGCATGTTCCCACGCCGCGCAGCTATCAGTTAAGCACAGCACCTGAATGCTCCCTAAGTTGCCGCCACTACGCGACTGTAAAAATGACGCCCGCAATATACCGCCTGCCAGCTTTGCAGCTACAAAGACACCGCTCCTCTCGTTAAGAAAGACATTTCCGCAAGGAATCCACCGGTGGAGTCAACGCTATCCTTTTCTGTATGTCCTGTCATTCTTTGCACTGTTCCCTGAAGCATTCCAACTACCGAGCGCCCTGACTGTAGATGAGAATCCTCGTTTCGCGCAATATAGCCATGGTCGCTTTTGCCCAGAAAACCCGACACAACCAACCAAACACCTTCCTAAACATAACTGATGCGACGAAGAAAAGTCGCACGAAGTACGGGCAGATAACGTCGTTTTCTCTGGTTTCGAAGCCGTATGACAACATTTTGTTCGTTCTGGTAATTTCGGTTCCAACAAGCTTGTCTTACATATATTATTATGTCCTGCGTTGCGAAGTTTACTGTCTTTTTCCGCAATCACAAAGCAGTAACTGTTTCCGATAATTGGTTTCAGTTGGTATGACCGTTGTATCAGGAAGATTGATACTGTGGTCGCTATCTTGGAAATGTACGGCTTTCGGGTTGCGTTCTGTTGCAAAATTGCAGAGGCCATTCCTGTGCTGTCGAAATGCTTCTTTGAGGTTTTTCGTTTCGCCGATGCAGCTCGCATCACATATTTGTATACAGTGTCTTGGGCTCTCTCCTTCAGTGAACTGCCTTTGGCAATATGTAGAGAACATGTGTTCGTAGGCTTTTCAGTCACTCGGATGCCTTCTTTTATGACAATAGGGGCGATGGTTTGGCTAACGCCTCGGACATATGGGAGAGTGTGGTGTTCCTGTTGTGGTGTTGATTCAGGAGCCGGACGCTGTATTCTCGGCAAGCGTAGCCGTGCTTTTGGAACGGAAGTGCTTTCGGAATAAAGGTTCTTGAGTAGCTGTTCTTAGTGAGTTCCTTGACTATCGTTTGTTTTTCATTTGATTAAATGTGCACGGCGCTACTTGTACTTGGGCCTCTATACCCCTGCATTAATGGATGACTTGATGAATTTCGAAAGGGGGCAGGGGGGGGGGCGCCCCCTGGGCCCCCCCTTGCCTACGTGCCTGACTCGCGCCACAGTCGTGATGTAACTGTAGCGTATAGTTTGAAACGTCGCTCTCCCATTCTGCGGAATGCTGGCGTGACCATCTGAGGGCCCGCACGTGACCGCCGGTACCCTTACGAAAGTGGTCGAGGTGTTTCTGTGTAGAAACTCTGCAGGCAGTATGTTCCCTGCGAAGCACGATTTCTGCAGACATTCCTGTCATCCTCTGATCTCCTGATAAGAAGGACCACTGCCAGAGCAGCATTTCCGAAGCGCTGTATGTCACCGTCCAGCCTCGCAGCTTTCTCGTAGGCCCGTATTCATGAGCCCACCTTATCATTATCGCTTGTGTGCCCTATCGCCCCTCTGATGTTACGGTGCATTAAGGGGGACTAAAATGGTAATCACTGCTGAAGACTACCACAAGGCTTCTTAATTTGTTCATGATAAGGGCACAAAGAAGATAACGAAAACAAGCGTAAGTATGAGGTAGACTTATGAACGCGGTCCTTAGCCTCGTATTTATGAACAGCGGAGCTGTTTTTGGGGTAGGAGTGTCCGCCGTCCGTCACGCTTAGTGCAGGGCGTTTTTTTACCCACGAGACACTGCCGCACTCGTCTCACTCTTTTGCTCTGCCCAGTGCTGCAGGATAGTGATTATGCTAAGGCCAAGAAGGAAATTAAGAGAACTAAAGGTGTGACTGTGCCGTGGAGGTTGTGAAAAGTAACAGAATATCCACGAGGAAGAAACAGGAGAACCACGTCAAACGGCTGTTTCGGGCAGATTTCATACACGTGTTGGGTTTCGGCTTTTTTGTGTTTTATGCCGTGTTCCACCACGACCCCACACTTCACTACCGTAACGGATATGACGTGCAGTAAAATAAGCATGAACACAACAAAGAAAAAACTTCTATTGGTGTGCTGGGAATCGAACTCGCAGCAGCCCGCTCCACGACGAAGGTGGCCGGTGCTGTACCGCTGCACTAACGTCGCTTTTTTTTTCTTTATTGGCTGCACTAACGTCGCATACACCCAACGCTGTATGAACGCGCCTTATATTCCTTCTTTCTCCGACTCTGGTCCTGCTGAGCGCGAGCGCTTTCCAGGCGCACATTTGCTGGAACGGTGCCGCCATGCAGGAGAGGTGAAGTGAATCACTGCAGCTTTACTTCATCTCTCTTGGATGGCGGCGCCATTCCAGGCGGGTTCCCATGACTACCTCGATGAACGCGCAGCTCCGTACGCGTGCGTCAGAAAGAAGGGTGATTAGGAAGAACATAGCCGCGTTTGTACCAGCGTTGGTTCGTACAGCTTATGTGCGCTGATAGCGCACTTGTAGAGCACCGGTCACCCTTTAGTGTGGGTAGCGTTCCCCCGCCGACCACTCTTCGAGTGTGATGGCAACAAGAACACTGCTGCGTTAGGCACCCAAGCACGGCAACGACGTTGACTGGTCAATGTGGCGCAATATGACTCACCTTCGTCGCGCGGCATTTACTGTCGACTGTGCCCAGTTATTACGTAAACTACTTCAGTTACCACAAGGGTTTGGTCGATCTTATGGACGCGATGCGTGGACGTGGGTTTATCCACGACAAACGCTGCCGTACCAGCGAAACACCGATAGCTATGGCCAAGCTCACCTCGATGTAGCAATTAACATTCACCTGCTTAGACACATTTCACTTTCGTGTTATACCGATCCGTTTGACAGAGGGATGACCCTTCTTTTTTTTTTTTTTTGTTCCCCGTCCTTCGCTTTTGTTGTACTTGCCCGATAAGCGAATCGAAGTCGTGCAGCCGGATTATGTACCTGGAAAAAGTTGTTTATACGGCGGTGCCCGTCTACCCCCGCTCGCTTTCTCGTGGTCTCATACACGGTGCCGTATACGCAAGATGTCGCATCGCGACTTTTGGGAGCCGCACCATCAACACCATTTGCCTCGCTCGATTTTGCCCGCGAAGCGACGGATTTTGTCCGAGCTTTTTGCATATACTTACCGCGACCACCATGACCCCCGCGTCGCCCCGCTGGACGGGCATGGACACTTCGAAGCGTTACCGCAGCCGGATGTCTCTCAGCGGCATAATCGCCCGGCGAGAAAGTTGCATGCTGCGGCGGCGGCACCGACAAACTCCGAAACGCCTGTCTGTCGCTCGCGACCGCGCCCTGAAGCTGCAATTTTCTGTTCTTTGTATACATTTGTTGGCGCGCACACCGCCGACCGCGGAATGCGCGCGCGCGCGCACTCGCTCGCTCGCGACGAACCTCCGCAATCTGCGACAGGGGGGCGACGCCGTGACGAATCCCGGAAAACCTGTCGCGGCGGCGGCCTCGTTAGGCCTAGCGAGCGGTATACCCCGCGCAACGGCGGCGGCGGCGGATGACGACGACGATGATGCCGTAGCAGTGGGCGGGTGACGAGCCGCCACGCGGCTCGAAAACACGAGAGAGCGCGCGGGAGGCCGAGCGTGAGATTCGAAGGCAAGGACGGGGGGATCGGTTTAGCTCGCGCGACCTTGACGCGTGACACCGGGCCCTGCGCGTGTGACGGCAACCGCGGTGGCATCGGCGAAGAACAGGGACTCCAAAAGGGACACCGCTCGGCACAGGCGGGTCAAAGTTCGCGGGGGCGCGAGCGTGTGCTGCTTGTCTCTTGCTGTTCTTCAGCAGTTCGATGCCATGCGCGCCCAGCGCACGCGAGGCGCGGTCGGAAGGGAGTAGACCGAACCCTTGCCGCGGTCTGCGGCGACTGTCCACTCCCCCGGCTCGGGCTGCTCCCTCCTCGGACTCTGGGATTAGGCGCAACGACCGCGCCGCGCTCTCCGCGCCTTGTCAATCAAGCGGCGATTTCTCTCCCACCCCGCTTGTGTCTTTTGTTTTGGCTCGCCGGGCAGCTCGTGTCGTTGTCGCGCAGTTTTTCCCTGACTCATCGTGGCACGTGCTCGTCGACCCCTTCTCCTCTTGTGGTCAGTCGGCGGGCCCGTCTCTGCTGTGCGTTCTCGGAGTGACGCCTTCACTCCAGCAGCGCGCGCTCTCGCTCCCGGCCCTTCCTTGACTCGCGTCGTCCCCGCAGTTCTCGGATTAGCCGGCTGATCTGACGCGTTGGGCCGCCCCCCTGCGGTAGGATCGAGCAGGCTAGCGATGCCGGTTGAACCGCTTAACGGCTCCCTTCCACCCTGCTGCTGTTGCTGCTGCAATCTTGGTGGGAGGCGATCGTGGCCATCGGCTTTGGCTCGTTTACGCCTCGTTTCTCGGCCCCGAGTGGACCTCTCGCGCTCCACTGGTCAGACGCGGGAGCGTTCGCTTCCCGGGTTAGCGTGGCCCCCCGCTCAGACTTCTGGCGATGGGCTCGCGGTTCATTCCCCGTAGCGTTCGTATCGGCGACCATCGGACTGAACGAGAAATACACCGCTCTATTTACTCGCTCCCAGGAAGGCTCCGGTTTGCATAGGCATGTATGCTTGTGATAAGTGTACAACCCGCACAAACTCACGTACACGCATTACATCCGAAATGGTTACGATCACAGCGGATGACGAATGAAATCTAAGCGTTCGAAACGGTGACTTGCCGCGGCTGCGAGTTTGGTGAACTGACACTTTTCACATCAGCGTGTGATGCTTTGCCGTACATTTATCGAGGTATGTGTTCCATCAGCGACTTTACACGTTGTGCGGTTTCCCCTTATCTCGTAACTACGTTTGTCCTATATCTTTCCTTGACTTCGCTTGCTTGCTGACTTCGCGCCGTTGGACTACCAAGTGTCGAGCCGTTTGCTGCCCATTCCCCCCCCCCCCCCCCACACACACACACACTGATTAGTGATGAGCACCCCGCGGTTGTGTGCAAGCGTAGTCGATGTTCCTTAATGGACTAGTCCCGCTGAGTGGAGTCTTCTTCTATGCAAGAAGGTGTCGTATCAAAACCAATATGTCGAATGTTGATTCCATCGACGCCACCGCTAGCTGGACACGTGGCGCCCTGCAAAGTACAACCACAACTGCGCTGTTGGATCTAGTGGAGTGACGTTTTCTGGCTGAGCAGTTTTGTACAACGCGTCTCTTTTTTATATAGTGAAAGCTGTGTGTATTTCTGCAACGCATCACTGGGTTTCGATCGGTACGTTTGTGTAGTCGATCAGGGTGTGCAACACCTTCGCATGTGGAAGTCCTAATGTCAGCCCAGAGGATCTGATCGAAATTCTCGCTCGCGAGTCGGGTGAACTGGGGGCAAGCAGAACACGTTCCTTCGCGGTGAGAGCCCACCGTATGCGCGTTAAAGCCTTAACTGTTAACTCACGTTTCCGGTTACTTTCGTGGCAGCATCCTGTGTGACGAGGCTTCGGAGAAGTCTCCAAGGCGTCCGGGGCTCCTGCTTGATCGCACTGCATGTGGCCATATATATGGGAAAGAGACTGCATAGAAGGCTGGAGTGACGCGAGCATGCGACAGTTGTTGGGGCTCATTTGCACTCGCAATTGATAAAGGGCGCGCGCGACCGATTCAACGCGACTAGCACGACTGGCTAAGAATTGCATTCACACTGTTAACTCTGCACGACTGGCGACCAACAAGCAGCGTTCACACCGGCTGTTGGTCGCCGGCTGGTGCGACTATTGCAAGCCACGTGAACTGCCCTGCTGCTCACGGTCTGCCGACGCACCACCGCTTCAAAGTCCCGTTCCGGCGCGTCTGATTGGTCCAGAAGTTGTCCGGCTGCAGCGGCGCGATTCAGAGATCAAGAAAATCGAGTGACTTACCCATAATTTGCCACGTTTGGACTAATACTCTCGTTTGCGAGCACTTGCGATTGGCAGCTTTGCGATCGTGCAATTTTGTCGCGCCATGCCTCGATTTTGCGGTGTCAGTAGGCGTCTATGTGGAAGTGTGTAAATGAATTTTCCATGCGAGTCCGTTCTTTCTGTTACGCAGCTGTGATCAGGTCACCTCGCTTTCACCTGCTTCGTGGTCACACCCTATCTTCATGGGAAGGACGACATTGCTCAAGTCTGTTTTGCTTTGGCGCAGAGGTGTGTTCAGAAGGAAAAAAGGAAAAATGCCCGCCAATCCACCCTGTGAAGGTGGTTGGAAAGCGAAGCTTTTTACGCCACCCTCACGGTGGCTGCGGCGCACTTGATATTTCACACACTACAACGTAACTTTAACCACGGCCTTTATTATTATTTACTTCACAACAATGTTCACTACTGCTTTATGATCGGTGTGATATACACTCAAATTTTCAGTTTTCACTGTAGTTACATTCTTTGCCAAGGTTAAATCAAGGCGAGAGCTGCTGGGTTTTGCCTACGACGCTGTTGAGCGAGACGATTTTGTTCTTTCCGCCGAGCCTTATATTCACGCTCTTCTTCTGCCGTCTTTACTTTCCGTGGTCTACCCATAGCAGGGTAGTCTAGAAATGAACCGAAGCAGTTACTAGGCTGGAAGGGTTTCGAATGACGTCAACCCTCTTTCAAGCAGCTGCATAAGCTTTGCAACAGCTGCAATCCAATCTTACGGACCGCGCCGAGCCTGTTTCCGTTGTTTGCCCGCAGCCCTTATCATCCATCATGTTGGCTCATCACTTTGAAGCTTGTTCTTGTGGTTTTTCTTGCGAAAACGAGTGCTTAGTTGTACGCTGAATGCCTGAATTCAAGTAAGCTATACCAGGGCTAGGTCAGCTAGTATACCCCCCAGGTAAACGATAATAGCACCACTAGCGCCAATTTGTCCCCTGGTGTTTGGTAGGCCAAACTGTGAAACCAAAAAACAATAAAAAAATATGCTGATGCTGCTATGGCAACGCTTTTGTTGATGAGAGAGGAGGAAGCGCCTAGCTGCATGCTTGTCGTCTGCTATGCGCTCCACGAGCGCACGACCACTTGCAATTTTTTTTTCGGGTTGCGTTTCTGCTGCATATCTTCTTTTTTAATAAATGTAATTTAAGGAGAGGTTGGTGCCCATGTGTGGCGCCGGCTACTCCTCTGCTGCATATCTTGTTTTCGACAACTTTCGTTTGCTATTTTCTCGGACTTTCAGCACATCCACAAAACATTTGTTTGTAAATATTTCTCGTTTGAATGCGCACGAGCCAGCAAGCCTTGAAGCGTGGCAGTTTTGTTTGAGCAAGTAAACGGTGTAGTCAGAAAATGTGGTTTATTCACTCATTTTATTAGCAATGCATTGCAAACGATAAAACTCAACGGATGCCACAATAGCACAGAGCAGTGTATCTCGTACGATAAATACAAATGTTCGCATTCTGTATCGGTTACACAAGCATAAGAGAAGTCTTCACACAATTCATCGTATACAGAATATCGCTGCAGGGGTCACCACGTTTATTGCTGTACACAATACAATTCTCCAGAAACGATGGTTCATATTAACACGTTTGTGAATAAACTGATCATGCAGTGCAGATGACCTGCACGTTGAGCCCAACGCTACCAGCCCCTTTTTCTATAGCTTGCTAGTCGAAATAACCCTCTGTACCAAGCTAACTTCCTATATAACTCAGCTTGTGCTAATGTACCATTACATACTGAGCAAAATATATTTACGTTATAACACTTGGCTATGTTTCCCGATACGTCACGTAAACCCTCGTTCAAAGCTGTGGCATTGCTAACAGGGCATCATTACAGAATTTTACAGCAGTACATTGCAGTTATTCCTCGCAATTTGTAATGCCCATATCTTCTATTAGTTTAGGCATGAGTATCACAATCCTACAACATCAAACAACAAATGACACCCTGTAGACAGAGCCTTCCATTGAGAAAAAAAATGTAGTATATGTAAGTGTCGATGGTTAATCATCATTGGAAACTGGCTAGGACAGAGTCATGCGCAAAGGTATTACGGAACGCGCACCTTCGGGACATGGAAAAATGTTTACAAAAGTAACTCAGATCTACAGCATTTAATGAACCAGCCTGGGCAGATAGCTCAGAACAAGCCTACTCTGACCGGTTTTCAAGACGTTCCTCTAATATACCTGAATCATATAAAGCATTTATTTTATAGAGCTCATAAGCTCAGCTTCGTGCATAATGTTGGAAGCATAGGACAAATCTGAGCGGTGCTATTAGTTTTGTAATTGGCTGAAGGTAATTTGTCATTTCACTTTCGAAGACGCCTTAACAAACCCGTGAAAGAGCCTCAACTTTGCTGGTACACTTGCTTGTGGGACAGCATGCTTTCTTGACTTACTAAAATATTTCTGGCTTTTCTAGAAGAAACTTCTTCCTCCTCACTTGATATTAAAATGAAAGTATGCGTGGCAAGAATGCCGAGTAGTAATAGTACTTGTGCAACTTCACCACATCAAGTACAAGATCTCACAATTCGTGTTCGCAGCAGTGAATTATAGCGCAACAATGTGAGCTATGAATGTCTGCACAAAGAAAATACCTTGCACGCTGTTTGCGCAGACATCGAAATGCGCTAAAGTGTTTTGTTTTGGCAGGGTTCGCGTAGGCACTTTCAGCGAAGTGGTCCCAACAGAGGCAGTAGCCGTCGTACAGTTGCTCCTGTGAGTCCCTCGAGGTTTGCCCTTTTGGCGTAGTAATTCCGCCGTACGTCTCACCTAGAAAATGAAACAAATACCACCATCGAAATCAATAAACAACACGTAAAAGCGACACTAATATAGAGAGCGCGAAAAAGAGAGAAAAGAATGTGTCACAGGTTCAAAAGCAAAGCGCACGCAGCTTGGTCTTAGCGCAGGTAACCCGAACTTCACGTTACACGGAATGTAAGCAGTCACTGCTACGTAAATGATTTTGGAAGCATATTTCTTAAGTATTCAAATGTGGTAGAGTCGCTACAAGAAACTGGTCGTCGGAATGCTCTAAAGCCGAACCAGTTCGTCGAAGAAGCGCATTCAGCGAACATACTTTGCACGATTTCTTCTCGAAAAGAAAAAGAAATTAAGAGCCACCGCTAACAAAACCGATACCGAAGCGAAATTTCCGTCTGCACGTCAGCTGGCATCAATCGGCTCACGAGAAACTGTCGACAAGTAGCTTTACATGCTACATTACTGAAAAATGCGCAGTGCCAAACATAAAACCCACTGTAAAGCGCCAACAGCAACCTTTCGGTTCGCCCTGTAGCTGATTTGATAAGGATAGCCCTCGCTTTTCGTACCGAACAAAAAGTGTACTTACCTTTCGTCCGCTGGGAAATGAAAAAATTTCGCTGCGCTGCTTCTTCCCGAGTTATGGCACCAAAAACACCGCAGCACGCCTTGTGCCCTTTTCCTAGTTTCGCCGACATTTTGAGCGCGTTCGTACTCACAAACACCGAAATGTTCACATTCAAGGGACTTTAAAGAAATTCCACACGTGCACAATGAAAACGGCAGGAGCAGACGGACGGAGTGGCAGCAGAAGAGATAAGAGCGAAAGCGCCGCCCGTCGGCGCAAAGAATGCAGCGGCTAGATAAATATATAGGGTGTTAAAAAAGGAAAATACCCGAGGACACATTTTATTTCTACGCATAATTGCATAACTTTACTTTATTCATGCGTAGGTTGCAAAGATAAGGCCACACATGCAAACGTTGCTGAATTTTCACTTCCTACCAAAACAATGGCGGACGCTTTATTTCGAATACCGAAACTAGTCGAAGTGTCCGGCCCCTGGGTCAGCTAGTATACCCCCCAGGTAAACGATGTTTGCGTCACTAGCGCCAATTTGTCCCCTGGTGTTTGGTAGGCCAAACTGTGAAACCAAAAAACAAAAAGTTGCTGATGCTGCTATGGCAACGCTTTTCTTGATGAGAGAGGAGGAAGCGCCGAGCTGCTCGTCGTCTGCTACGCGCTCGACGAGCGCGTTACCGCTTGCAATTTTTTTTTCAGGTTGCGTTGCTGCTGCATATCTTTTATTTTCCACAACTTTCGCTTGCTATTTTCTCGGACTGTCAGCACGTCCACAAAACATTTGTTTATAAATATTTCTCGTTTCAATGCGCGCGAGCCAGCAAGCCTTGAAGTGTGACAGTTTTGTTTGAGCAAGAAAACGGAGTAGTCAGAAAATGGTGGTTTATTCAGTCATTTTATTAGCAACGTATTGCAAACGATATAACTCAATAGATAGAGCACAGAGCTGTGTACAGAGCACAGAGCTGTGTGTCTCGTGCAGTAAACACCAATGTTCGCATTCTGTACCGGTTACACAAGCATAAGGAGAAGTCTTCACACAATTCATCGTATACAGAATATCGCTGCAGGGGTCACCACGTTTATTGGCTGTACACAATACAATTCTCCAAAATGACGGTTCATAGTAACACGTTTGTGAATAATGAACTGATCATGCAGTGCAGATGACCTGCACTTTGAGCCCCAACACTACCAGCCCCTTTTTCTATGAAGCTTGCTAGTCGAAATAACCTTCTATAGCAAGCTAACTTCCTACATAACTCAGCTTGTGCTAATGTACCATTACATAATGAGCAATTTATATTTACATTAAAACACTTGGCAATATTTCTCGATACGTCACGTCAACCCTCGTTCAAAGCTGTAGCATTGCTACCAGGGTATCATTGCAGAATTTTGCAGCAGTACATTGGAGTTATTCCTCGCAATTTGTAACGCCCATATATTCCATCACAGTTTATTCGCGATTATCACAATCGCACGACAGAGCTTTCCATTGAGAAAAAATAAATGGTATAGGTAAGTGTCCATGGTTAATCATCATTGGAAACTGGGCTAGGACAGAGTCATGCGCAAAGGTATGACGGAATGCGCAACTTCGGGACATAGAAAAATGTTCACAAAACTCAGATCTACAGCATTTAATGAATCAGCCTGTGCAGATAGCTCAGAACAAGCCTACTCTGACCGGTTTTCAAGACATTCCTCTAATATGCCTGAATCATATAAAGTATTTATTTTATAGAGCTCATAAGGTCAGCTTCGTGCATAATGTTGGAAGCATAGGACAAATCTGAGCGGTGCTATTAGTTTTGTGATTGGCTGGAGGTAATTTGTCATTTCACTTTCGAAGACGCCTTAATAAACCGGTGAAAGTGCCTCAACATTGCTGGTACACTTGCTTGGGGCACAGCGTGCTTTCTTCACTTACTAAAATATCGCCGGACCTATTTTTGAATTAAAGTTTTCTCTCTCTCTCTCTCTTTTCTACGAGGAGCTTCTTCCTCTTCATTTGATATTAAAATGAAAGTATGCGTGGCAAGAATGCCACGCATACTTATGCCACGCAAGAATGTATGCCACGCATACATTCTTGCGTGTATGCCACCATTCTTGCATGTATGCATTCTTGCGTGTATGCATACATTCTTGCGTGTATGCATACATTCTTGCATGTATGCCACCATACGTATGCCACGCAAGAATGCCACGCATTAGCACTTATGCAACTTCCCACATCAAGTACAAGATCTCAAAATTCGTGTTCGCAGCAGTGAATTATAGCGCAACAATGTGAGCTATGAATGTCTGCACAAAGACAATACCTTGCACGCTGTTTGCGCAGACATCGAAATGCGCGTGTTTTGTTTTGGCAGGGTTCGCGCAGGCACTTTCGGCGAAATGGTCCGAGCAGAGGCGGCAGCCGTCGTACAGCTGCTCCTGTGTTTGTCCCTCGAGGTCTGCCCTTTTGGCGTAATTTCTCCCTACGTCCACACCTAGAAAATGAAACAAATACCACCATGCAAATCAATAAACAACACGTAAAAGCGACAATTATATAGAGAGTGCGAAAAAGGGAGAAAAGAATGTGTCGCAGGTTCAAAAGCAAAGCGCAGCTTGACATAAGCGCAGGTAACACGAACTTCACGTTACACGGCATGTAAGCAATCACTGCTACGTAAATGACTTTGGGGGCTTATTTCCTAAGCATTCAAATGTGGTAGTGTCGCAGCAAAAAATCGGTCGTCGGAATGCTCTAAAGCCGAACCAGTTCGTCGAAGAAGCGCATTCGGCGAATAGACTTTGCAAGAGTTCTCGAAGAAAAACGCACTAAGAGCCACCGCTAACAACGGCGATACCGAAGCGAAATTTCCGTTTGCGCGTCAGCTGGCATCAATCCGCTCACGAGAAACTGTCCACAAGTAGCTTTACATGCTTGCTATATTACTGAAAAATGCGCAGTGCAAAAAAAAAAAAAAAAATACGACTGTAAAACACCAACAAAAATCTTTCGGTTCGCCCTGTAGCTGATTTGATAAGGATAGCCCTCGCTTCTTCGTACCGAACAAAAAGTGTACTTACTTTTCGTCCGCTGGGAAATGGAAAAATTTCGCTGCGCTGTTTCTTCACGAGTTGTGGCACCAAAAAGCACTGCACCACGCCTTGTGTCCTTTTCCTGGTTTCGCCGACATTTTGAGCGTGTTCGTACTCACAAACACCGAAATGTTCACCTTCAAGGCACTTGAAAGAAATTCCACACGTGCACAGTGAAAACGGCAGAAACAGACGGACGGAATGGCAGCAAAAGAGATAAGAGCGAAAGCGCCGCCCGTCGGCACAACGAATGCAGCGTCTGGATAAATATATAGGGTGTTAAAAAAGGAAAACACCCGAGGACAAATTTTATTTCTACACATAATTCCATAACTTTACTTTATTCATGGGTAGGTTGTAAAGATAAAGCCACACATGCAAACGTTGCTGAATTTTCGCTTCCTACCAAAACGATGGCGGACGCTTTATTTCGAATACCGAAACTAGTCGAAGTGTCCGGCCCCTGGCGATACTGCTATACCTGCAACTGTTAGCGGTTCGTCGGGATCGTTTTTTGCTTACAACGACGGACACGACAGAACCCTTGGCTGGTAGAGGTACAAAGCTTCGCTTTAAAACACTTTTCGCTTTCGACCACGTGTTTCGCGTGCAAAGAAGCTTCCGTATTTTGCAGCGCTTTGGAGACTTGTATGGTGTAGGCTTCGTGCGGTTGGTTTTCTTGCCCTGTCGCGTACCCGTTGCGGTTACTCCTCTAACGTTTGCACATCCATCCCTCGTTTCAACTTATCACGTAGCCATCGGTGCCCCGTTTAGTGTGTGTTGTCAGCGCAGGTTAAAGAATACCAGGTGGTCGAAATTTTTGGAGCCCTCCAATAGCATGCCTAGATAATTATACCGCGGTAATGGCAGCAATTATTAAACGGGCACCTTTACTCTGCGGGTTCTCAGACATGGAGGTCTGAGGGGCCGCTTGTCGACCGGTAAAAGTGATGGAGGGTCCCTTGTAGTGATGTAATGTTGGGAAATAATGTGTGTGTGTGTGTGTGTGTGTGTGTGTGTGTGTGTGTGTGTGTGTGTGTGTGTGTGTGTGTGTGAGTGTGTGTGAGTGTGAGTGTGAGGGGGGGGGGGTGCTACGGTGTAAGGGCTATAACACAACACAGCATATGCGGAGGAATTGGTAGTATAACTGCGACCAGCCGAGACATCGCTGTGCGGATTGCACAACAATGCACAGGAAAATTAATACACAAGAAGGCTACACATTGTACAACGCTTTTGCTTGACAGTGCCACACCTGCAGGTCCGCGATATCTTTTAAAGACGATAGTCTTTCTTGGGATGCTTCAACGCAGAAATTTTGGTCTCTCTGTCTGTGTGTGTGTCTGTCCTGCTTTTCGATTCAGTAGAATGGCGAAAGTTTAATCCTTTCCTCAACAACCACCCATCTTGAACTGGTAGCATACTTGTGAACACAGTCGACCAAAAAGCAAATATTACGCATATCTGAGGCGCAACATCAATACGTGAGTATTGGGCGGTGTATTCCTTTATTTGAGAAAATGCATAGATACGTAATTCTAAAGACCGCAGTGTTTTTACGCTGCGTTGACAATGCGACGCAATGAACGAAAAAGCGGACGTTTCCTACGCTTCGGTAAAACGACACGATGCTGCCACCTACCGGTAGCTCTGCGTACTACGCAAGCTTCTTGTGTTTCCCGATATCATGGCCAGATGGCGTCCATATCTCACGCAGCGCTGCCTCCATTTCATCAACGCCAGCCACATGCGGCCGATTCAACATAGACGCAGGGCAAAACATAAATGGCCGTTTGATGATTAGAACACACTCTAGAAGACATACCCAGACAACGCAGGGAGAAGACCGACGAGCAGATTGCAGCGGAGAAGCGCCGGCGTGCCGATGCCCGTCGTCTCATGCGTGCCCAGGAAACGTCAGAGCAACGAGCCCAGGGGCTAGCGAAAGATCCTGAATCGAGGCGCTCCCGGAGGCAACAGGAAACAGACGAGGTGCGCGATGCGCGAATTGTCACTTACCGAGAGGCTAAGCGAGCGTACCCGGCGGCTGAACAGACGCCCGAAGCTCGTGCCGAACCGCAGATGAACCGGGACTCATGCAGTACGGCCGGTAGAAGACTACCGTCTTTCGACGACATTTGCAGCGAAGCACGGAGATACGCGGCCAATTTTTTGCCCCTTCCCACTCTTAGTACGCGTCAGCGCATGACACTGACCTAATGCGACAAAGCTGGCTTTGCCGCGATACACTAGTGTCATGCGGCGAAGTTGGCTTCGCCGCGGCACAGCGAACTTAGTGAAAAGATAACGCCGTAATGCCCCTTGCAATGCGCAAAGGTTGGCTCGCTGAAGAAAGACTAGTGTGTAGTCGCTTAAGTCATTGGACGCGCGACGTTCCACGTCACTCCAAGCGACATTGTCGCGAAAAATGATTCTCTCAGAATACAGGCCACACGGATATGTTTTCACAGATAGCCCGGCGCTTCTTCTAGGCGTCGTCATTTGTCATATCCGTGGCGGTTCATGCGATGTTGGGACCTGTGCTGCGGTTACACTCTAAATATCATAAAGATAGAGGTGTGTAAACAGTCGCATGCTGAAATATTCGCGGAATATTCCATTTTTAAAGCTTGTATTCGGTTCAAGAGTCAGATATTCGAAATGTTCGAATATTCGACATGTGTCGTATATCTGGTAAGGTAATAAATTGGTACAGCTTTCTATCTTGCCGCAAAAGTCTGAGCTGCGTTTATAGGCTAAGTGCTTGTAGGCTAAGCGTTTATAGGTTAAGTGCTTATAGGCCTGTACATGTAAGCAATTGGTAGTGCACGGAGGCGTGATGGCGACACTATTTGCAACATGACGACACCGTTTGCACAAAGTGCTTTGCAGGTACTGGACGCTCCGCGTCCAGGGCTCGCGCACCTTTAGCGCGCTGGTTGAAATAATTTTCAACAGAAGTGTCGATGACCCGGCTAAACACCAGACACCATCAGACCTCGTATGCCATCGTCAGATGAGAACGTTTTAGTTCATTGGCTGCCATTCCGATGTTTCACTTTAATTGGACTATTGGACTAGAATAATGCACGCCGAAATTTACTACTACGTTCGATGAACTGTTCCATGCGCAGCGTACACCTATATGCTCGCTTCTGTCTTCGTGAACCTAAGGTGCATTGCCCATCTGATACCTCACACCATACCTGGAATACATGCATTAAGGCCTGACCTCAGCGACAGACTCTTGCGACAATACGCATTCTCGGATGAGCCGACACCCTCCTTTTCTCTCTTGTCCTTCTTTGTATCCCCTCCTTTCGCCTTCCACCAGTGTAGGGTAGCAAACCGGGAGTGTGTCTGGTTAACCTCCCTGCCTTTCCTCTTCATCTCTCTCTCTGTGGCACGCACAGCAGCGTCCTGGCCACGTGGAACAACTAATATTCCTTCGTGATAGCCTTTAGTATCTGTTGCCGCTTGCTTTATGCTCGGATATCTTATCACTGGTGTTAGGATTTGATAAGCTAGTCCACAGAGTGTGTTTCTGATAGTTGTACTTATTTCGCGCTTCGCGTAATTCTTTGTTAAATACGATATTCTTAGCGAACGCGCATTTGCACTTTGATATCCGATAATCGATCCCATATTCGAAGTTGAATATTCGTATTCCATTACTGCTCGAAAATTTTGATATTCGCACACCCCTAACCATAACCTATAAAGGATACTCTGCAAGTTGAGCGTCTTGTACAGCGCCATCGCGTGTCCGAGCCCAGCTATAGCGAACGATGTCAGCGAAGCGTTCGCCGAACGACCGTTTTCTTTTAAAACGCGGCCGTCGAAAATGAAACATTAGCGGTCGGCGACGGGTTTCTTCCGGGCGACTGAGCGAGGCGGCGCGGTTTTCCGTCCCGTTCGCTTTCCCCGCCTCGGCGTCAGGCCGTGCACGCTTGCTTTTCTCTTTTCGCGAAGCGGCGGCGCGATTGACGCATGAGGGTCGCATACATACGCGGCGTCGTCTATAGGTCTCGACGGGTTGTGCTTGACGGCGGCCTTGTCTGGCTTCCTCTCGTACCTAATGAGGCCCGACGACGACATGCCGTCGGCCTCCCTTCTTCGACTGCTCAGCTGATCCGATTGTGAAGAGGAGGGGGTGGGATGCCGCCGCCGGGCCATCCATCAGGGCTCGTTTTGAATACGTCGAGGGACCCCTTTCGCTCGCCGCGAGCGCGCGCGTGCCGCTCACTTCTGCGCGTGCGGACATCTCTGCCTGCGCTGTAGTTCGTGTGCGTGCGTGCGTTGGTGAGGCAGCCGTTGCTACGATCCTTTTTACTCGCACCGCGCCGCTTCGCGCGCGACTTCATCCTATTTTCTTTTTCCTGTTCGTGTTTACGCGTTTATTCCACGTGTGTGTGTGTGTGTGTGTGTGTGTGTGTGTGTGTGTGTGTGTGTGTGTGTGTCATGTGACTTTCCGGGCGTCCAACCCGGCCGTCTAGCTGAAAAAAGCTATCTGTATGTATGTGATATTTTGCTTCTACGTGGCTGTGCTGGCCAACGCCGATCGTTCGACATTCAGGGATGTTTGTGAATGATATTCCCTGATTTCTTTTATCCAAGTGTCGTATGTGTATAGCGTGTGTGCACGCTGGCTTCGCCTTTGCGCTCGCTCGTTCGAACAGCGAGATTTGCGGCCTCTTTCTCAAGACTTGTAAGAGCTAGCGCGCTTGCCCTCTTGCTTTTTGTATATGTGTCAATTGTTTACAGCATTACACTGCTCCCTGCAAGGACTACCGCTACCAGCTTATTTCCGGCTTTGCTTATAGTGGGTGTCGCTCTTCAACGATGGCACGTGTCCAGGCGCTTGTCCAACTTCATCAATGTCGTACCTCTATCTGTTCTCACTGTTCCGCAAGTACTACCGAATCTGAAAATTCAAACGACCGTGTGTATGACCTCGCAAGTTGTCGGCGTCGTATGCAGGTGTTGTACGAGAAAAGTAGTCATCATCGCACTACTTCCTTCTCTTGCCCTTCGAATATTCAAGCGCAAGGCACGCTCCCGCAAACGTGCACGCTCTTCAGTCCACGCTGTGAAAACGATGAAGATGTCGAACATACCTGAGTCATATAAATCGCTTGGGTTTTCTAACAAAGAAAGGAGGACAGAAGGAAGGAAGGAAGGAAAGAAAGTATAGTAGCAAGCAAAGACAGAAAGAAAGGGGGGAAAATGGAAGAGAAATGAGGAGAGAAACGAGGAGAGCAAGCAAGAAAGGGGGGAGGGAAATAAACGAAAAGAAAGGAAGGAAAATGCACGCACGTCAAGCTTCGCTTGCCCCGCATTTTCCCGATATGGGAAGGGCTCCAAGTTTGTCTTCTTTTTTTCCCTGAAATTCAGGCTTTTGCCGGGGTGTATTTGCAAGTTCAAATTTAAAAATGTCAACCGTATAGCGTCCAGAGTGCTGCGCGCAGCCTGTGAAATGAACTTTGTCACTGGCGCTCACTTAACACAACAGGGTGTAAGTTCGTTGTCCCGAGGTGGGGTTGCTATAGCGTGTGTGCACCGCAGAGCCCTTGCAGCATTAAAAAAAAAAAGTACAGCTTATCGGGTGTAGAAATTGGGGAAGAAATCGGGTCTAATCCATTTTTCAGAAACATGTTTGGGTCGTAAAATTTGGGCAAGGATTCGATTTTACCAGAAAACGAACCAACCCTGTATAGTGAGGTCATTCGAAAACTACATGGGAAGGTGCTACAGGATTCCTTTCAGAGTGCCTTTTCAATCCTTTCGCGGAGTCTCTCCAACTAAATGCATTTCACTGTGCCGCTTTTGGGATCGCTGTTTTGTAGCGTTAGCTACACTGGCCTAGCCAAGCCCGATTCGCGCGGCACATCAAGAGCCGTGCTGCGCATGCGCAAGGATCAGTGATGTCACACAGCTTGCGCACCGGAGCCGGCACCTCTCGCGCACTCCGCCGCCGCCTGCGCGCGACTCACCGCCACCGGTCTGCGCATTCCAGAGGAGTGACGTCGTAGCCGTGGTAGACGCACTGGCGCCGGCGCGCGCGCGCTGTGCAGTCGCCGTCTGACACTGCGCTGGAGCCGCTGCGCTTCTGACTGGCGTTTGCCAGTGTGGTATAGCCATGGAGAAGGAGAGCGCATATGCTGCTCAACAGCGCAGAAGAGCGGAGAAGCTTGACTCATCGGATCCCGAAGTAGTTGCCTGGCAATTAGCGGTTGAGCGTAGGAGGAATGAACAGAAGAAGGCTAAACGTGCGGCGGAGACACTGGAGCAAAGGGACGAACGTCTAGCAACCAGGACAACCAGGAAAGCTAAGAATAATCAGCTGAACCTTTGCTCACGCCACTTATATCCGGCATAGCCGAGCTAAGCATGCACTGCAACATTTTCTTTGTTTTTTTTCGCTCCTTGCGACTTTTCACAGTGCTGCAGGTACGCTTGCCTTCTCCATTACACCATCGCCTTTGCGACGTTACCCCAGCTGTTGTTACATTAACTCTCCGACGGAAGGTTTCCAGCGCTGAAGCTGTCCGCACCGACTTCCTGCCCTTCGAAACATTCTGCAGATTCGTTCATCGGCGAGCATCCAAATCGCTCTTCCTGCCCGCTCTATTACCGTCGAGGACTGGCTGCATTCTCCGGCGTCGTCGCGTGGGTGGCCTGGAGCGGTAAACGTCTATACTCAGGACGGCCCATCCGCGAAGAACACACACCATCACCGCGACGAGCGGAAGAGAAAGACGTCATCCGGTCGCGGAGCGGCGCCGTCGCGGTCTTCTATACTTTAACGTCCCTGCTCTTCGCTTGCTTATGTGGGCCCCGTGCAGAGCCGTGTGACGCGGCAGGAAGGCCACGGCTGTCGTGCACGTTAGGGTTGTTCGTTTTCCGGTTTTACGGTTTTTAAAACATGGGGTTAAAAATCAGGTGCTACGCTTTATAGGTGATAATCGCGAACAAAACGGGGGGTTCCTGTGGAACCATTCTGAAATTCGTGTTCCTTAGGGTTAAATTCACGAATGTAGATTTGCAAATGAGAGCCGTGCGGCGTCCACAGTCCTTATGAATGGAGCCGTCTACGTCACCGGCATCACTTCAGCCAACAAGGTGCAACTTCATTGTCCCATGGCGATGGTTACAGGGTAGGTTATAGAGCGTGCACTTCTAGTACACGGGATCAGAAGGATCGATACAATGTCTTCTTGTGACACGAATCAGCGCCAGTTATGTGACAGTGGTCGACGCGACGGGAGAACTGATTGATTTGTGGGGTTTGACGTCCCCAAACCAGCTCTGATTATGAGAGACGCCGTAGTGGAGGTCTCCGGAAATTTCGACCAGCCTGGGGTTCTTTAACGTGCACTGACATCGCACAGCACACGGGCCTCAACATTTTGCCTCCATTGAAATGCAGCCGCCGCGGCCGGGATTCGATCCCGCGACCTTCGGATCTGCAGCCGAGTGCCATAACCACTAGACCACCGTGGCGGGGCAAGACGGGAGAACTAGTATAGCCTCTATTAGGTGGTCGTGAAGCGTAGAATTTTTATTATGTAATTGCTTCAGTCAACACCGTCACGGTATTTACGGCGTTACGACATATCACTTCATGTGAATGCGCAGGTGCCAGGCTAAACAAGTACGTGCTGGTGACAAGCTGTACTCGTTGGTAAAGCGCGGTATTACAAACGGCACTCCGGGGTTTTTATGGTCGCTTCCTTACATTGTCGCGTCAAAGAACATTACGAATGTTGTAAATATTACTAGAGTCCCTCTCCTGCTTCTCTCGTAGCCAACTCTTCGACTTTGATGCGTTATACCATGCAGCTTACTGTTCTTTACCCATCATTCAGTCAGCTAGCAACCAGCATTTCACTGTGTCCAAAACGTTGGGGGAAGAAACCACCTGGAGCCTTGACGATAGCTGTATAGTTCTGGGCCCTTGCAAATTAATACTCAACAATTACAGTTTTTCATGCAACAGAAATTGGGATGTCTGCTGCAGAGTTATTTTGGTGAGTTTCAACTGAGTAAGTGAAGGTGACGCCCGATATATATAGACGATTTATTTCCGTTTTGTGCGCGCCGCCATCTTGGGCTTTTGCACAAATGACTTCTCGGTTTTGAATGTGCATACTGACAGCGTCATAACATGACTAATGCCCCAGCACGTCCGTATTCAAGCGTGTGAGTCTTAACTGTATACCGTTATTGTAGCGGCCGGAAAGACCACTTATCATTCCAAGATGGTGGCACTCCAAATGCATCTATAGCCGGTACGCACTGAGCTACGGTAGCTAGAATCATTTTAGCCACTATAACTGAGCCCCGATCCGCTACGCGGCGACTCCATCGCTGGGTGGTCGCGCATTTGCAGCTCCGTCCGAGTCCGTGTGTCAGCGTGCGTCGTAAGTGACGTTTCGGAGGTCTCCGCCATCCGAACCGCGGCACGGAGCTCTCGCATAGCGCGTGCGGCCAGTTTTGCGCCGTTGCCGAGGGAACTAACAAAATGGCGACCGCCGCAAGCGATACTTGCGGATAACAATATGCTCTGTAAGTTGTGCGCTGAAATACAACCACATTTTACAATGAGCGTGCGGCGCGCGTGGTTCTCAATCGCATCGCGTGCATAGCTGTATAGACGCTGCCTGCGCATGCTCCGCGAAGTCGTGTGGTGTAATTGAGAAGACCATCTCACGTGGTCATAAGGTATACGGAGGGCGGCCTAATGGAGCGCGCCGCGACGGGCATTTTTAACTCCGCCGTAAGTCGCGACAATCGCGACCGGAAAGAGGCGCCGCATGGGGGCGTGGCGGTGCAGTGTACGCGCGTTTCTTTGCGAATGTGTCTACGCGAGGAGGCCCCTTTGAGCGTTCACGTATTCTGCTATTTTGTCGTTTGAAAATGAGGCGCTGCAGCGCCATCGGTGCAATGGCTTGCGCAGCGCTATGGACACCGGAGGCTCAATGCGGGCGCCAACTTTCTGTTTTTGCTTGGGCTTTCGTGGTTATGTAGGGCGGTGACTTTTCGCGATGAAAGAAGCGAGCCGTCGAAGCGACGTGCCGCGAAAGCTCGGTGGACTCCGTGCTCACCGCAGCAGCGGACACCAGAATGTTGCGGGTTTGTTTCACGGCGATGACGATCACACTGTGACCGCAACGTATACAGTGTG
Organism: Hyalomma asiaticum; assembly: GCA_013339685.2. Taxonomy (NCBI): domain Eukaryota; kingdom Metazoa; phylum Arthropoda; class Arachnida; order Ixodida; family Ixodidae; genus Hyalomma; species Hyalomma asiaticum. Next base: position 33,673,303 of record CM023482.1, read on the forward strand.
CGCTCTTCGAATAAACATATAGAGGAACGAAGTGAATTTGTACTCTAGACGTAGCCCTGCTCTTCCAAACGCGGTTGCTCTCTTTCTCCCGTTTTTAGTCTTCGTGTCTGTCATTACACATTCAGTACAACGCAACGAATTGGACGACTGACCTGCGGTTCATTTTATAATATTCGAATGCTCTTTGCTTGCGTGGTATAAAAATTCACTGAATTTCCCTGTAGGTTTCGGGCCAGATACTCTCTCGGAATATTTTTATTCATTTTACGTAAAGACGCCGTTCATTGCGCCAGATGCTGGCCTAGCCTTCTTGGATGGCCTCTCTGTTCGTGCGTCAAACGGAAGTCCGGCGTATTTCTTATTCTTTTATTTCTACTTTTTTAAAGAAATGTGGGCGCCAAAATCGAGCGGTAAACTGTCTGCAGCGTAAGCTTCGCTTCCTTAGATGAAACGCTTTGACGAATTTTAGCTATGGACGGTGGTGACTGCTAGAAGGATGCGTAATACAACGGATGGTCCCCAGAAATTCTTGGTGCCTCTTTAGGCGCCGTGCCTTTCCGATCTCATTTCTATATCTATCCACGTGTTCTTTATTAGCTGTAGATTTACGAGTCGTGTGTTGTAGTGTAAAGGACAATGTTGTTTCAAGGGCCTGCATTGTAAACACAGCACTGGCGTAGGCATAAATATCTTCCGTGGGGCGCTGTACGGGTGTGGGGGATGTTGGTGTTTAGGTATCATGGACAGGAAAAAGATCGAAAGTAGGGGAAGAGGGCGGTTATGCAGCGATCAAAAAAATTCTGGGGCTGTTTTGACACCGAATGCATCTGAGAGGGAGGAGGTTATATAAATCCCTGTCTGAAACGCGGTGTACTCTGCTTTCCTCACCAGCTGATGCAGGTGTGGAGCAACTACCGGCAAGGCCACACGGGCCAGCTCTCCCTGATCACGTCGGCTCTCCTGTTCCTCGGTGGCGTGGCACGAATCTTCACTTCGCTCACAGAGACTGGCGATCCGCTCATCGTGGTTACATTCTGTCTCGCCACCATCGCCAACTCGCTCATCTTCGGACAGGTGCGTTCGCAGTTACCTTCGTGTTCTTGCCGCTCAGAGCAGAGACGTGCACAAGCTGCACTTTCTTTCTGCTCCGTCACGATCTGGAGGAACTGGAGTAGGAATGAAGTTGAGTTTTAGTAGAAGAAATGTTCTAGGCAATTACGTGCTCTACTTTAAAAGACTGGCAAGCAAGGTGCTTTGAAACTGTTGATTACATTGTTACAATGACTAATAAGAAAGGAGGGATGCCAAAGAATGTCACTAAACAATCTAGCCTGATAATCTTTCGAGAGGCTATCTCTATTCAGTCCAATTACGAAAAGGGCTAAAGAAAATCAACACCAAGGTTACCTTTTCTGACTTAACGGAAAACTCAAGCAATATGATATGGCATTGTGATGTCATTAATTTCAATGTTTCTTGCATATCAGCCATTGTGGTGCAGAGAAGAGGCTGTAACCATGCTATCTTAAGTCTCTGAACAATGCTGGTCTTTCATTACCAATAAACAACTGGTAAGGCTCAGGCCTGCAGATGCTCGTGCAGTCCTCCAACATGCTGATGCAGGAACCTAATAGGGTGAGCAGAAGAGAAAAAGGAGCTGGTTGGTAAGGAAACACGGCAAATATAGAGCACGAACTAATGGTATAGCAGCAAAGGCACAGCAATACAAGGCAAGGCATACAGAAGGGTCATGCATGCCTTGCCGTGAATGCAACACAGGCAGTCTGGTCTCTTTGCGCCTTTGCTTGTGTTGTATGAACTCCTGATCCATAAATGCCATGGTTCACATGTTGGTATCGCCTGCCAGGTGCTGTTACTTACAGGGAGGGGGGGGGGGACGTATGTAGAAGTAGGGGGGTCGGGTGACAGGGGTTCTGACTTATGAATCTTCAATCATGGTACGAGTGGCTACACCTCACTTATAAAAGAATTGCTTACTCATACAGTCTGTTTTTCTAATATCAATTTCAAGTTGTTTCATCATGGAATGCTGAATTATTGTCCTGCTTATTTTTGTGCAGGTTCTATATTACTGGGATGCCACTAACCAGCAAGTTAAAAAGAAGACCAAATAGCCTTCCGACGTTGAGGCTTATCGCATGGGGGCGTTTGAGAACCTGGGCAGTGAAACGAGGATGCTGGTCAAGAGAGGCCTCTTCAAAAGCAAGGAGTGTGGTCATCCTCCTCTCTTTTCATCATCTCATCACGGTGGCCCGAGCAGGCGCAGCTGACTACTGCCATTCCCTGTGATCAGGTTGCATGCGTATGAGTGTACCTCACATCGTGGGATAAATGATTCTTTGTCGATGCCTGCTTTTGTCACCACTGGCAAAGCTTTACTGGCAGCTGTGTGCAGGAAGGAAGTGACAAGTCTTGTGACGTCCTGTTTTAAGGCGACGCCTCGTTTCACTGCTTTATTAACTGCTGGGTTCTCTCACTTGAATGTTTTAAGCATCTCGTTAAACTGCGTTTGTCTCTCTAAACTTTTTTAGCAGCCTGTTGCCTAGTAGACAAGCTATGTACTGTGAAACAGTCACATCTTGCTCCTATCTTTGTTATCTGATCCTTTGTCTATCGCTACTTTTTAGTATTTGTTCTCATTTTGTTAGCTCCGTGCCAAAGCCATGCTCTTGGGTCAAGCACGAGCCAGTATGTTGCAAGCAAGAGTTATTGCATCCCTTGTAAGACAGCATATGTAAAACATATGAGACGTGGTCATGGAGCTGAAATCCGTATGCCAAAGCTGAATTTGCAGTGTCCAGTTCTGGACAGGACTTGGGACAGGCACCTGTGCCGTTTCCACTGTTTAAGAAACACGAGGCACATGTCGACATTCCATTGTGTGGTGCTGTTGACGAATATGTGTTAACATCTTCCTGTACCCTTTCATTGGTGTACTTTTTCCACTATGTTCTTATATGAATTGTAGACATCATGTGTCGTTTCGTTTTTTTTCATGAATTTTGTGCTAAACTTCACCCTTATATGAGGTTTCAGTGATATGCCTCTTGCCCTTACCTTGATATTCATGATTTTTCAATTGGTAGTTTGTATAATTCGATTGTACATTTGATATTGAATTTGATTTTCTTTGTGCTCCAATATCACTCTCTTTCCTATGCCACACTGGCAACAATTATGTTGTCGCTGGTGATCGTGATTGGGACAGTAGCATTTACATGATGCCATTATACAGCAGTAATAGGAGACCTCAGTTGCTTATGTGAGAGCTTCTCCACCATTAGCATTACAGTTCGCAGATTACCTGTTGAAAGAGTTGCATTTGCTTGCCCTGTCTCCTTAAACGCTTCGTTTCCATGTGTTAATACTTACGAACCACAATGGTTGTCAGTCATAAGAATGGCTGACAGGAAGAACAACAGTATCCACCTTACCAATAGCAAGTATCAACCATACCAAAGGGAGGTAGGTCATCTTTACTTTGAGCAAAAGCATGAGAAATCTATAAACAACTGCTGGCATGCACCAGACAAAAGTGGAGAATGGAAAGAAAATGTTTGGGAATGTAGGGCATTCTCAAATTGCACCTTTAAACGCATCACTGAAAGCAAATGTTTCAGCTTGCTGTAGCTGACAAAGACCATATACATCTAATTGACTGAACAGTAAGGTGTGCCCCCTTTCTGTAGCATTGTAATAAAGTACAAAGGAAATATACGTCCGAGATATTTACCCAAACAATGTTGCACTCCTGAAGGTGTATATTTATTATTCTGCCTGAACAATTGCTACCACTTCTAAGTGCACTTGTGGCAACGTATATCTCAAGATAATGGTTTTTTGCACAATGCAGTGCGCATGTGTAGTTGTTATGACAGAAAAACAATATGCGAGCGACATTAAAGGGACCGACAACTGACCGTAATGTGTCTTGAGGTTGTGGTGCTATTAGGATGACTGTCTTGCAGAGATAGACACAAGCGTGATCTTGTTTAAACATAGAGCCTGTATCAGCTCATGATGTAATTACAAAATAACATTGGGTGGTTAGAGTGAAATATTACCAATAAATACCTGTATGCTCCTATTAAATCGTGCATCAGCTGTTTCTTTATGAATTCCTTGTAGATAAAAAAATTTCATCTTCTGCACTGAGATGTGTTATCTTAAACCGATCGCTCTTGTTAGTATTGGTGCTTCAGAGCTAATATAAATATGTCATCGTGTATAGCATGTAATAACATGGCAACTTCTGTAAGTGATGGTAGCACTTGTGTGAACAGTTGTCTCGGAAGTGTAAATATATATGGCCAATAATGTACTGTGCTGCGATGGTGTGTGAGCATTGCAGTCGCACTGTTCCATTGATATCTGCAGATGTTCCACAAAATCTACATCTGTTTCCTGGCTTTACATCTTCATGGTTGACAGTCTCCTTCTTCCTGAGTTGCGATGGTTGCTGTTGTGCGTACGCAGTTCCTGTCAAAAAGTGCTGAGGTGAAGAAGTGCAAGGTTTTTGATGCTTCTTAATTAACTGCAGTGGTCGTTGAGGTATTGGGTGGGAAACATTCCGTTTCACCGAAAGAAAGATTGTCGCAAACTTGTTTTGGTCGCATAAGGGGACCTTGCACTATACCTCGAGCCTGATGAGCAAGCATGGTCTGCGGAAAGAAGATGAAACTCTGTATACATCAGCGAAGTTTTGTAGCCATGCATGGCTCGTACGGCTGAACAAGGTGACCAAGAAACTGAAATGGGCCTCTTCCGCGGCAGATTTCCATAGAGAGCTAGCTATAGCTCCATTGACCAACAGTTCGCACAGAGTATATGCAGGATGTTCGGAACAATCTGTTCCTTCATACTCTTGCTCATTATGTCAGCTGACGCAGTTAACGTGTCGCAGCAATCAAAAACCTGCGCTTTCAGATTCGATAACAATCACGAGCTTTCCGTATGAATTACTCTCATCTGCTCGCACTTGACCGTGTCTGCACGACAGGAATCAAACACCATTCTGAGCGGATGAGGTTTTCGCCTCTCCTCTTTGGAGCCGATGACCTTTTGGGCGGATTGGAAAGATGAACAGTGCGTTCATAATATCACCACTGGTATAGTAGGTGTTGCGATATATTTCTAGGAGGCGCTTCAATCCCCTCAGCAGCGTTTCTGAGACTGAAGAAGGGTGGTTCAGGGCCTCCAACAAAATATTCAGGTGCATGCTAAAACAGCTATTTGATGAGAGTGTTTCGCAGCTTGTCTATTTCATTATATAAAAGGAAGGTAGGGGTTCCACCTGTAGGCATGTAGCTGTATATCGCTGATTCGCCATTTATTCTCCGCTTACGCCTGTGTTGTCTAGTACAGTACACCTGTTATACTTTGCCCAACTATGGCCTCTCACATTGCAGGAATAACGAAGGGCTGCAGTTTAAAGGATCCCTGGAGAACTTCTTGCATCTAGTCAGAAAACAATGCCGATCAATCGTCGAGGCTCCAGCAGACATGTCAGCCGAGTATGCTGCATTGAAACCAAATTGAATGCAGCTGGGAAGCGGCTCCCCTTCTTTAAACAGATGACGTCACCGAGAGCACTGACTACGCCGCTTCAGGCAGAAATAGCATTGGTTGACCTCATAATCGTGGTAGCATCGTCTGCAATACTTTATCTGTTCATTTAGAGTTCGACAAATAGAGACAATGCTATGTTCAAGAAGATCGAGGAAGGTCAAGAGGCCCAGTCGGTGCTGCCAGTGATGTCAGTCGGTGAAAGAACAGGCGTTTTCCAGCTGTACTTGAAGTAAAATTGCAAACTCCCTGGTGCTCTTAGCGCGGTAGCATTTGGCTCACATGTTCATAAGAGCCTCAAAGACCGACTGACCCCGTTCTCTGGCTATGTTCCAAACGAGTTGTAGGGCCCCTTTAAACGCAATGTGATGCAGTGAGAAAGAAGGAAATGAGCTATACCTAGATTGCTGCTGCTTCAGTATTAGGAGGTTACAGACGCTAGGCTCTTGAACGAGAATCGCTGTACAAAACTGATGTAATGGAGAGCAGTGCAGGAAAGAACGTAGCGCTTCTGGAATGAAAGAGGTCATGTCATAGTACTTAACCCTGCCCCTTATGTTTCTTTTGTGACGTTAATGCCTTTCCACGACTTGTTCTTGTCTGCTCTATGAAAATTTCTGGATAAATAATATTTTTATTCTGTTCAAACGTTTTCCATTGTCTGATATTCATTAGATTCTGCGCCGTGGTGATCTAGTGACTGGGGCTCGGCTGCAGACCCGAAGGGCGTCGTCTCGATCACGGTCGCGGCGCTCGCATTTTTGATGGCGGCGAAAATCGTAGTGGCCCGCGTACTCTACATTCTCGGTGCATGTCGAGGAACCCCAGTTGGCCAAAAGTACCGAAACCTTCCAATAGACTCGTAATGGTATCGTGGTTTTGTGCACGTAAAACCCCATGAATTATCAACGGTGAAACTTGTCAGTCGACCCTTCGCCGTTCGCCGGTGTCACGCAGGGGGCAGAAGCGGACCCGCTTGGGCCCTTGACCCACTTATAGGCAGCCGTAGTTATGTGGAGCCCGATGTGGCGCATCTACGCGCGCTCTTCTTTCATCTCTCTAGCTACTGCCATGGACAATGTGCAGTAAAATGCGGAACGTGATGGTAATTATGCGCGATAAATTTTGGAAAATGTTAAGCTCAAAGTTGCGGGTTCGATCCCCGCAGCCACGGCTGCATTTCTACTGGGCAATATGTCAAGAAAGAACTGTATGGTGTGTAGGATCAGGAGCTGTCCGTAGGTATAATGATGAACGGTGGAGTATCGAGACGACTCCAGGTGATAGAGGAGATAACGTCTTGACGGAGTGCAAATGTATGAATGATGTCAGTAATAGGCCATGACGCCAATATCTTGGCACCCTTGCACAGTTAGGTGACGATTAACCATAAGAGTACACGGCGTGTAACTGCCTTGTATTGCTTTTAAGAATCTTCAGCTTGCTCAGCCCCGTTTGTGCTGATGCGCAAGCAGTGTTACCTTCTGAGCGAGAAATTATCATCCCCCGGATACATATATATATATATATATATATATATTGTAAAGGGCGTTTATTGAAGGCTGGCGTCAGACCCGACCGGTAGCTTGTTCAACGGCTGAAAGCACGAGCCCCGAGAGCGAGCGGCGAGCACGAGCAGTGCGCGTTAGATCCAGACCCACTAGATCACACCGGAGAGCCTACCCCACTATAGGGTTGGTTACTTTTCGCTACAATTACCCCCGGGATGCAAAGGGAGCCGTCCGGCGACCTAGCAGTTCGTTACTATGAGTGGATCATAGTACGGCTTGAGGCGCTCGACGTTGACAATGTCGCGTCCACGACGGCGCATGTCCGAAGACGGGTCGACGGGTTCAATCACGTAGTTGACAGGTGATGCGCGTTCAACTCGATAGGGGCCTTCATACTTTGGCAGTTCATACTTTGGCTTTGAGGAGAGGCCAGGCGCAGCGGTAGGAATGGAGAGCCACACCAGCGCTCCAGGGAGGAAGGTGGGTGCAGAGGTAGGGTCGCCGCAAATGCTCTTCTGACGCTCTTGGTCGCTGGACGTAAAGGCCCGTGCGAGGTCGCGGCACTCCTCGGCGTACCTCACTGTGTCAGATATGGGCGCATACTCAGAAGTATGTGGGCGGTACGGTAGAATTGTGTCCATAGTGCGCGACAGGTGCCGACCGTACAGTAGAAAATAGGGTGAAAAGCCCGTGGTGCTCTGCGTGGCGGTGTTGTACGCGTAGGTCACAAATGGTAGAATGATGTCCCGATTCGTGTGATCCGAGGCGACGTACATTGAAAGCATGTCGCCGAGCGTGCGGTTGAAGCACTCCGTAAGCCCATTGGTTTGAGGGTGGTACGCCGTAGTCGTACGGTGAACCACGTGGCACTCTTTAAGAATAGCTTCAACGACTTCAGAAAGGAAGACACGACCGCGATCACTGAGTAGCTCCTGGGGTGGCCCGTGACGTAAGATGAACCGATGAAGCAAGAAGGAGGCAACGTCGCGCGCTGTAGCTGCCGGGAGCGCAGCAGTTTCAGCGTATCGCGTGAGGTGGTCAACTGCCACAATAACCCAGCGCTTTCCAGCAGCTGTCATGGGAAGGGGCCCGTACAAATCAATGCCGACCCGCCCAAAGGCTGAAAGCACGAGCCCCGAGAGCGAGCGGCGAGCACGAGCAGTGCGCGTTAGATCCAGACCCACTAGATCACACCGGAGAGCCTACCCCACTATAGGGTTGGTTACTTTTCGCTACAATATATATATATATATATATATATATGTGTGTGTGTGTGTGTGTGAATCTTGATCGTCCTGCCAACCGGCGGCTGAATGTTCATAACCTTTCATGAGCCTTTTCCAACCCTGTGCGCTTTCGCAGAACTGATTTGCCGTGTACGGTATTACTGTACATGTACAAATGCTAAATACTGTCAGGTACGCCAGCACATCCTTTGATCGCATCGCCATGATGAAAGAATGCTCAGACGCGTTATTCAAAGTCCGTCTTATATACAACGTGATATCACTAGGAGAGAAAGCTTCTGTCATTGATACTGCAGCTGTTCATAACACGCCCCTTAGTCTCAACTTTCCAAGCACACAAGTACCAAAGGACCGCAATATTGAGCATGCCTCTTGCAGAGTAATATTCGCCTCAATACTTCAGTTAATATGATTTCAGGTTGTCCCAGCACTTTACGCTACTAATACCGCTTTGCCGGAGCAGTTGCCGGCATGGATGGATGGATGGATGGATGCTATGGGCGTCCCCTTTGTAACGGGGCGGTGACATGTGCGCCACCAGGCTCGTAAAAAAAAAATTTAAGAACTTTTCTTTTTTTTCCCTCTCTCTTTAAGTTGTCCTCATGCCTTTTAAATCTACTTCAATTAAATCGATCATACTATACCTAAAACGTAAATTCATAGCCCAGTTCTGTGCCCCTTATGGCAGTAAGTCCTTATTTTCGCCTATAATTATTCTTGTCCGTTCTCTCTGGTTTTCTGCCACCAGTATTCTAACCGTCTCTTATTTCAATCGCGGGTATGTTCAGCTTCCCGTTGTTCTCCCTAAAACCGAAGTCTTCGTGTAGGGTGGTGCCTACATAAAGTCTTGGGTTCATGTAGAGAGGATAACGACATCTGGCGACGTTTTCTCTAACTGTAATGCATTAAATTTTCTTAGCAGCAAAGCTGCTTAAGCTGGCCATAATTTGTCAGGCGTGCCAGTTTTAAAAGCGAAGCTGTTTAAGCTGGCTGAAATTCGTCAGGCATCATGCAATACCACGTGACATTGCGTTACGTGATTTTGGTGGGAACACGTCACCTGTCACTGGGTTACGTGGTTTTGGGTCACATGTTCCCGCCAAAATCAAGTAACAAAATGTCACACGCCACGTTTCCTCCAAAACCACATAACGCAATGACACGTGACATGTTCCCGCCAGAATATCACGGCTTTAAACTGACTTTTGCACTAAACTATCGGCCAGCTTCGCTGTGGTCTGGCGTTGCGCGATCTAGCGGAAGCTGCGTAATATTTTTTTTTTTCATTGCCTCAGTGTTCTCGTAGAAGGAAAATGATGAAAGTACTGGAGATTAGTGCTTACCCCTCTGTGCCATTTTATACGCAGGCAGTTAATCAAAACGTGTAAGTCCCAGCAATATTAGCTTCTATGATTCTTGTTAGGATCTACATCAACAGGTGGCGTCACAAGCATTGCTGCTCACGTAAAGAATGCATTTTCCGGTAAACCTTTATCCGCACCGTAAAGAAGGCTACGGACCAAAATCATCTTCTGCCTATGGACATGTTCTCACTTCACCTTATTTATAAGGCTAACATCAACCGACCAAGTACGTTATTTTTTCCAGCCTTGCAACTGGGCATTATTATTAATCATATGGGAAAAAGCACATGTACGGTTATGATCGCAGGTTACGACATCTATTAACACACGCTGGTACCTTTGGGGCACAGAGTATTTCATCTCTTAGACATTATGGAGCAAGGTAAGTGAACCAGTTCGCTTTACATTGAAGCAGGCTAGGCACGGTTTTGCCAGGACATTGTCAACTGCCATAAGTCAGTCCAAAGCAGAAATATCAAGTTAACTTTAGTTGTTTCTTCTTTAGCAGTGAAGCTGCTTAAGCTAACCGTAAAACTCTCTCGTGCCATTTTTAAAAGCGAAGCTATTGAAGCTAGTCGCAGTTTGTCAGGCGTGCAAGTACCACGTGACATTGCGTTACGTGATTTTGGCGGAAGCCTGTCACGATTACAAGAGTTCTGCAGGGAACCATTATTTGAAGTGTACAAAAGACGTCCTGACTGGGCCAATGGTCTCTCATAAAGCATACATGACAGTTGTATCAAAATAGTAGTAATATTGTCCGACACTAAACTAATTACGATTTCATTGAACCATTTATTACACACGCCTCTTGCGCATGTGGTGAAGTATATCGATGAAACTTGCCACTAGATTGAATATTCCTTGTGTAATCTGATGATATCGTGTAATGAGAAGCTTAGTGAACACACAGTGTCGGTGAAGGCATGTGGGAAAATTGTAATGTTAACTGTAATAATGTAGTTATGGCATAAACGGAAAGGAATTAACAGAGAAAGAACACGTGCCATTGGTAGGGACCGAGCCTACGACCTTTGGATAAAGTTTCCGATGCTCTACCAACTGAGCTTCGACGGCGGTCGTTCTTCTGTCCCTGGGTAGTTATGTGCGCATAATTATGGTAGTGTTAGCGCCACTCTTAGCCATGGCGGCGAGAATGAAACACTATTTTCGCCAGGAGGCGTCACGTAGATCTGAGGACGAGATGGCTGCCGAACTGGCTTAACTTTCCGTTATTCCTTGCTGAAAGTAAACAACATCCTTAGTGCACGTAAGAAATCCGCGGCGCATGTTTCGTAGTTCTGCTTCTTGCGAACGCATGCGCCCACGCACGCAAACTAATTGCCGTAAAATGCTGGTGCAATACGAGCTTTAAGGCCGAGTGCGTCGGCTTGTGTAAGAGCCGCTTACCGTAAGTTTGTGTTCTTTACTTTTTCCCGAACTATTAAGAAGATAGCCATAGATGTTTATAAGCCACGGTTGGCGGATATCAGCCAGGCGACGTCCCTGATTGCATTTCTCGGGTGTAGTACATACCCTTCGGTAATGGCCCGAAGAAGCACGCGTTATAGGCACGCCAGTTGCGCGTATGTGGCGCCGACGAGGTCGGAGAGGCCATATAGATCCCGAGATGAGGGGCGCGGTATTGCCGCTGCCGGGACTGACGACGCCGAGCTTTCCTCGGCGGATGTACACGCGGTACACAAGTGCGCTCGGCGCATGCGCCCGCAATCCGCGTGTCGGGGAAGATCCGCGCGCGCCGACGGGCCATCGCGTTAGCGGTGATTAAGCGAGCCCCGTTGCAATTAGAGTCGTGCGCGCAACGCGGGCAGCACAGGGAAGCCACGACTCGGCGCGGAGAATGTTAATGGTTGGGGCGCGGCGCCCGGTTCGCCTAATGAAGCGAGCGGTCTCTCTGTCTGATGGGTCTATTAGGAACGGGAACACGCCGGTTTATCTCTCTACGTACGTGCTTTTTTTCTTTTTTTTTCCTTTTTTTTCTTTTTCACTCGGCCGTCCGAATCGCGTACGCGACGCTTCTGTGTGCGCACGGATTTAGTACGCGTTTGCTGCAGAGGCGACACGCGTGTAATCGCGTGTACCTGGTGTTTATATGTCCCTGATTGCCTCCCGCTGAGCAGCTGCTGCAGAAGGAACGACCACTTTCCTTGTCTCTTTCGCAGCCGTCATCACACTGGCCCGGCGCGTGTGGCGTTTTGCTACCGTGGTGCGGGGCTCAACTACGCGCTATAGCAGCAAAAATACGACAGCGCAAACCAGGTGGCAGAGAAACACACAGCGCGTGTGCTTCCAGAGTCCTGTTTGTGTGCTAATACGTAACGGCTCCGCAGTGCAACCAACTTGGGGGAACTATACTACACTGCCCAATGAACCAGTGCTCTGGTTAGAGCGAAATATGTGTGGTGAATTCCTGTGTACTGATGTTTCGGAGCATGTCGAATCATGTCCTTGCTATAGCTTATCGGGAGCGGCGCACGGGTTTTCACGCGTGTAGTTCAAGTGCAGTAAAGCCTCGCTTCAACTGTGTGTCGATATACCTTAAACGGCATCAAACACATACTTTGACCTCTTTTTCGTTTTGGCTTAGCTAGCCTAGCACACGCACCCAAATGTCTGGCTCAGTTGAAGAAGGAAGGACCCTCGCCGGAACATCACATACAATGCGCCCTAAGAGCTCACAGACTCGCAGTGCTGATAGTGTGGAAATAGCCTCCACACAGGCTGTATGCATGTACTAAAGCCATAAAGTGTACAGTAGGGGATGGGCTGATATTTCTTAAGATTTCAAACCATCCTTGCTCTGCTTGATAGTTGCATATGTCTGTTGTTGCCACAATAGGGTCAAGGCCTACCACCGGCACTGCAGTACACATAAAAAGGGAACCTAGTTTAAAACCCTGCAAGTATGGTCCAAATTTGTCAATATCTGTCTTCTTGTTACGTGTGCATTTCAACCGCAAGCTACAACAAATTGTGCGCCTTTGTTCAACCTGCACAAACTGAGTGAGCGAGACAACTTAACTGATTATTCTGCAGGTTGGTGTTGGTGGCCTGGTGTGTGCTCATCAAATTTGGTATCAGATAGATAGATAGATAGATAGATAGATAGATAGATAGATAGATAGATAGATAGATAGATAGATAGATAGATAGATAGATAGATAGATAGATAGATAGATAGTAGAACCCGAGGCCGTAAGGTGGCGATACATGTATCATGTATATGTACGCATTGGAACGCTAAGCCAGATAGCCATAGGGCAGAATTTAACTCAACAGTGTAGAACGCTCAATGGACAGCCCGCATAACCGCGGTAGTAGGGAGTTTTGACAGCGGCGGCTTACCGTACGGTAAGTACGGTAATGCCGTGCCGTCGTGGTCGGCACGTAGAAACTTTAGCGCGTGAGCACTTTACCAGCAAGTTTTATTTCGTTTCCGTTCTCACCGAGCAACTATTGGAGTTCTTTCCGACTGAAATAGCCGCGTGCCGACCGTGACGGTACGGCATTACCGTCACTACCGTACGGTAAGCCGGCGCTGCTAAAACTCCCCATTGGTACAGGTACGTTAGGCAGTCGTATAAGAATCGGTAGCCGTCACAATAATACAGGGTGTAGCTGATAGCACCTAACGTATCAGGAATCAACGATCTCATATACGCTTGGATGCATAGAGGTTACGATCCCAACTCTACAAGAAACTTCATCGACAAACATTGTGCGAGAGAAGCAGCTAGTCAAACAATGGACCCTTTGTTTTTCTTGATATTCAGAGCTCGTTTTCAACGTGACCGTTCGTTTATTGCCATTTAAATGGTAGCGTCACGCTCAACCACTGTGGCGTTGAGGTAGTCATCAGCGAACACGGTGAAACCTTCGCCACTCGATTCACGTCCCGGGATCCCTCCGATGACGATTCGCTTTCGCTTCCACCCGCCACCTTGCTCGTCCTCGGAGACTCTCCCGCGTAGCTCTCGTACGGCCGCCTGGATGTCGTCCTCGGGAGGCACGGTCATGGAATCTCCCACAGCAGCAGTGCCGCCGTCAGACTTGCCCCAACCTGCGGCAACACCTGGAATTGCGATGCCAGAGCTCCCATCGTACTTGATCGCTTGCATCACCCAAAAACAAAACATAAACGTCACCCCGAGCAGGGCCAACAGCGGCACCGATCTGATGCAGCCCGTTACTGCATCTTCCGAGGGTCGTTCGGTCTTGGCAGCGGCGCTTGAGCTTTCCCCTTCCGCATTCGAGGACTCGCTTGGTCTGCTTCGACACCGTCGCTCATGGAGTCCTCGACGTGTGCCTTGACAGCAGGTGTCAGCTTTTCCCAGGGTTTAGAGTGGATTCTGGGGACGGCCGAACGCTTTGACCAGGAGGCAGATCCCTCCTCGATGGATATGACACACGCTTGCTGCTGCGGCGCTTCTGTAATTTTGTCTCGTCCATTGTTGTGGTCTGGCACAGCCACTGCAACTTCTGTGGCAGTGGGGGCACTTCCAGCACGTAAACTTGAAGCAACATGGTTGAGGCTGCGGGTAAGAGAAGACTGCGGGCGGTCCTGTTTATCCGAAACTGGGGTGGTCACCTGAGCGCTAACCACTTCGATAGGCGTGGTGGTGGTGACCGGTACAGTTGTGTCCAAGTTCGACGGATTTGTCAACCGCCGCGAGGCCTCTGGTCCGTCATGGTTGTTCGCGGAGCCCTGCTTGGGCTTCCGCGGTGGCGCTTGAGGCTTGGCCAACGCAGCCAACGGTGCGCCATCGGCTCCTCTGGTCTCCTCTTGCATGCAGCTCGCTTGCACAGACGCTCTTATTGGTATTCGTCTCTGGACAATCTGCAATGGTAGCGATCGTGGGGCCGAAGGAGAGGCGTCGGGCGAATTCGCTGTCCTTGTTGATGATGCCGTGACGTCGTTCGACCTGGCTGCCTTGGCTGCTGAACCTTTCTCACGCCCTTGTTGCCCGAGTGAGAACCGTCCCGTTTCCCGCTCCACGAGCTGGAGATCGGGAAGCGAGAGGAAGCCGTCGGAACGTATCTGTCCTCGGGGTGACGGAGACCCGAGGTGTTGCAGTGGTCCGGCAACGGCAAGAACGGGCTGACGGCGACGGGGCATGTTTGCCTGCAGCAGCGTCTCGATCACTTTGTCATCATCGTTTAGACACGTGCTCGCGTGCATGGACTGATGATGATTGTGGTTCGGTTAAGGAAAGGACGCTAATTTCTGCAGTCCATGTCGGGAGAATGGCTAAGCGTCCGTGGGGCCCGCAAGTTGTCGATCAATTCGCCCGACCTACCCGGATAGGTATAGGTCTTGAGTTCGAACCCCGATCGAGGATTTTCGTCAACGCGGAATGCTTAACTTCTGAGATATCTGCATGGATTTCGTTGTAGCTTTGTGCTACGAGTGGGTGGCTGTAATCATGACCATACATGTTATATGCTTTGTATTAAATGCGAACCATTTCTTAGCGAACTTCGGCGAGTTTGAGCGTATCTATCTATCTATCTATCTATCTATCTATCTATCTATCTATCTATCTATCTATCTATCTATCTATCTATCTATCTATCTATCTATCTATCTATCTATCTATCTAGCCGCCTACGATTTCGTGCTCTCCTGGCCGTTTCGCTAATCGGACGTTTACGAAAATTGGTATGCCACATCATGACTACATGACGAACATAAATGGCAGGTCATAACATGAAAATCATGATATGCATGTCATAAGTGGCATGATTTACATGCCACGGTCTTAGTGCTCTCCTGGCCGTTTCGTTAATGGCATGTATGCGAAAATTGGTATGGCACAACATGACTGCCTGACGAACATAAATGGCAGGTCATAACATGAAAATCATGACGTGCGTGTCATGAGCGGCATGATTTACATGTCACAGTCTTGGTGCTCTCCTGGTCGTCTCGTTAATGGGATGTATACAAAAATTGGTATGCCACAATATGACTGCATGGCGAAGATAAATGACAGGTCATAACACGAAAATCATGACATGCATGTCATGAGTGACATGATATACATGCCACGGTCTTGGTGCTCTCTTGGCCGTTTCGTTAGTGGGATGTGTAGGAAAATTGGTATGCAACAATATGACTGCATGACGAACATAAATGACAGGTCATAACATGAAAAGCATAACATGCATGTCATAGGCGGCATGATTTACATCCCAGGCGTTTCGTTAATGGGACGTATACCAAAATTGCTATGGCACCACACGACAGCATGACGAACGTAAATGACAGGTCATAACATTATAATCATGACACGCGTGTCATGACCGGCATGATTTACATGCCATGGTCCTGGCGCTATACTGCCGTTTCGTTAATGGGATGTACTGGGCTCCGTCTACTGACCTGAGGGCGTTACGTAGCTCTCGTCGGTCGGCTCAGTATCGCTGGCATTGGCCGCTTGGGTCACACGTATGAGACGCGCGCGCACGGTGGAAACCGAGGCGACAGCGACGCGCGCGTTTCTTCGCTGCTTTCCGGGCGTGCTGCGAACCACACGAACGCTCGCGGCGTTGCCCTTTGGAACAGTTTGCCGCAGGTTTGGAGCGCGCGTCTCAAAGGAAATAAAACGAAAGAAGGTGGGACGGGCGGTCGCTGCTGCTATAGAGTTGGAGACGCGCATCGCGTTCGCGTATTTTCCTGTGTCAGTCTGCCCAATTTTGCTTCTTCTCTCCGCCAGGCAGTGCATTCTGGCGCTGATGTCGCACATGTAAAACTCGACTGCACGGACCCTATACGAAAATTGGTTTGGCACAACATGACTGCATGACGATCATAAATGACATGTCATTACATGAAAATCGTGACATGCATGTCTGTTCTGCGCGCGTTATACCGACGCGCAGCCTGCCTTCTTTAGCAAAGAGGGCCACTCGTGTTGTGTGTGTGCACGTGCGTGCGCGTGTGTGTGTGTGTGCGTGCGTGTCTCTGTGTTGTGAAGTGCGCGAGCCATGGACAGAGGGGTGCGACCAGCTCCGCCGCGTCTTCTAGGAACTCGGGACTCCGTCCCTCGCCCAGTGCGGAGTGACATTGACGCATGGTCGTGGCCCTCTCCTCCTCCTCCGAGGGGTCCGAAGATTGGACTCTTTGTCAGTTGCCCCTGAGACGCCCCACTGACGCACCGCTTTTTTACGGTGTCGATTGTAACCTTCAACTTTCTTTGTTCAATTGGCTTTTGTATTAGTGTTTAATTGTAAAATCAGTGAGTTAATTAAAGGCTTTGTTTCTTTTTAAAAAGTTAAAGACGCAGTCGCCCCGTTATCTGGCTGGCTAGCAACACGCCCTTTTCTGATTATTATATTAACATCAGAAAGAGGGCTATACCGCGAGGCCAGCATAATGTCATTAGCGGCATGATCTACATGCCACTCGTTTCCTTAAAGGGATGTATACCAAAATTGCTATGGCACAACACGACTGCATGACGAACGTAAATGACAAGTCATAACGTTAGAATCATGACATGCGTGTGTGAGCGGCATGGTTTACATGCCACAGTCATGGTGCTCTTGCGGCCGTTTCGTTAACTTCAAGTGTACCGAACTCGGTATAGCGAGACAACAATGCAAATCCATTTTACGTTCCTGATGCGTGCTTCGCATCCTCCCCTCCCCCTTTTTTTCACAAGTATGATGGTATTAATGACGTCTCTGTAATTACGTCTCAGTCCATATTCTGAACGTGGGAAACAACTTCTCTAGTCTGATGTACCTTTCTGTGCAGAATATTTTATGTTATCTCTTCTAGTCTTCTCACTTCTTTTTCCTGAATATACTTGTTTAATCGTTGGCTTTATCTGTCTACTGTTTCAGGCCAGGCAACAACTACAACTCTGGTCTTCGCTTTCTTTGTTCTTCGCTCATGAATCTTATCGGGGCCAAATCCATGATGCACTTGCCAACCACTCCCTGCTTTCATGCACACAAGATTCCGTCGCCCGTTCGTCAATATTTAGTCCACATCTGACATCTCAATGCAATCAATAGGATTTTGTACGCGTATATGTGCATAGGCCTTTGCTTTTGCCTGGTTCAAATGAAAAAAAAAAGGCAGGGGAATACTTCGAAGCTGCATAAATTAACGAAAAGTAAACAGAAACAAGTCGTTTCCGCTTGTTAGTGAGATGCTCGCACGCCTTGATCAGCGGACGCTGGCAAACAAATTGCAGTCTGGAGCAAAACAACTTCATATTGCTTTTTGAGCTTGAGCACAGGGACGGCAAATTTGTGTTCAGCCTCGTAAACTCTTCAAAAGGCATGAATATACAGTGTGTCTTCAGTATGTACGGCTTATCCGACTTCTCCCCTCTCCTTTCTTGCACACCATTCTTTTTCATGAAAATCCATGCGGATCTTTAAGAAATGAAAGCTTCGTGGTTGAGGAAAAATTTGTCCTGTTCAGACGTACAAATTTGAGACCAGGTGTTTTGGCATCCACCCATTGTAGTTTTGCGCTACAAATGGATGGATACCGATTCCCCCTTTCATGACAGATGCTCCACCTTGCTGGATTCCGCGGAAGTAGTTCAGAATATGCAGTAACCGCTAGTTGTCGATCAATTCGCCCGACCTACCCGGACAGGTATTGGTCCTGAGTTCGAACCCCTATCGAAGACAAAATTTTCGTCAACACGGAATGTTTAACTTCTGAGATATCCGCATGGATTTCGTTGTAGCTTTGTGCTACGAGTGGGTGGATGTAATCATAACCATACATGTTATATGCTTTATATTTTCTACTACATTAGTTGGGCGTCTCGGAGAGCAACAGAGAAACACCACGGGAAATATCAAGGGTGCCAGCTGGCACCTCGCGCAACAGGAAACAATAGAATAAGAAATAAGCTTTCATACTTTTATAAAAGATGGAGTATGTTGCCCCTTATAAAGCGTCTTCTCAGCAGTGCACTTGTGAAGTATATGCTCACTTTAAGGAAATATGCATAACGTTTATCTTTGCGAGTTGGGTTTTCCACATTGGGTGTTGCATTGAAGCGTACTCGTAACCTCGATGGTGATGTCGTTGATGTATCGAAGTAGTGTGTGTCTGTACAGTGGTTTGAACGCTCATGGGAACGTTCACAACATGACCTTTCATACGAAATCGGCCTCTGCCGCGTCGCCTTTGCGTCATGCGCTAAAAAAGCTTCGCTGTTCATCAACCTCAGAATGGAACGGCTTCTAAAAATGTTCCACTTGTTACGAACTCGCCTCCGCGCCCTTGTGACTAAGTTCAGAAAGTGCAGTGTCCTCAAACTTTATTTTCATTGCTAGTTTCGCACATATGAGTGCACAAATGCGGAAAGCCGGACACATGCATATTCAGGAATGCAAAAGAAAACGTATTAAATAGGCATCGAACACAGGGAGATCCATGCGTCTAACTTGCCGTATTCTGGGGAGCATCGTTATATCTATACTTGATATTTACGCGCGCCACTCCAAATTTTATAATAAACACTGGCGTCTCAAAAAGGGCATAAGTGTTTTCGATTTATCGTGTCATTACGCGCTGCACCTTAAGAGGTAGTTTGCGGCAAAGAAATTCCTATAGTACTCTGAAAATCGGCACTGCACCAGCGAACAAACCGTGATTCCATGGTCGTGCGTACTAATTTATATGTGTTATAGAAACCACTGGTTATGCTTAACGTTCTGGGTATAAGGCACCGTGCAAATTCTTATTCACGTTTCAGAGCCTGTATGCCACTAGACAGCATATAGAACGTTTATCGAACACGAGCTTAAAACTCAATTTTGGTTCAAAACAGTACGCGGCAATGTATTCCGGTAGGCCATGTGTGAACTAGGCAGCACCGAAAAGCCGGGCACGTGAGAGACAAGGACGCCCTTGTCGACCCGTACGAGGAAACTGTCAGAAGACACGTTGGTGCCACTGGGACCAAAATACGTCACTCCGCTTTTGCTTGCTCTGTTGCGTTTCCGTGAGCTCCTGCTGTGTGAACATCAGTGATGTCACTGGCACTCACTCCTCGTCGCGCGTTGTCACTGTTGTCGACGGCGCCATCTTGTTCGGTGCGTCCGTCCGTGGGGCCGCCATAGCTGTCACTTCGTTCCAGGAATGGGCCGTTGATGATAGCTCCTCCCCGCCCAAGGTCCTCCTCCTGGTCCTGCGTTCGTTTTCGGTACTGCCCTCTAACGGCAGCCTCCGAGCCGTCCACCTCGGGAGGCACAGTCAAGGAGTCTCCGACACCAGTTTCTCCAGGTCTCTTTGGTGGCTTCAGGGCCGAGTACGCGACGTTCTTGCCGGTGTTGTTCCTGAGCACGCGCAGCCCCCACAGGCAAAGCAAGCACAGGACCACGAGCAATAGAAACAGGGGCACGGCGTCCACCCATGCTTTGCTGGCCGGTGTACGCCGCCCTGCACCGTCGCTGCGGCCCCGCTCCTGGTCTTGCAAGGCCTTCGTCTTTTCGAGGACGCCGCTGTCGCTGGGGCTCCCGCGGAGAGTGGGCTGCGTGGACACGTCCTTCGTCACCTCTTCTTTGTCGCCTACGGGCGGAGCCTTCCTCCAGATTTTAAGCGGACTGCGCAGGACTACGGCGTGCGTTGGCGAAACGACGGGCCCTCGATCTATCCAGCGGACATCGCCGAGTTTCTCAGACTCTTTCCGTGGCTGGGAGGAAGCGCGAGGAATCATCTTCGGCCTCGATACCCCGACGTCCTCTCCGCGAGATCGATGTGAAGGCGACCGGCTGCGTTCCGCCATGCGAGCGATGATGGTGGGAGTGGAGGTCGCCTGCGGCACGAGCCGAAGGGATGCCTCCAGGTTCACGGTATTCAATACCGTCGAGGGGGCTTTGGGCCGTCTGGCGCTGTCTGCTGTCCTGCAGGTGCCGAGGACCGTCCCGTACCACGGTGATGGTTCGCCCGACAAGGCGCCAGATTGTGAGAAGAAATTTTTCGCTGTCGCCTCTGCAGTGCTGCGCAGAGGCCACGAAACCGGCACACGAACGAGCCTGCGCTCGTCAGCCGCCATCTGTCGCGGGGACCGTGGACGCCGCGACTCGGGGTCTTGCGAGTTCCTGCCGTCGCTGTCTGAGGGCAGTGCGCGGGACTGCTCTTCGGGTATAGTGGCAGTCGACGCAGCAGGCCCATCTTCGGCGTCTGGAAAACACGATCGTGAGCAGTTCCACGGCTCAGGACGTATGCAAGGGAGTGAGTGGAAGCAGTCCCTTTGCGGCTTGCCGAACTTGGAAGTTTGCAGGCGTGCCGATGTGCATGGCACGGGAAGGGTGGGACTGCTATGGCCGGCCATGCTGCTTGCGGTGCACCACTTCGTCGTTCCCTTTTACTAAGCTGAGCGGCACGTTCCGTTGAACATGGGTTCATACCCGCTATCGGGGACTGCTAAAAATAGCTGGTGTATCCTAAATCGTGCTGAGAAAGAAATTTTCGCGAAGGCTTTCGATTAAACGAAAAAAAAGAAAAGAAAAAAAACGAAAGCAGGGATAGGATGAATTGTGAAAAACTTATTTTTAAGGAACTAAACACTGCAGCAGCAACAACAACAACGGATAGCAACAAAGAACGAAAGGGGTGCAGTTTATCGCAGCTTTAGGTTGAACTGCATTATAAATTCCTTGAAAGCAGGGCAAACATAACCGCTGCCATTTTTCTTGTCTTCTGGTTCCATCCACCGAGAGGAGAGGTATGGCTCAACTGCTGCCTTCGGCTGTTGCTGTCCTCCAGAGGCCGAAGTGATTCATGTCATTGCGTAGGATTGGCCGAAATTGACCGCGGCAGGATTGACCGCGGGAGCAGCGTCGGCTGATCCAGCGAGCACGTGGAGTGGCGCGAGCCAATGGGGCCCTGAACTAAGGGCTCCACCCTACGAGGAAGATCCCTCATTTCATTTAAATAAATGTTTTCTCTCTCTCTCTCTCTCTCTCTCGGAAGGACGAAGCTGAGTGAATATTAAGAACAAACTAAATCTCTTCTACATTTTAGGGAATTTCTTAGCTAACTGTGAGCAGCACAACAAAATAAACCCTCGACAGCATAAGTTAGATTCACGGGGTTTACATGATTACCAAACGTAGTAAATTTCGTTGGGCATTCAATGTCGTTTCAAATGAATATTTAATTCCTACACACACTTGGTTCTCTCAGTTCGTCGCCTTTACTTTTAAGATGCTTTTCGCTGCATTCCCCATAAAAAAAGTTTAACGTGAATTTGATCACTCCTATCGGGAAGGCTTTCTTTTTCCTTTTCCAGTGTCACTATTCATTGTACCAGTCACATCTCTTTAGAGGTTTTCACTAAATATTTGACATTTGAGCATGTAATAACGCAAATAGCGTGAAACGGGCTTGTGTCGCAAAAAGTTCGTCGGGTGCATTGCCCGTTAGTCAAATATCCCTGAACATGGGCGCATGCCCTCGACGTACGCATATATCGCAGCATACAGCACGCCTCTGCACATGCGCTCGTTTGTCACTTTATTCTCGGCCGAGGCGTACACTGTAAAACAGCAAACGGAGCACTAAAGAGGTGGCTACAAGATTACCAACATGACATGTCTAAATAGCAGAACCTATAAATGAGCCCAACTTCTCGATTTATATTGCCACTAGCTACTCGACAACGCCAGCAGACGCGCACCGCTACGGGCGAAAACAGCCAACGCGCATGTGGCAAGCAGAAACGCGCAATGCAACGCCGGGCCGCACGTGCTACCACACCTCGTGCTTGAAACTGATTGATTGATTGATTGATTGATTGATTGATTGATTGATTGATTGTGGTTCGGTTAGGAAGGGATGCTAATTTCTGCAGCCCATGTAGGGAGCACGGCTAAGCGTCCGTAGGGGTAGGGGAAAGGGAGTGAAAGAGATAGGAGAGAAAGGCCGTAGTGGAGGGCTCCGGAAATTTAGATCACCTGGGGTTCTTTAACCTTCACTGACAACGCACAGTACACGGGCCTCTGGCATTTTCGCCTCCATCGAAAATGCGACCGCCGCGGCCGGGATCGAACCGGCGTTTTTTGGGTGGCAGCCGAGTACCGTAACCACTACACCACCGCGGCGGACTGAAACTGGCGGCTCCTGAATGATCGTAGAACGGACAGCACGAGATGGGAGAGAAGAGAGGAAGAGATCGACGAATCTGCAGAGCAGAGAACTAGAGACCATCTTTGCTCAGTCTCGAACGCTTTTTAGTTGACCGGCACATATTCGCCGTAAATAGTTTTCATAGTGACAGGCGTTTTATTTGCTGATGACAATATGTAATAATTATTACATACAAATTGAGAGGTTGGGCTCATTTGAGAGGTTGGGCTCAAGCAAGCTTCTCAGTGTTTCCTTTGCCGATGTCCATGATTTGGTGCACTTGCTGGATGAGCCTCAGCATCGATGTGTAGACAAGTATAACACTGCCTGCAACAGTGGCCAGCCGCGGTAGACGCTCCGGTCTTGTGGCCTGTGTCACATGCAACAAGGTATACCGGATCGCAAAGACTGCGTGCGTGATATATCTGTAAAACAAAATGCTATCGCGTAAAATGGAGTGCAACCAGAGATGGGGTTCTGCCTTAGTTACGTTCGGGATTTAATAAATAAATAAATAAATAAATAAATAAATAAATAAATAAATAAATTCAAGCGAGTTCTACGCTGCGAAAATCGTGACGTAAACTGGTAATGGTGTTAATTTCAGCGTCACTTCCGTGGGTCAGGGGACTGAGGGGAAAGGGGCAGTGGTCGATTAGACGCACCTGTCCGCTTTTGCCTCCTGCGCAACCCGATACTTTCTTTCTTTCTTTCTTTCTTTCTTCTTCTTCTTTCCTGTAGGTATAGTGGGACGAGCACAAAAGCGCGACCGATCTTCCCTTCTGCGTGACAGCAGACATCGGAGACGGCGGGCCCTTAAAACACCTGCGCTGATAAAGGGGTCGTGAAAAGAAAATGGAACTACTCGGTTGTTATCTAGACTGCTTCAGTATGCATTTGATGTGCTGATTCCGAAACATTTCGGTGCAATACTCAGTCTGCAATTAATAATGCCCATTTGAAATTCCAGTTTTCGTGTGCTTCCAAACGACCATGCGACACCACAGGCCTGCATAGGCACTATCCAGTGGCGTCACCTTAAGACTTTTAAAAACGTAAACATATCGCTACCTTTCGTTTACTTTAAAATAACACATTTATATGGATCCTGTAAAGTAAGGAAATAGTTGGAGCCCGTGTGTTACCGCCGCACGGTTTGTCATTCCATGGCTTCCGAGAGGGCTCGAATCTCGGAAGCCGTGGTGGTGGCTAACATGGCGTTAGCTGCAGAGTTGGGGGGAGCGTGCGCTGGTGAAATCGAAACCGCGTTTTTATCGCTGTAAATCAACGCAAATGGTGCAACTAAACAACGCATATTATACTTTGGAGGGTCAGGACTCCGATTACACTATTCGTAAGAGAATTTCGGAAAGCGTTTCACGACGTACCCCTTTAATAAATTGATCACTTTGTAGTTGGGCTTAGCCCTAACCAGTCATTCGTCACGCCCTGCCGCTGTATACGAACGTGGGAAGGAGCGGAGTTGGCCGGCGAGTGCGCAACGTGTGTGATCCCGTCCGTCGAAGCCCGCTTCCTCCTTCCGAGGGCGCTACTGCGGCTCCTATATCGAACGGGGCTCCGTTTATCACAAAGGCGCAGGTCGCGTGCGTGTTCTGACGATATCGGATCGTGATCGCTCCTCGTACATGTACGCATACACACGCTCGAATACGTGAGACCCTTCTCTCTATATTTCCTGCACCGCGGCACGCCGGCGTTTGTACGCACCGTTCTTTGCGCGCTTGTTTCAGCGAGCCAGCGCTCTCGTTTGAGTGCGTGAGGTGCGTGGTCAACCTTGGCTTTAGGCGACCTCTTGCCGCGCGGCCAGTAGCCATACAGTTTGCGAATCAGGTGTCTCAAGAAAAGTGGAGTACTTCTATAACCGTTCATAACCGTTACAGCAATGCGTAATTTGAATACATGAACGCACTAAGCAGATTACACTTCTCTCTTGCTAAAATTTTGTTTAAATTTCCCTTGCATGTTGTGTTATGCAATATTCATCACTCTACTTAGATAACACGTGGAGGTCCGTCTCTTCTGCCTGTGCTGTCTGTATCTATTGGGCTGTGGTGTTCTGTGCTTTAATTTTTCATCCCGTTGTAGACAGTATGAAATAGTTGTCTTACCGTTACTTACTTCCCTTCAGTAACGCAGTATTCTTTGCGATGAACTTACATGCGGTTTACCTCGAAGGGACCGACAACCGGCCAGGACCAGGACGTGTGGTTGGACTTCTGTGCACTGGGAAAGATCCTGAATTACAGTGCTGGAATTGAGTATCCTTTCGCAATTTCAGTAGGAACTATATTTCTTAAACTGAGTTTGAAAATTACAGGAACCGTGACGTTGCGTCACCTGCTGGTGAAGCATTGATAATGAATTTTGACGTTCTTTTAATTGTTATTTCTGTAATCTTATACAGCTGAAAAAACTGCGAAATTCAATATAAAGGCTTTACCAGCAGGTGACGCCACATTGTGGTTTCTGTAATTTTCGAACTCAGTTTAAGAAATACAGGTCCTATTCTACGTTCTACCCAGACGCAGCGCATGCGCCGCAGTTAAACGCAGGTTTTCGGTCCGCTGCTTCCTATCTCGTATTCCTTAATTTAAGTGCGCTCTAAGCAAATAATAAGGCGCAAATACTTTTTTAATATACTGACTGTAATTTTAAGCCCGTGTTATGGTGATCTGAACAGTAGCAGGGGACTATAGTCGCCTGCTACTGTACAGATGGTTGCCGCCTGATGGCAAGCATGATGGGTCCGCCTGAGGTTTGTAACAAGCGTTGAGTGTGCAACATGTGTTGGGTGTGCAGCATGTGCTGAGTGCAAGACTCCATCGGCTAAAGATTCCGACAAAATATGTTTCAGGGCGTTATCTGCGTTCTCATTCTTTCACTCTGACTATAGTGAGCTCTTTATATCAGTGAAAAACCAGCTACCCTGAAAATTGCTTGTCAGTCCCTTTAACCTTTACAGCACTTTTTCCTACCGTTTATAAGCTTCACAAACTGTGTAGGTGGGTAACCTATACGAAATTCAAGGACGTGTCCTTGTCGCGGTCCCCGAGTGATGATGATGATGATGATTGTGGTTCGGTTAGGAAAGGACGCTAAATTCTGCAGCCCATGTAGGGAGCACGGCTAAGCGTCCGTGGGGGTGGGGGAAAGGGATTGAAAGAGCGAGAGGAGAGAAAGGCCGTAGTGGAGGGCTCCGGAAATTTAGACCACCTGGGGTTCTTTAACGTGCACTGACAACGCGCAGTACACGGGCCTCTGGCATTTTCGCCTCCATCGAAAATGCGACCGCCGCGGCCGGGATCGAACCCGCGTTTTTTGGGTGGCAGCCTAGTACCTTAACCACTACACCACCGCGGTGGACTCCCCGAATGGCCTAGCCGTATTGGCTTATTATAATAAATATGCATCACCGCCTTCTTGGCATATAACTTGAAAGCATGTCAGTACCACGGCCGCTACATAGTGTGTGCTTTATGCAGAGGCCGTGTCTGTACAAACACGTTGCTATCCTTTTAGGGATTTTTAGCTCACACACTGTACAGGGACACATTGCACGTACGCTTATATATCTCTTCTCGCTTTCCGCGGATATTTTCTGCGCAAAACCTTTGTCTTGAAATACATACCCCGGCAACAGCCGGACATCACAGAGCGAAGATGGAAGAATTTTCTTCCACTGTAAGAAGCCTGTATATAAGGAAGCGAGAAAACACAATGGGAGCTAACAAATTTCATATTGAAGTGCAACGTAAAGGTTGTGGGTTCGGTCCCCACCGGCTGTGCTTTGTTTCTCTTCCTCGTCCACTGTATATAAATTCCCCATTTTTGCATTAATAACGCACTTAGCTTAGAGGTACATATAACTCTCCCTGTGCTTACCTCAATTGGCTCCGCTGTCAGTTGGATGTTTATGGTTGTATCTAGCAAAAATGCGGGCCACTCGATTCATGGCCCTCCTTCCATTCATTGGAACGTGAGCGTCTCCTCCCCCAAAACGTGCCCTCAGATACCGTGCGCAGGTTTGTTGGTCACTTCCCAGCTCGCAAACATCACGTGCTACATAAGGCCACATAACAAAAAAAAAATAATAATCAGTGCAATAACTACGAATTGCGCTGGCCGACACTCCTATGCGATTACACACACATAATTACACAATAAAGTGCACGTGGGAATGGCAACCGCCGTAGCTCAGTTGGTGCTGCATCGCATGCGTGCTGCGAAGGTTGTGTGGATTTGGTGCCCACTAGCAGCGAGTTGTTAATTCGCTCACTATAATTCCTCCATCTGTGTGTCATAATCTCGTCTCACCATCGTCATCAACCTATTTTAAGTCCACTGCAGGACGAAGGCCTCCCCAACGATCTCCAATTCGCCCTGTCCTAGGTGAGCGAGTTGATTTTACTTTACGCCGGCGAACATGCTTAATTTAATCGTAGCGTTTAAGATATTGCCTTCCTCTGCTGCGGTTTCCTTCTCTTGATGGCTTCCACGTCACAGCGGAATCATTGCCAATCAGCTCATACAGATCACCAACTAAGGGATGTCCGACACCGCTGCCCGCGACCACCGCGGTGATGATGAATATATCAAACATGCCTTGTCCGAGTGCCCGCAGTACACTGCGCAGGGACAATCCCCTTTGCAACACGTTCAACCAGTTGGACGAGCAACTTCTGTCGGAAGATTGACTTCTACGACCTAGACAGGGCGTAATGACTTACAAAAAGAATGTCCAAGCGCTAGTGCTGTTTTTGTGAGCGATCGGCCTGTATCAGCACGACTGTAACTAGAACGGCCTTCCTGTGTGCGTATTTCTTTTAGTTTATTTTTTCTTTCTCTCTGCGTCTGTTCTTGCTGTTTTTCACTCCCTTTCTCCTTCCGCTTTCTCATCCCATTTTCCCCCCACCCGAGCGCAGGGTAGCAAGCCGGATGCCAGCTTCCGGTTAACCTCCCTCATTCCCTTTTCATCTCTCTCTCTCCTCTTGTTATTCATTACGTCGTTTTCAATGCGCTTCTGCCGCCTGTCCTCCGCGTTACATTCCTGCCCAGGTCCAGTGCTTTCTCTTGATTGACTCTAGGATATCAGCCACTGCTGTCTAGGTATCAGCCACTCCCTTGTCTATCTCGCTCATTATCTGCCTCTTACATTAAGCCCATCTTCTTTCGTTCCGTTAGATGCTGTGTAGTCCTTAATTTTACCTTACTACCCTTCGAGTGCCGAGCATAACTACGTACGCACTTTCCTTTGCTTGATTATCCGCAGAATTCGTTTAGGCTTTCTTCAAACAACGTAAGAGACCCATCGACCCATTCTCTTCTTTAATTTACAACCATAATGGTTGATTTTAACTCGTCAGTACGCATTTTTCTTTGTTTTTACACAAGGAGGTTTGATGCTAGGCTCCACCAAGAATTTACCGGCGTGATTTCCACCAGGTCGGTATGAAAGAGCGAGCCAAGCGTCCTTGCGAAACGTCTCTCAGTTATTTATTTGTTTGCAACATAATTTCCATTAAACTCTCAATTTTTTACCTGTTTCCACGATCTATCTTTCTCATCATACGCTTCCAGTTATAATGTCACTTTCTGTTATATAGCCTCGTTGAGCAACGTTTCTTAGGATAGTTCGATCAAGAATAATTCTATCGCAGACATAGGACCACGAGACATGCCATATACGGGAGGAGGAGCACAATGGGTGAAAGACATGGATGCGAAGCTTAGCTGCATGCACATTTCAAAAGGGCGTATTGGGCTTACATTAAATAGCTTTGCAATAGAAGCAGTGAAAACATGTGTCCATGCACCCTGAACGTCCCACAAAGCGGCAACTATCTCTTACAGGAAATGATCCGCTTTTGGTGCTATGTGACCGCTTCCAGCGAAAGAGTGACCTCCTATCTCACTCCTTATTTTTCACATATCGGTCCTGTTTGCTTCTGATGAATTTCCCGTCTTCTCAACTCACTGCATAATTCGGATCGACATTAAGCAAACAAATTCTGTCGGACTTATGGCTTCAGTTCCAATGAAGCCAGTAAGAAATTCTTGTGGGCCGCTTGGTAGTTCCGTTTATTTATTTATTTATTTATTTATTTATTTATTTATTTATTTATTTATTTATTTATTTATTTTATCATTCCCACTTCAATTTATATTTCATAGCATCCCATTATTCACAGAACAGTTTCCCATATTCGTGGTATCGTTTCTTTATTGCCCTTCGTGTTTAGTTCACTTGGTTTGCAAGTTTTCTACTTAGATTACAAATCTGACCTTTACCATCGTAATTGATACGCCGTTATAGAATACGGGCGCAAGAGATTTAAATATGCATTGTCTTCACGAAGTTCGCGCTTCATATGTGTTGCCTTTTTCTCATCATCCTTGGCGCGCGTCCCTTGGTAACCCGTCAAGCGGCGTGTCTATGACCACCCACACACGCGTATACGTCACACGATCGGACAGGCCGCGCGCGCTACTTCTCGAAAGGCACGACCCGCCGGAATGCCCAAAGGTCGCAGCAGCCGTTCCGTGTACGGGCCGCAACAGTCCGCGGGCCGACGCGGCGTTTCTGCTCGCTCTTCGAGAGCAAGCGTGCGGCCGTCGCGAGTCGTAGCCGATGTCGTGACTGAGCCGATAGTGCAGTCGGCGGCGGAGCTGCGGGACCGACAAACGCTCTCGCACGCGCGCCGGCTGGAAATTGAATGGCGGCGCTCACGATAATGCATAAAGGGGAGTGATCCTCTGCGCTGCGCGAAGTCGTGGCTTTGAAATCGCGGGGGTTCCGCTTGGTCTCTTTCACGAACCGTGTAGTCCGCTCTCGCAGGCAACTTGTTTCTGTTTCGCCCAACTTTGAGTTTTTGTTGTTGTTCTTTTGCTGTGTGTCTTCCCTTTCATGCTTTCTTGTGCTTTTTATCGTTCTTTATTGTTTTCTTTCTCTTTTGGCGAGTTCATGAGTTCTGGTTGTTTCTCGCGTATATATGCGCAAGCCCAGAGGAGCTGTGTACGCTCGGTCATTCATAAAACTGAACAGTCATTCGGTCGGTCTCGGTTCGATCATCTGCGAACGTGGTCTGGCAGCCCATATTCGCTGTGAGATACACGCGGAAAGAGGAACCATCCATGTAGTGACTCCCCAACCGCCCCGTGCTACAACCTCGCACGACCTTCGACGTGCACGATTGTATACTGCCCGTACACATTGCGTACCTCAACCCCCCTTTCACCAACCCCCTCCAATTGAGCGCCCCTCACAGCGCATTCAGTCATTGTGCGGTGTACACAGAGGGCGCGTGGCGATCGGAAATGGCGGGGCGGAGTTTCGATTGAGGTGTACTTGTACACGATGGGGATGTACGCGGCCCATTGTTCACTCCACAGGGACACCTGCTTCGTCGTTCCGCGGTACGTCGTCTCTGCGATTTTAATTTGTAAGTCAGTGACATCGTAATCACGCGGCACATAGAACCCCGTCCCGTTCACGTCACAGCCGCAATGGCGGGGCGCGCACATCTGCCTCATTTGTAATCGAAACAGCGACAACAGTAGGACTCCGTGCAGTCAAGAATTATGCTCACTATACTTCTATAGACCTAATTATACTGTCGAGATCAGTAGCGAGCTTTCTTTTTTTTTTTTTTGTTCGTTCATTGCATGCGACTGCACAGCCAACGTAGGTTGCTCGAAACTGGAACAATCTTTTTTTTCTAGCCATGGTTCACTTGTTATAGACTTTTAATTTTTTTTTTTTTGAAGAAACCATTTCCTCACCCACCCACGTTTTTCCCATAAATGCTACATAACATGTTCCACTTACTTTGGTGCTGGGTGCGTCTATTATTCGACAGGTGAATAATGCGCGCTGCTATATAAGGAAATTGTCGTGGTTGGAGAGTCGTTTGTGCTGACTCACGTCAGCATCAACTGAAAAGAGTACCGTGGATTGAGCAACACCTTCGAACTGAAACAGTCAGCTTGAATGCGCCACATCCCCACGTGTACCTATTTTTGTGACGTCTGGCACTAGGGGTGCATAACCGCACAAAACTACAGTACCATTTCACATCACGAAAAAAAAAAAAGGAACAACTCTGGCAGGTACCAATCACTGTGGGAATCGATGTTATACAGCCATCAAAGAGCTGGCTGTGGCGCATTGTCTGAGTTAGAAACAAGCATTGTGAGGCGGATTGACATTGCTTGAGTAAATAAAATAGTTGCGCGCGTGACGTGCGCTTACCAGGCACGTCAAATATGCTGTGAGGCCTATGTAAAATCCGAGGACTTCGATGAATAATAACCAGGCTTCGAAGGGCGGCGGAAGACTGCCTTCGAGGGCACTGTACTGTGCTTATAGCACTAAATACTGAGATAAAGGCAAGAAGATTGAAAAGGATCGATCCACGAAAAGTGCACTTATTAGTACTCAAAGTTCTAATCACGAGCCTGAAAGAAAAGCTCGCTTTCTCATTTCGCTCTCCCGCTGACCACATTGGTTGCTTCC
The DNA here is from genome assembly GCA_013339685.2 of Hyalomma asiaticum. Taxonomy (NCBI): domain Eukaryota; kingdom Metazoa; phylum Arthropoda; class Arachnida; order Ixodida; family Ixodidae; genus Hyalomma; species Hyalomma asiaticum. The sequence goes on from CM023482.1 coordinate 33,704,673, forward strand.
AACCGCCGCGCGCCTCTAACATAAAGATACCGGAAATATTACATCACGTTGATCTGTACAAAACATCTTGCCACTGCTCTTTTTGACGGGGTTGTGATCGTGATCTCAAGGAACCGCGTTTGTCAATCAGGAGGCGTGGTTGTTTTTAGTATGCCGTATGCTATATAAACAGGTTTCCTTTTGTATCCCACGAAGTATAAGGATCATTTCTGTTTTGCCTTGAACTAGCCGCCAACCAATTCAACTGCAGCGCTGCATCGCCACCTGCTCTCGATCGATTTTTAGGAACCACTTCAGGATTGCGACACCGCCTTCCTGCTGACGGGAAAAAAAAAGAAAAAAAGAAAAAAAAGCACCGATCGTCTTTTCACATCAGTTCCGCTGCCACCTCCGTTGAAGCCAAATAATGAATAAGTTTACATCTCTGGACAGAACCATTTCATTATATTTTTGCCTTTTATTGCTCACAGCGTGACTGATAACAAAGGACCATGTGAATGTAACATGCGACTTGGTGTGTAAGGCCACTCGGAATGCGCAGCCGCTGTCGTCACTGCAACCTAATCAAACGTCGCTTACTGTAACAAAAATCACCGTCCTATGTCCCAATAATTCAAGCAGAAGGCGGTTTCTTCGATGAAGAAGAATTATCAAAATAAAATTTTTTCTTATTAATCCCGACTTTCTCAAGAAGTCCTGTTGTATATGCACGCATACTGAATTTCGTTTTCTTGTGTGGTTGCTTGCTTACTCTTGTGTACTATGTTAGGTGCTGTTATCTAAGTGTTCACTGTTTCCTTTGATTTACAGCGCAATTTACAACTTCTGTTGCTGCCACGGCGGCACGACCTAGTTAGCCGTCGACGAAGTTAACCCTGTAGACCACCAGCACCAGGCGCCATGGACACTCCATCCGTTAGAAGGACGGCTGTGCAAAGGTTAGTTCGGAAATTAAAAGTGTTTATTTCCTCGCTGTATAGTTCAAAACCTAAAGAACGGGCCCGCACAGGAAGCCGGCGTACTCTTACGATCCTCCTTTCGAAGGCGACTTACCTGCAATGATCTAGAAACCCCGTCGCTTAACCATCCTGAAGCAACGCCGCTCCGAAGAGAAAGGACGGGATAGGCCTACACGATCCCCTGCACAGATGTTCATACCCAGAGGCACTACCTAGCAGTAATATTTGCTAGCGTTTTGCGGTTGGAAACCACGATATGATATCGAGGCACGCCCACGCAGTGTGGGGCTCCGGAGCAAACATTTGCATGTTTTGTTTATTTTGATTTCACTTTTTTCTTCTTATTTTTGCAATGTTTCTTGCATTTCGCCCCAACGAAATGCAGCCGCCGAGGCCGAAAGTCGATCCCGTGGCCTCTAGCTCCGCAAGACAACACGCTATAGCCGCTAAGCTATTGTACCACGCTGGGTCGGGGGCGGGGCCTCTTCAACGTGCACTGAGTGCAGTGAAGGGCACGACACACAAAACGCTCCGTATGATCTAGCAAGCGCTTTCTCCAGGAAAAGAAGCAGCAGAACGTAAGAAACCGGAAGTTTACTCCCGTTCAGAACAGCTCGTACTCGGAGGGCTGCGGTGGGTGCGTGAAGAAGCCTTACGTGCATGTTATTCTGGTATTGCTACAAAAAACTATGTCGGCTTAGTGATTAATGTTGACACCCTGGACACGGAAGGAGGCGTTCAAGCGGAGTAATTGCCGACCAAGTCTGTCAGGCCGACCCGGGGTGTTGCAACGTCGCCATGAAGCCCCCTTTCTCTCCCCCTTCTATCAGCTGCTGTACGCAATGTTCTTGTACACGCGTTACAAGAACGCTCAATAAAGTGCGTACGTTGCGTGAAACGCTGCCAGTAAAGCTTCGTGTAAACGGCAAGAAATTATGTGCGTTTGTAAACTTCACACCTTCCTTTAGCGCCCCGTGTATAAACGTCAGTGTCTAACCGTGCTCTCTTTTCTCACGCGCGAAAGCCAAAACTGTAATCGATTGTGCTATAGCTCGTGCATATGCGGTTCTGCCCAAAAGGCAGCACGCGCACGCTTTGTGCCGTTCTTCTCGGAGCCCTTCAATTATGGAAACAGCAGGACATTCGAAGGGGTCACGCCAAGTTGTCGTGTCTACCCGCTTATATATGCAGCGCGTGCACACGCATCTCTGCACATTGCGCTAAGATCGAGTACGAAGGCGTACAACGCACTCGGGTGTGAAAGGGGGCCGTGGGTTGTGGGCGAGGTGAGGAGGTGTGCAGGGAGGGGGGTTCGGTATACCCGCCAGAAGAGACACACCTTGCGTCTCGCTTGTGTAGCTTGTCGCCAGACCGCAGCGAGACCAACTAATTGAGTTGGCGTCGAGACTCCATAGAGCACGCTGCGCAGGACGCTGCCTACGCTACAAACAACCAATACGGCACGCAGCCGCTATAACCGCTATGTCCCACCATCGTGGAGTGTTCATAGACACCCGCTTGCAGTGGCAGCGGCGGGAGCCACCTTGCATCACAAAAGCGCGGGAAAAGGCCGCTCGGGCGTCGCTAATGCGATTATTAGAAACCGCAGCTGTGGCGAGCCCATTGTGATCTGGGAAGCGTGGGCTGCTGCCGGTCTGTCACGGGACAAAGGCCCGCGGGATCTCGCTTTATTTCCCTACCGTTAGTGCTGTTTTTCTTCGTTTTCTTATCGTCTGGAAAGTTGGTGACTTTGCCTCTCTAGCACCTGCAGTCTTCTAGATTGATTCCTACGTTTATTTTATATTACGGTCGCGCTCGGTGGCTGATATATCGCACGTACAGTTCGGCGTTCTTTCGCACCCCAGCGACGTTCGGTTAGACTGTGTTCGTCAGACCGTGCGCATCCGCGGTGTCCTCGCCGTCCACACCTCGCGTCGTCTGCTCCAGGCGTCGAGTGTCGCCATCTTGACGTTTGTCATGCTAAGGCTGTTTCCGGCAGGCTTATTGCAACGGCGGCGGTTCGCCGCCGAGGATTAGCACGCTGTGGCGGCAGCTGCGACGGATTCCGGTGGGAGGAGGGAGGTGGCGCCACCTGGCAAGGGAGTTAATTAAAACCGTTGCCGCCGGAAACTAACTTTCCAGGCCGAAGCGGCAGCACGTCCCTTACTCGTCGGTGGGCCTCGAACGGGCGCAGTTTAGCGTGATTGTCTCCAGATACTTTACGAAAGTTTGATGCGCTAGTATCGGCCGCCATGCCGCATGGCGATCTCACCCGCACGGAAGCACACTGTCTTCTGCGAACCGAAACTTTTGGCTGTCGCGTGTCATTTCTAGTTTCCATAATCTAGGCTTTCACTTTGTAGTCATAACGAAAGGGAAGGGTTCAAGGGCTCGTTCATTATTTGTTAGAATCATCTTAATGAGCAAACAGACAATCAAGCCTAGGACAGCATAGGGGAAGTTAGTTGTGGTATTGTAATTTTGGAGAAAGTAGTAAGGAATTAAAGTTGACTGTTTGCTCATTAAGTACTTTGTAGTCATGGCATCTTGACACTGAGTCCAGGACTGGGCAGCACCGCTATCGCGATAGTATCCTAGGGATGCTTTTAAATACCTGCATTTGTGTATCGGGATACATTTGGAATATGTATTTGTATCTCAGTAGGGAATTAGCTTTAGATGTATCGGTTGTATCGCGATACTAGGAGCCAGCAGCTAGGAGCCAGCACTTCTGAAATTATGCCAGTCTAATCTGGAGTACGCAGGGTTCCGTTTTGGCCGCTATCCTGTTTCTTTTGTTTATAAATGCCCTACTGAAAAAGTCGCTTTCCGTATTCCAATAATTCCATATTTTCCATACAAGGTCCATAAGTTTTCCATATACTTGCCGTATATTTTCCGTATTTTTCCATATGAGTCTTACGGAAACATACAGAATTATTGGAACGACCATACGGAACGTTTCAGTAGAGTGACATAACTTGCCAAGCCCAATCCAAAATTAGGTTATTTGCCGACGACTGCGTCCTGTACCGAGAAGTACTAAGCCAGCGAGACCAAGTTAACCTTAACAATGATTTTGGCTTATTAGCATAATGGTGGGAAAACTGGCAAATGGCCATCAATTTCGATAAAACAGTGGCAATGACAGTAAACAGAAAGAAATCCACATTTTCCTTTCCGTACGGCTACAACAGCATCATTCTTAACACCGTCACTCAGTATAAGTACTTGGGCGTCGTCATATCGTCAGATTTAGAGTGGTCGGAATATGTGGAACACGTCGCAAGCAAAGCGATGCGAAAGCTTATGTTTTTAAAGCGGTCGCTGCGATACTCTACAAGGGAAGCCAAGCTTCTGGCCTATGTGACAGTTATACGCCCGGTTTTAGACTATGCGAACGTGGCATGGTTTCCGTATACCGAAAATCACATAGGCACTATCAAGGCTGTCCAGCTCAAAGCCGCGCGTTTTATCTGTAACAGATATAGGCGCACTGACTCGCCCACACAAATGCTACCAGAGATCGGTCTTCACACGTCAGCCAGTCGTGCGACGTTGTCCCGTCTCAAATTTATGTACCTCATCATACATAGCAAGGTTAAATTGGAACCTACCGCCTACATTTCTTACAACACTACCAGAGAAACCCGCCATAAGCACAACATAACACTCCAGGGATGCTTTTGCGGCAACAATACATTTAGTTTTTCCTTCTTCCCGCGGGCTATTCGGGAATGGAACACTTTAGCTGTGACGGTGGTCGCGCAGTCCTCTATCGACAAATTTGTTGAACTTGCTGGCGAGAGCGTGCTCTCAGCAATACGTTAGAAGAGTTATTGATGTGTATATTTTGTCCTTTTCTTCTGTACATTCGAAATTTGTGACACAAAATGGTGGTAATTGTTCTCAACTTGATAATTTATGTGCCTGCCTTCCGCCTTCTTTATTTTTGTATCTTTTTAAATAACATAGGTTCATTATGATTTCGTTACCCTATATAACTATTGTATAATTTTGTACCATAATGTATGTAGACCCTCTAACCCACTCCTGTAAAAATCCCTGACGTGATTGACAGTATTACTAAATAAATAAAAAAAAATACTGTGCCGGACAGGGGCATCTCGTTACACTTTCTCGTTTTTTTTGTCGGAAATGAGCTGACATGTTTCCGAGGATGAAAAGAAGACACTTTCTTTCTTTCTTTCTTTCTTTCTTTCTTTCTTTCTTTCTTTCTTTCTTTCTTTCTTTCTTTCTTTCTTTCTTTCTTTCTTTCTTTCTTTCTTTCTTTGCGAGAACAAGCGAAGGTTATCGCTAGTGGTGGAGTTGAAGACGGAGGAACTTTGTATTCTGAATGGTCAGAACAGGCCTACAAGATAGCAGGAGTGTTCCGCTATATAGCCCCGAGAGATCTCCATGCTACAGGACGTTCCGGCCGTGAAGCGGCCAAATCAGCTTATATCGTTCTCAAGTCTTGTGCTCAGGTCGAACCAACGCTGTCTTGAAGACGGCCTATTTGTGAAGCTGCTATCGCTTAAGTGCATTTACCACAACAATCTTCTGAGCAAAGCGGATCTCGTGTGTAAAATAAATGTGTGCTTCTTTTATTGACATAGTGTTCGTTATTGATACGAGCGATATGCTTCACTTTGCAAATTTCAAGGTGCTGCAACATTGATCATAATATCATGCTGCATCAGCACTCCCGAAATAAATGTACCAATATCTGTATTCCTAGTGTCCGTATTCGGTATATCTTCACTTTTGTAAAAGTATCTTCGAAATTTCCCTTTACATCAACGGCAAATGTGTCTTCGTATCTGTATTTAGGCTTCAAGCGCATGTTTGCGATAGCATTGTTCCGGAATACTTTTCTTATTATCTCTGCACAGCCGCGACTGAGTACGATGCCTCAGATTTGGTTCGCGGCCGCATTTGAATAAGTGCAACAGCACATACAAAAAGAAATGAACCGCACCTTTCAACACTGAAGCATTAACACCTGGGATGGGCCCATATTTGTGGTTAGGCAACAAAGCCGGAAAGAAGCGTTATTCTATAGTTTGTGTCAAAGTAGTTAAATGCACAATAAAGCCAAAGAACAATTTATGTAGCAAGAGCGTCGACAGTTGGGCCAGTTCGTGCATGATTTCTGAAGAAAACCAGCTGAAAAAAAAACACCGACACAGAAGAAGGCGCAGAGGACGATGCTGGACTAACAACTGAAATTTTATGTAGGAAAACCGACATATAAAACCTTTCCAATCGTCCACACCTGCGCGAGAGTCATTAACAAGCACAAAAAAAAATGTAGATATGCTGGCGCATTATACAGCACTACGAGATAGCGGGCCACAAACACGTATCTCAGAACTACAACACACATGGAATGCGAGACCCAAGAAAACATAGTTCCTTTCTGCTGAGGCTTACTGGTGTGGCGCTTACACACGTGTCTTCATTTTTGACAATATGGAATGCTTCTAAAACTTCCCTAGCCGTCTTGCTCTTCCCCCTGCCCAAAATGCTGACTCGGTCAAACCAAGGGGTGCAACCACATTCCCTTACATGTCGCGGCAAGTGCGCGCCGTCACGAGACGAGAGCGAGGCTTGGTGTTCTTTCATGCGAGTATTAATACGTCGCCCTGTTTGGCCGATGTATTTGTTGCCACATGAAAAGGGAATGCAATACACAACCTTGGGTACACAAGAGGGAAAAAACACTGTTGAGAACCACAACGGTCCGTCATCTGCCCATTCTCGCTAATGCGTCGACATAAGCTAGCCAATTTTCTAGGGGCTGAAAAACCTATGCGCACATCAAATCTGTTTGCCATCTTCTTTAGGTTGTGCGATAGCCCGTGTACATATGGAATCACTTCCACCTTCTTATTCACCACTTTGCTAGTTGTGTCATTGCCCCTCCGAAACGCCCTTTCTTTCACTAACAATGATTCAGCAACAGCCTTCGTCAAATGCACCGGAAAACCGGCAGCAACCAGTCTGTCCACTTGCATCTGGAAACTTGACATAATTCCATGGTGGCAGCTTTTTTGTAAGGCATTCTTTAAACATAAGGTAGTTATGCCTCTTTTTATGAGCTTGGAGTGGCAGGAACTCTACGGTAAAATCGCCTTCTTAGACCTGGGTGAGTACATCCAACAAAGATGGCCGTCTGACTTAAAAGTCAGTTCAAGGTCCAGAAACCTAATGCGATTCTCCAAAGGAAGCTCAAAAGTAAACCTGAGGACGCTATAACATGTCCTAAAAGAATTCATGATACTGTCAACAACTGCATTTAAAGATTCCTTAGACGACAACCTTAACACAACCAAATAATCATCAACATAACGGTAGATTTTAATCACCCGGTTATCAATCCTATTCTCTAAAGATCTGTCTAAATTTGCTAGGTAGATATTAGTTAGAACGGGCGCAACGCTCGAGCCAATGCAGATGCCGTGATCTTCGAACAAGGACTTTACCAGCAAAATCCACCATGGTAGAATCCAGATAGTGTGCGAGCAGTTCCAGAAAACTGTCCACAGAAAACGGGGATAAGACCTGTGACTGGGCAGCACCACTATCCTCCAGGAAGTCCCGCATCACAGGAAGTAACTCGTGATGTGGCACTGAGTAGTACAGTTCTTCGATGTCCACTCGCTTTTTATCTCTTAGCGTTACACCTATCATTTTTCTCTCCATCGCACGCTGCGTGCTTCTTAATTTAATCTCTAGATCTTTAGTTAACCTCCATGTTTATGCACCATACGTTAGTACTGGGAGAATGCAATGTATAAATACTTTTCGCCTTAGTGACAGTGGCAGGTTTCCACTCATGATTTGGGAATGTCTCCCGAATGCGCTCCATCCCATTCTTATTCTACGGAGGAGAGAGAGAGAGAGAGAACACTTTGTTGATGAATCCGGAGATGTTAGCCTGGTTAATGGCCTGGCTTGCTTGCCTAACCATAAAAAGGATTTCCTTTTCATGGTTAGGCGTCCCTGTTAGCCACTGCCCCAGATATACGGATTCGTTCACACATTCCAAGGGCTCATTGTTAATTTTAAATTCTTGTTAATTAGCTAGACTGTTGAGCGTAATTTTAGTTCCTTGCCTATTCATTTTTAGTCCGATTGTAAGACTTTCCCGGTTTAGCTCCTCAATCATGTTTCGTAATTCGTCACCGTCATTGCTAAAGAGCACAATGTCGTCTGCAAACCTTAAATTGCTGAGATATTCTCCGTCTATTCTAATTCCCTTTTCTTCCCAGTCCAGACGTTCGAATACTTCTTCTAGGCATGCAGTGAATAACATCGGGGATATTGTATCTTCTTGTCCGAGTCCTCTCTTGATCGGAATCTTCGTGCTCTTCTATGTACAAGTAGTGTGGATGCGCAATCTTTGTAGATGTTACTGATGGTTTACACGTATATGTCAGATACACCTTGTCGACGCAAAGCTTCTAGAACTGCTTGTATTTCTATAGCGTTCTCGTAGTCTATAAAGGCCATATAAAGAGGTTTGTTATATTCAGCGAACTTCTCAATTATTAGATTGATAGCATGGCTGTAGTCTGTCGTTGAGTAACCTTTCCTAAAACCAGCTTGTTCTCTTGGTTGGTTGAAGTCAAGTGTTTCTCTTATCCTAGCTGAAATTACTTTCATAAATAGTTTGTATATTACCGGGTGTAGACTAATTGGTCTGTAATTCTCTAACTCCTTGATGTCACCTTTCTTGTGTATTAGTATTATATTAGCGTTTTTCCAGCTGAGCGGTACACTAGATGTCTTGATACATTTCGTGAAGAGCGACGCAAGCTTTTCAAATATGATGTCTCCTCTGTCTTTGATAAAGTCGGCTGTTATGCCGTATTCACCTGTTGCTTTACCGCGGGTCATCACTTTGACGGCTTTTCTGACTTCGTCAGTTGTTATACATGTGATCTCAGTGTCCTCCGCTGATTTGATTTCCACTAACTTGGCATGGTCTGTCTGAGGGCTATACAGTTCAGAGTAAAGATCTTCTGCTACCTTTACTATTTCTTTGAAGTTGTTGATTACGTTACCTTGTTTCTCTTTCAGCGCATGCATTTTATTTTGTCCTAATTGCAGTTTCTTTCTGACCGATTTAATGCTGGTAACTTTCTCTACTGCTTTCTCTAGCTCTCTCACGTTGAAGTTCCTTACATCTCTCTGCCCGGCTTTACTGATCAGCTTTGATAATTCTGCGAATTCTATTTTATCTTTTGACGAAGTTACTTTCATTTATTGTTGGCGTTTTTTATTGTCTTTGGTAGATTGAGACAACTTATTTGTCACTTGCTTTGTTGCTTTACCCCCGACATTTATCGCGTTCCAGAAAGGCCGGGTAGCCCGGCAACTAGTTGGAATCCTGAAAGGCGCCGAAGACGACGACAGCCGTACACATTCAATACACTGTTTTCCTGCCCATATCGGGGAGATAGAGGGGGATCACTTGAACCTCAATGAGTCCGCCCATGAGGCTGCGCGTGGCTTTACCGACCGCGCTGCCCTCGGATCGGGCGGCTCTCCCTCCGGACACAGAGACGCTCTTGTCACACACAATAAAATTACTAAATTCTTTTACTTGGAGAGAAGGGTCTTCCCGCCGCCTCATTCCAAGCTAAGCAGGCCACAAGCTGTCCCGCTTAGACTCTTGCAAACTAACTCCTACCCAAATCCTGTCTCCCTGAACAACATGTACCCCGATATTTACCCTGATTATTCTTGCGCGGCCTGTGGAGAGCCTTCTACTTTGTGTCACATGCTCTGGGAATGCGGGCCGTTGGGCCCGAAGTTCACCAAGGAAGAGTGGGACGTGCTGCTGCGAAGTCCCGTCTTTGAGGACCAAATCCTGACTGTCCAGCGCGCCCGTGACCAGGCCTGCAGTCTAGACCTGTCGGTCTCGTCGTGGGATTATCAGGGTGCGCCAGTTATCGCGCTTTGCTGGACCCAGTAAAAAGTTTGTTTACCTCACTTCAACCTTCTCATGGCCTGCAGCAGGGAAAAAGTCACTTCCCTCCTTTGTCCCAGCAGGAGTGCACAAGCCAATTCACTCCTAGCGAGAGTAGAATGAGACCTGCTGGAGTAGCGAAGTTCTTTAACTTTTACTGCATGAGTGCGCTGCTTAATGCTGGCTACATTCGCAGTGTTGCTTTTGTAACAATGTAAGAAATATATTGCATTTCCATGACTCTTCCACTTATATTCTAGCGTTGCTTTACCACTCCCCGATGCGCAACGAAAACTACTCATGCATGATATACTCATGCACCGGCCTAGCGAGAGATAGACAGACAGGCAGGCAGGCACTTGGATAACGCACACGGACGGATTCATGGACCGACCTACCGAGAGACGGACAACGCATGGACGGACGGACCGACATATCGACAGACAGACGGATGCATCTACCGGCAGACAAGCAGACGGACGCACAGACAGACAGGCAGGCAGGTACATGGACGGACGGAAGGATTGACGCACCGACCTCACTGAGCGACAGACAGACACATGGACAGACGGACGGACCGACTTACTGATGCACAGACCTATAGATAGACGCACCGACCGAGAGAGACAAGTAGTAGATGGACAAACATGCTAGGCAAGCAAATGCACAGACGGACTGACCTACCGAGAGACAGACAAACAGACTGACGGACGGACGGACGGACGGACGGACGGACGGACGGACGGGCGACCGACACCAGACACATGGACGGACGGACGGATGGAAGAATGAACAGACTGACAGGCACACGGATGGCTGGATGGACCGACCTACCGACAGACAGACGAACGCACTGCACCAACCGGCAAACAGGCAAACGACACATACGGACGGACGGACGGACCGACTTGCCTGAGGACAGACAGACAGACAGACAGGCAGGACAGACAGAGCAGACAGACAGGCAGGCAGGCAGGCAGGCAGGCAGGCAGGCAGGCACATGGACGGAGGGACGGACCGACCTATCGAGAGACAGAGAGACAGGGATCATGCTACGAAACCTTAGTTTGAAGTTAGCGCTCGTCCTGCTTCTTTTCCATCCTTTGTCGTCGTCTTTGTTTGAATGATGTATATGGTTGCTCAGGGACAAATGTGTGGACAATCAGACAGGGACGCATGCTGGTAGAGAGGCAGAGGGACGAGTGGTACCAGCTGGAGAACGGACCGACTTGCGCAAACGACTAGGCGCAGCACAAGGGCAGAGGAAGTGGAGGAGCATGACAGCTTCCTATGAGGACCGTAAAAGCGCAGCGTACAAAGAAAAGTTTTCCAGTTGAGTCAACCCTAAAATATATCTCGGCGGCAGCTTCACTCGCTGCCGCGTCCATATCGGCCGTCAAGCTTGTCGTCGGCTTTCCTCTGTGACATTCAAAGGAGCGCGACGCAAAGGTTGAGCGGCCATTTACAGGGGCGCGGGAAGACATCAGACGCGCCGTAATAGTAAGAATTACGGTTTCCCTTTCGGCGGCTCCCCTTTCGAAGTCGACGGCAGGGGAAGTCTGCTTTTAGCACGTGAGCGGTGTCGTGTCAAACGACGCTTTTGAGAAGGATGGCGTCCACTTGCACGCTCGTTTCCATTCGCGACACTTCTCCGTCTGCGCAGTCGCATCAAGACGGCGCGCCGCTCTGTTTGCATGGCGCACGAACGTTCCTTCTCGAAAAAGTCGTAGCAAAAAAAAAAAAAAAATCGCCGTTTCGCGAAGAGCGCGTGCCGCACTATGGTGCGTTATGAATGCGTCACGAAGACAACATCAAGCAAGCAAGGACACTGGTAAAGAGGAAGACGGTGAAACATCGACCGAGAAGTCTGCTTCTCAAAGCGTATGCAGAGGTAAGTAAATGAACGGCAAAAAAAAAAAAAAAAGCTCGGTCTTCCACAAGGAGCCCGATGGTAGCGAACTTCGGGGCGATGAGAAAACGCGGTTTATTTCTGAACCTGTGCTTGCTGTCTGTAATATTTAAAACCAAGCCGGCGGATATTCGACATACCCTGGAGAATTAAAGTGCGAGAGAAACGATGATGCTCGAAGGCACAAAATCTGGCGCATTCGAAACTGGTCAACATTTTCATGTCATAAGGAAGCAGAGATGATGTAACTGAAGGGAAACTTGGAAAAGGGATGAGTAATTTTTTGAGCCACTCACCAGAAGTTATTCACTATATTACTAAATTATCCAACCCACAAAAGCAAATGAACATATTTCTCATTATGGCAAAAAGTACATATTTACTCTTATTTTATTACTGTTCTGTATTACTACTAGGTCTGCTTCAAGCGCAATTATTAGCCCTTATGGGCGTCTTTATTTTTTAACCCTGGTGGTGTCAGTTCGCACAACAAGAAAATATCCATTCTGGAGCCTCGAAAAAAAAATTACTGTACATCCAAGAAGTGAATGCTGATGATGGGGCGAAGCACAATGCATCGGATCGTGAATTATCAGTGGAATGACTGTGAAGCGATTATGACGTTTATTGTTGTTTTTGATAAAGTCTCGGATTCATGTTGCCCTTAACGGCTCGGTGGTCGGTGAAGACGAGGTCGAGCGGTCCTTCGTCAAGGAGTTGCAGAGGACAGTTGGGAAAGACTAGGTTGATGCGCGACCACCTGTCGGTTGCGGCGTGTTTCCTCTGGTAAACGAGTTTCAGGTTATATACGTATTGCCGTATTTCGGGTATGGTCATCTCCCGCCCCTCGATTCGCCAGAAGGCCGCTTATGCATTCCACAACTTCGCGATGACATGTATCACTTTCGTGTTATACATATTCCCATGACAGAGGGATCGACTAGATTTTTTCAATCAAGAAACTCCAGTAAGGTTTATTCCATCGAATAAAGTTTATTCCATCCATCCATCAAGAAACTCGCTAGCAGATGCTGCCTGCGTTGGCGTTGTCTCTCGTGGGGGGGGGGGGGGGGGGGGGGGAGGGCACGTTCTCGTTCCTTGCGAGCTGGTACAGCATTCATCAATCATGATGATGGTTGTGGTTCGGTTAGGAAAGGACGCTAATTTCTGCAGCCCATGTAGGGGTAGGGAGCACGGCTAAGCGTTCGTTGGGGTGTGGGGAAAGGGAGTGAAAGAGATAGGCTGTAGTGGAGGGCTCCGGAAATTTAGTCCGCCGCGGTGGTGTAGTGGTTACGGTACTCGGCTGCCACCCAAAATACGCGGGTTCGATCCCGGCCGCGGCGGTCGCATTTTCGATGGAGGCGAAAATGCCAGAGGCCCGTGTGCTGTGCGTTGTCAGTGCACGTTAAAGAACCCCAGGTGGCCTAAATTTCCGGAGCCCTCCATGGAGCTACGGCCTTTCTCTCCTCTCTATCTCTTTCACTCCCTTTCCCCCACCCCCACGGACGCTTAGCCGTGCTCCCTACATGGGCTGCAGAAATTAGCGTCCTTTCCTAACCGAACCACAATCATAATCATCATCTTTAATGTGCACTGACAACGCACAGTACACGGGCCTCTGGCATTTTCGCCTCCAGCGTTCATCGCAGAAAGCGCGTTTCCATAGCGTGCGCCGTTCGCTCTCTCTCACGACAGCAGACTGTCTGGGTGCGCTGCCTCAGGGATTGGCCCATACCTGCGCTTCGACTGTAGACTACGGCGGACGGACGGACAATGCGAGGTCTTAAGGTGTTTCGCCCCCAAAGGTACTTGGAGGACGCTTGAAGAGGCACGGCAGCACTTTTTGAATAAATATAGCAAGAAAACAGCGCCGATAAACCGTGGAGGCTCTTGTGAACACATCAGCCGAATATTGCCCTACACGCAGCAAGGAATTTGCAATTTGGTTTCAAATCACATCTGGAAAGCTCCCGCTCCTCTTTAAACAAAATACGTCATAGCTTTCACGGGCTACCAAATAACTAGGAGAGCTGCCATTCGCCTATTCCCGTGTGAGCTGCCCCGCGTGATAAGGTGGCGCCACGTCCACGCTGTGACTCTGGCCACAAGCTTGTGGTCACTGTGAAAGCGTTAATACGTTCAAAGAAAAAGAGAAAATGTTGAAGGTCATGACGCGCGGTAGCATGTCTTCTTGAGACTTTTCCATGCCCCTCTGCGTAGCTTCCAGCGCGCTCTTCCCGACGAAATGAGAGCGAAAGCGCCCGGACGGTATAGTTCCCGTCAAACTTGACGCTGTAACTCCTCTACTAACTTGAATAAGTCTTGCAGATGGCGATTCTTGAGACAATAAGTTCTTTTGACTTGCCACAGCAGCCATCTTTTCAAATGGTCATTTCTTGGCATGCTTGTCACCCGCAAACGTGGTCGTCGAGAGCACTAGTACATTTTTATAGTTACAACATCACTCCAGATTCTCTCGCTGCTTGGTTCTCGACAAAGGGGCAGCAGAAGTAGTTTAAATAGAAAACGATAGCTGCCCTTAGTGTCCCCTTATGCGACGCTTCTGCGCTAGCACGGGAGACAGGGTTACGTACAAACCTAGGAAGTACTATACTGGAATCCCGAAGGGCATCTTTGAATCTCTATGTACAGCGGAACTGCGGTCGCACGACGCGCCAACCGATTCAGCTACGCTTGCGTGACCATACACGCGCTTTAAACCAGGGTTTTATAATTAAATAAGATGCGACTGAAAATCAAAATTGTTCTTTGGGATGTGGATGTTTACCAACAACCAATGGGTCGCGATAGCACCACTTTAGCCAATGACCGCTTTTTTTTTTAAAGCAGAG